>OZ020206.1:1200000-1646023 GCA_963971245.1 Cladonia rubrotincta | reverse complement strand
CCCTAACCCTAACCCTAACCCTAACCCTAACCCTAACCCTAACCCTAACCCTAACCCTAACCCTAACCCTAACCCTAACCCTAACCCTAACCCTAACCCTAACCCTAACCCTAACCCTAATATGCCTCTTGGAAAAAGGCTCTTCCCAAGGTGTACTGGCTAGGACTTGACGCACGCCGAAGAGGGTAATAATTTGTTCCATTCGGAAAGATAGGGCTTGAGGCTTGAAGATCAAATGCCGCGTAAGGAAGAGTAATATTGACAGATTCCTGGCCCAATGTCGAATTACCGAGTTGAAATGTGACTGTTGGAGTGGGATTTTGCTGGAGCAACCGCTGGTGGACGGTGTCATTGACTAGGTAGAATTGGTTGGAGTCATTCCAGACCAAGCCAAACGCCTGTTCGAATACTTGACAAACTGACAGTGGTAGCCAGATGAATGGTAGCGTGGTGTCAACCAGTGCCGCAATATCATTCGATAAGAGCGTGACGTCATTGTTGAGGGTACCCGTAGCAGTGATTGACAGGATTCCGACCATGGGATTGGTTGAATTGTCGCCAGTCAGGGGGAGAGACAGCTCATTCGGAATGAATCGCGAAGCATCATAACCGCCAAGCGTAAGACTACCCAAGACAGGGGGGTTCTCTAGTCGAAGATTAAATGTTGCTCTTATGCTGGAGAAAATAGTCACTTACGATATATAGCACCTGCTGTGTATCCGTAGGAGAGGCTTGGGATCGAATTCTGGTCCTTTAGCTGTGTCATGAGCGTTGCAGTCGATACATAAGCCTTTGATGTGTTTATAAGTGATGTCAATTGTGGCTTCAAGCCGAGAGTCCCAAGATAAAATGTTTCGGTTGAAACACCGGCGATGAGGCTTGAAGACAAGTTCAATCCTGCAGAAGCGTCTGAGCCCAATCCTACGTAGTCCACTCCGAAATATGCACTGCTCGTTACATTAAGGAAAGATTCTTCTTGAATTTCAATGCTGGGTTTCTCGTGCCATGTTTTCGATTGATTCCATTGGAAGCCAGAGGCCATGAAAGCGTCGAAAGCGCCAGGGCCGCTGCCAGTCAGCATACCGGAAGGAGCGTTGTAATCAGGGCCAACGCATGGACAGCCTATATAGTTTCCAGTGCAAATGCCGCCCAATCCTTCGCAGTCTGGAGAGCTGCAACTAGGTTGAGAGATACTACAACAGTATCTATGAGCACAAGGACCACTGGTACATGTACCGTTGTTGTTGGTGCAACTGGTACACATGGGCGATTTGTTTGCTGTGCATGTTAATCCCGCGTCGAGCGTAGATGAGCCCGCTGGGTTTGGTGATCCCGAATAAGGGCTCAGTCCATTAAACCCATTCATAGGCATCACGCCTCTTGCGTTGCCGCACCAAGCTGGTCCATTCGAACATTGATCTGACTGTGGCAGCCGTGTTTCCAGGCCATTGGTTGAGGGTAGAACTCGGAAATATTGATACGGACTCCCTACACGGATGATGAAGGTCGACCACGCTCCATCATTCCCATCCCAATTGCCGCTTGGCGTGAAGGAAAAAGCCCTTGATGTGTTAGTTATGGTCGAACGAGATTCAAGATAGAAAGATCTAGAGGACATTTCATCCAGCTATTGCATTTCCGAGAATGGCGAATGACGAAGGAGTTGTTGCATGGGAAAGCAAGCCAGGACGCAGAAGACAAAGGAACATTGTGCAAAGGGAATGGAGGTAGGTAGCAAGGGATCTCGGACCCCAAAGTCGCCTTACCAGTGAACATGGGAGTTGTGGAAACAAAAGCAGCAGACGGGAGACATGCAGTGTTCTGATTGGAGCGGGAGAGAGACGGCGTGGTGTTTCGGTATGTCAGGGGTGGGACAAGCAATATCAGCAAATCTCCGCCCGCCTTAACGTGGAGGTCGATGCTTCTGCTAACCTTTTCTACACATATTTGAAACATGATTCGGGCCTAGAAGAGGTGAGTAAAGGGCAAGAGGCCGCGCTTTGGGCAGGAACAATTTGATCAGGACCAACAGCCAGCTTTGCGGTAGGTGCGATCTGGACTCATATGGGGCTCCCATTAGGGAGCTGAGCAGTGTGGTCGCCGCCAGCACTGGCGGTGTTGGAACCTCCCAGCCGTCACGCTATCTAAGCAAGGATTTCGGACAGGAAGTCACCCAGAGCCTGGCGAATTGCCAGTGCCGAAGGACGAAGTAGCCCTAGCGCTACCACGCAAGCAGCGCAACCGTGACAGACGCCCACAGGCTGCTCGTTGAAAGGCGAAAGTACCCGAGAAGGCATCCAAGAGATGGGGCGATGTTTTTTGCTCGCGCTTTGAGGCTAGAAGAGACTGGTGTCGGTACTTACCTACATCATCGGGAATTTGATCACCAATTAAGCGTCAACGCCCACCAGCTAGAAGTATAACCGCACTGACAGCACCCTAAAGTTGGTCGCCTATTGGCGGAATTAGTCCCCAGAGCTGGGATATATTTTTTTCCCTAGGGGACCAAGTTTAGGGGCTTCTAGGCATCAGCCCTATGGGGCTTTACGCTTCCATTGCTCCTCCGAAACAAGAATTTTCTCGTACATTTGACGTACGCTCATCTACGCCTTTGTCCAGGCTACAACTGCTACACCCATGGACAGTTCTCCATCCCCGAAATCGCTGCGAGATGAATCTCTCCGATCGTGGCATGCGCTCATTGCAGGTCACAATGCAGGTTACGCCATGGAATGTCTCTCACAGTAGGGAACATCAGCGTCCAATCTAGCCCAGTACGAGTACTAGTGGGCAGCTACCCTCTATCTTATATGATGGGCTACCGACCAATGCCTGTCAAAGGTCATTCAAAGCCGCTGGCTTTGATGTGGAGCGGGCAGCATCTAGAAGGGATCACCCCTCTACTGTATAAACCCATCCTTTGTATAAGCCCTATAGGGCTGAGCAAATAAATTTTCCAACTTTCCACCATTTTGACCTTTCCTACTCATTATCACAACCACATCGCAACAACATCTATATCAGAACACCTACAAGAATGGCTAAACCCTCTACTGACCCTCTAGCCTCAGTTTCACCTCCAAACTCACCCTCACTATCAACTATCGAAGCTGTGGAAGTCCCGAAAGAAGAACGTATCAGTCTCGCTGTGGAAGCATTCAAAAAGATGAAGGATAAAACTTCGCTCAACAAAATCGCTAGACAGCATGGAATCTGGCCATCTACACTTCATCACCGCGTCACCAAAGAAGGTATATCTATCAAAGAGTTCAACCAAAGTCGGCAACGGTTGAGTCCTGAGGAAGAGACTGCAATAAAAAAATATATTCAACGATTACAAGCTTGGGGGTGGCCTGGCCGTGTTGAACATATTAAGTGTATGGCACAAGAGCTTTGTACGGCAAAGGGTGATACAAAAACACTGGGAATTAATTGGATGCAAAAATTCCTTCGACGGCACCCCGATATCAAGACTAAATACATCCCTCCTTTGGACAAGGAGCGCGCTCTAGCTGAGGATTATACGATTCTCAACCACTGGTTTGAACTCTTCCATCAGCTCAAGCAAGAACACAACGTATTCGATCGAGACATTTACAACATGGACGAGAAAGGATTTATGCAAGGTGTTGTTGCAAAGTTCAAAGTCGTCATTTCCAGACATGAAAAGAAGGAATATATGACGCAGCCTGGTAACAGGGAGTGGGTCACTACAATTGAGTGTATTTCAGTTGATGGTAGAATCATTCGGCCCTACATTATCTTCAAGGCGGCCATCCATAAGATTGCATGGTTTAATGCATTTCCTGAAGCAAATATCGCTATCAGCGAAAATGGTTGGACGGACAATGAAATTGGACTTCTATGGCTTCAACATTTTGCAAAGGAAACTGCTGTTGAGCAGAAAGGCCAGTATCGAATCCTCATTCTTGATGGCCATGCTTCGCATGTTAGTACTGCTGCAGTCAAGTTTGCTGTTAGCAATAACATTATTCTGCTTTGCCTTCCTCCGCATACAACTCATCTGTTGCAACCGCTTGATGTTGGTTTATATGCTCCGTTGGCTAATGCTTATAAATCAAACATTCATAGCATCACCCGGCTCGGAGCCAGCTACTCTATCGATAAGATCGACTTTTTGGAGCAGTATCAAAAAGCCCGGGAATCAGCTTTTTCGGCGCTGAACATTCAGAAAGCTTGGGAGAAAACAGGCTTAGTACCATACAATCCAAGCGTTGTTCTCCAGGCATACCCCGAACCTCCGCCAAGCTCCGCAATTGAGCAATATACCGTCACTATTCGTCCTACTACTCCCTTTGAGGGAACACTTGAATATTCGGGGCCTGATGGCCTTAGTCAAAAGATTTTGACGCCTAGCAACACCCTACACGTCAAAGAGCTCCTTAGACGAGCCTATGCAGAGGAAGATCTTGGGACTATTATACTCAAAAAAGTGGGCAAGGCCGCAATCCTAGCGATGGCAGATGCCACTATACAGGAACATACTAATCAAGGACTTGTGGCTTTAAATAGGCGCAAAGAAAATAAAACAAAACGTCAGAAAGGCAATATTACCAACGGCAATGCCAGGGTTCTAAATCAGGAGCTTCTAGATGATACCGCCACTACTAAGGCATGGGATAAGGAATGGAGCTTTCTGATCAGGATCAGTCCGCATGCTTTTGAGGAATCGCAAGCAGCTATAAAACGTCGTCAGAAAGCGCTACAGAACCTGCAGCAGTCACAAAAAGCGCAGCCCTATGATGGGAGGACTGATCGAGCGCCGCAACGATCTATGAGGCTGATAGTACGATTACGAGTTAGAGTTACTACGCAAGAGCTGGAACAGGGCCGTTGGGCGATAAAGAATGGGGCAGAAAGGCTAGAAGAAATAGATTCAGCGGGGGATCTGGATCAGCTACAGGCAATGGGTAGGGGCCAGCGCGTCCGAAAACCCCGTAGAGCTTCATAGCTGATGATCATCTACACCCTACAGTAGAGCTGCATAGAAACAGGCGTTCTGAATAGCCTCAAAACGATGTAATAGAGGCAATGTTGCAAAAAAGCATGCTCAGCCCTATAGGGCTTATACAAAGGATGGGTTTATACAGTAGAGGGGTGATCCCTTCTATGAGCGGCTCGTTATTCGAACACCCCTTCTAGACCACTATAGGCTTCAATAAATACATTCGAGAAGCTGGCAGATTGCATTTGGCAGCGCAGAGGTATGACTCTGCACTCATGGCAAGTTCCGGACTGATGGATAAGTGCAGGCTTGTTCTGTCTCTACTTCCACCCCCGATCCTCCCTGACTTTCCATCATGCCGCGCTTGCATTCAACATTATACTGCATCTACACCTGGTACACGCTATTATTGGCGGAGAAGACTTTTCAAGCAATTCCATTCTCATGATCGAGATGGCCAACGCACGGAATTGAAAAAATACTACAATCAATCTGTTCAGGAGGCATGGCCAAGGATTGTACGCGCCTACCCATCTGGCTTGCCCCAGAAAGATTTCCCTTTCTATGCTGTGCAGAAGTCAGGACGCGACAAGAGCTAGGGGTTACATTGGCTCATGATAATGACGAACGATGTCGAGCCCGAACTGTTAATCATCCCAGCCCAGGATGAAGTACTCTGTTCACCCAGCATCGACTTCTTCAGTTTTACACCGCTTTGCGTGATTCATCATGGTAGTGCTACGCGCCGAGACTAGTTTATCGTCTTGATCTTGAGTGTTCATAGTCATATATTTGACAACGAATTCATGATGACTGCCTGTTAGCGCTGCCGTGGCCCGTTGTCCAACCAAAGTGTTTCGTTATAGCAGAAATGGCTAGTGTGTTTATATGTAACTGCGTCATACATTTTGCTGGCTTTCAATGATGATTTGATGGCATTCAAGTATTATATTATTATGGGCAGATTAATGTACGTCGACGTAAAGACAAGCAGGGTCTGCTGACATAAGACTCGCGCTAAAAAGTCCTCTAGGAATGGCGCGTTCGCCGGAACCAACACGGTCGTACCTCCGCACAACTTTCCGTCGTCCAAGGTACCTAAAACTACCTCATCATATTCTCTTACTCTGCCCATCTCGCCTCTCACATAATAATCTTATCCCTTCTCACCACCGAGGGCCTGGTTTGCCACAGTGAAGTCTTCGCAGCCGTGAGAGTCAATCTCTCTCTGTTCAATCACTCTCTCTCTGTGAAATTCCCCCGCAGATCCGGACGCGACAAGCCACAATGGAAGTAACGGAACGTCTCTGGGGAAGGAAAACAGAGGCAACATGGGCAACAGCTGCAGGAGCATTATTTCTTGTTTCAGTCTGCCCCATATGGATCATTGCAAACTGGATAACGCTCGAGTATTTTGGCGGCTCCTTGTTCGCCTTTTTCTCCGCACTCAGCTCAGATGGTTTGATTACATTCACCCAACAATATGCGCCGCGAGCAAGTATGAGAGCATCAATTGGCTACGCATGTTGGCTTGTATTTCAGGCAACGCTGTATAGCTTGTTACCCGGACCACTCTCCACGGGCCAACTTACACCAGCTGGAAACTTACTCAAATACAAGACAAATGGTCTGCTGGCGTGGGCCGTAACTCATCTTCTAACCGTACTAACTGCGACATTTGGTTTGTTAGATTTAGCTCTTATAGCAAATCATTGGGAAGGTTTGCTCGTTGCTGTGAACGTTTATGGCATGCTGCTGGCTGCATTCTGTCTGATCAAGGCACACGTTGTGCCTTCCCATCCCAATGATCGTAAATTTAGTGGTTGGGTCCCTCGCTCTGCCATGCCAAGTCAATGGTTGACTTGAAGTAGGATCTCTAATTTTCGACTACTTCGTCGGTATCGAGCTGAACCCACGCTTCGGGGAATTATGGGATTTCAAATTGTTCCACAATGGACGACCGGGTATAGTCGCTTGGACTTTAATGTAGGATTCCTGCTTCAACTCTGGCGCCATCACCTAATAGCCGTACTTCCCCACCAAGCCTTCGTTGACTCAGTTCTTGCAGCGACTTGTCCTATACCGCCTTTCAGTATCAAAATCATGGGTATATTTCCAATTCTATACTGATAGTGGACCTATTCCATATGATCTACGTCGTGGATTTCTTCATCAATGAAGATTGGTAAGGTCTCATTCTCTGATTGCCACTGCGTTGATATTGATGAACGCAGGTATCTTCGCACAATCGACATGAGTCATGACCATTTTGGATTCTATCTAGGGTGGGGATCTGTTGCCCTGCTTCCCACACTGTACACCATTCAGGTCCAGTACCTAGCGCGATTCCCCGTTGATCTAGCCTTGCCTCAAGTCGTCGCCATTCTATCACTCGGCCTAGTTGGCTATGCGCTTTTCCGATCTGCCAACCATCAGAAAGATGTAGTCCGCTCTACCAACGGACAATGCAATATTTGGGGCAACCGCGCGCGCTATATTCGATGCTCATACAAGACGGAAGACGGGCGAACTCATGATACTATACTTCTCACCTCCGGTATGCCATCTGCCGCTTAGTGCTAAAATGCGAGAATACAGGACTGATCATAAGTGCAGGCTGGTGGGGGTTCTCGCGCCATACAAATTACCTTGGAGACTTGATGCAAGCTTTCTCAATGTGTGCCGTCTGTGGGTTTGACAACCTCATGCCATGGTATTACTTTTTATTCATTGCTACCATCCTCTTTCACCGCGTGTTGCGAGATGAAGGCAGGTGCTTGAAGAAATACGGCAAAAATTGGGAGCTGTATTGCAGCAAAGTATCCTGGAGACTAATCCCAGGTATTTTCTAACCTTGGCTACGTTGGGTTTGGAAACCGTTCTGTTCAGCTTGGGAATATATAACTGAATCATGAGGCATAATGGGCAACTTATTTTGTGAGCAGCAGATGCATAGCCAGCGATAGATCGAAACCTCCTATACAATAATAGTAACGCAAAGACATCTATTGAACTCCACGCTATGCCCTCATTTCCCATGCTTTCATCAACAGACATAGTACTGGTGATTTCGAGTTTCAGAGATGTCATGCCATACCTTTCACACTAAGGACAGCCGTTGACTAGACTTCCTTGGTTTCAATCGTAATATTCACACCATTCCCATCCTTAGGATAGACCGATTCCACAGTACCATTGTCCTGCGGCCATGGCTCTTTCCCAGCCTTCCAATGACCTTGGAAGCACAGCCCAGGATGCAATAGAGTCAGGTTTCCCGTTGCAATAATCATCATCGCGCCTTCAAGAACCTAACATTCACCCCATGAGCATAAGTACACACGGTTTACGGGAAGATAATTGTTACCATGAATGTAATCTCGTCATTCGCCAGAGGACCTGAGAATCCCTGGCTAAGCTCCGCAATGCGGAAGCACGAGCGTGTGAAAGTACATAATGTTGCAAGGGCCAGACCTGCCAGGTGATAAGCAAGCATTACGGAAACATGCACGACCCTCTTGCATTTAGTTAACATAGACTTACCGCAAAGAAAAGCCTTCCACACCCTCGTCTCTCTCAGCTCACAGGTTCCTTTAGCCAAGTCATGGCTTTCCCTCCGTACCCTAAATCCAAATTCTACTCCCAGACAAATAAACATTAAAAGCGAGGTAACCTGAGTAGCAAGTCCAGCAATGATAACATTGATCCCCGTCTGTATCTGGTCCCGATGAAGGCTCGTAGAAGATATAGCACCACCCACGCCCTGAAGAATCAGATTCGTAAGATCGCAGCAGATGAAAATAATCAGGATACTCCGCGGCTAGACGCACAAGTTAGTCTTTCAACCCTTATATGTAACGTAAGAAGAGAGAAATCCCACTCACACTCAACCTCGAAAGCCTCCTCCCATAAACAACAACAATCCTCCCCATACAAAGATAAATACTCGCAGCCAGGAACGCCGGCCCCAAAATAAGACAAATGTTATCCATCAAAAACGGCGTCCTCTCCTGTGGATATTTCCGCATGAAAATCCTCGCCGTATACCCCGCCACCTCAAGGAAACCACCACAAAGCATGGCGCCCATGTAATCCCACGTTCGGAATTTAATTCCTAGTGCAACTTGTATGAGCAGGTAGAAACCGAAGATGCAGATGTAGAGGATATTAGCGCCTAGGTCGGGGATGTATGCGAAATGGGTGAAGGTTTGGCCTGTGGACATGGAGGGTGGCGTGGGAGGGGCCATCTTAGGTAGGTAGAGCGCGTGTGCGCATGCAGATGTCTAATGAACTATGTTGTGAAGAAGGAAAGAGGCGTCAAAATGTTATAAATTGCAAGCCCAGCGACTGACGTACATTATTATATGCAGGCGTTTGGAATGCAGTGCCGTGATGATTAAGGAGAGCTGAGATCCAGCAGTTTGGAACTTTGAAACCAATGGAAGCATGTCATGCTCTAGTAGCATAATGAAGATGGTGGCGCTTCTGGACCACATGGCTTTGGCTCACGCTTTCAGCCTCCATAATCGGCCTATTTTACACTTTAGCGACTATTAGTCTACGCCGAGCAGGCCCTGAAAAGGATCGTCGTGAACGCTCGATCTGTATGTTAATCAGTACAGATCATATTGTGTCTCCGCGCACATACCTGGATCACAAAAGTCCATGGGCATTCAATACGAGAAATTTCTGCTATTGAAGTTGGTATGACAGGTGAATTGCTGTGATCCCGTTGGAGTACGGATCCTGCCGACACTATCACAGCGCGAACTAAATAGATATCAGCCCGTCTACTTTTAATTGAAGCTAGACCGGCTCCTTTCGTACGATCACATCCGACTCGGCCCATGCTAAGATAACGCGAGCCTCAACCAGTCATCAAGCGTTGCGCGAAGCCTTAACCTGGCTTTCAGCTCTTCAAAGAGCAAGCCACACTTCGTATTCATCCTCGCTATCACCGAAGTCTCTGAGTCAAATCACTGCTACGATGAATTGTCCACAATCCTATCGCTTTTCCCACCGAATCACAGCGGGATCTAGAGGCCTTGTGAACAGTGATGTGTAGTTTGTCCCCGGGAGTCCGGTCTTCCAATCCATCAAAGTCAGTTTGAACTCGCGGATCATCAATGCCGTGATCGTTCCAAGTTGCAGGTATGCGAACTGCTCTCCAATACAGCGGTGTCTCCCAGCTCCGAATGGTAGATATGGCGAGCTTGCTCCTTTTGTAACCATGCCATAACCATAATCGACCTTTTCGTCACCTTCTTTGACAGCTGTTCGCTCCCATCTATGCGGATCCCAATAAGAAGGGTTTTCAAAGTACTCCGCAGATTGAGCTGTAACACCAGGCGCTGACAGCAACACATGACTCGTAGGAATATTATACACTTCCTCTTTCAGTCCGTCTGCTCCAGTAGTCCGAATACTCAAGGGCGACTTGACAGCTCGCATGATGCTATGGATTGGCGCATGTAGTCTTAGAGTCTCTTTTACAACCAAAGAATTGAGAGTCAGAAGGCTGATATCTTCATATGTGAGTGGTCTCATCATGCCCTTCTCGCAACGGTTGAGCACTCGGGTTTGTTCTTGATACAGTTCTTCCGCAATGTCCGGGCGAGAAGCAAGTCGCAACATGATCCATGAAGCTATAGAAGACGAAGAGTGCTGGCCAGCCATAAGTAAAGCGATCATCATATGGGCAATCTCCTGATCTGGGATAGGGTTCCCATTCTTGTATCTAGACGACATCAGATGCCAAATCATGTCATTCTCCATTCCCTGGCCTTTCCCAAGCCTTCTTCGGGCTTCAATAATCTGAATATACGTCCGTGCTAGCGTTCGTTGCGCAAGATCTCTTCTCCTATTCACTGGCAATGGTAGCCAGGGCATCATGAAGTTAATAGGCGTGAATCCCATATCAAGGTCATGGTATAGGCCAGCAAAATTCGAATTGAATTTTTGCCGGACTTCCTTTCCTTGTAACGTGCGTGAGGCCATATATATTGTAAGCTCGGCCATGACGCGAGTCGCAGAGATAGATCCTTCAAAGCCTTGAAACGCTTCTAAATGTGCAATATATTCATGAAATTCGGCTTCGAAGAGCGGAACATACGACTGTAAAGCTTCGGTGGTGACTCCAAATTTGAGGAACTGAAAATCGAGCTTCAGTACATAGCTATGAACTAAAAGACTAAAGGGATCTCCGACCTTCTTCTGCTCCATCAATAAGGCGTTTGGACAGTCATAGACAACACCAGACCCAAACACCGGCGTTGTCAAGTTCACATAGATCTCCTCAGCATTGACATCCTGCAGTCTTCCATTAAGGATAAAATCATTGCCTTGAGTACCAAGGCAGACAGTCATTTTCTTGCCAAGAAGCACGAAAGAGAAGACATCGCCGTACTGGAGAGTATGTTAGCCACGATTTGTAAATTTGGACAGATGACGTTTACTTTTTCTCTACATTGAAAGAAGAATACGTAAGGATCTCGCCCGTACATGATGGCTGAACCCACGAAAGGCAGCCAGTAAGGAACCACTGGGGGCTCATCTTTCTTTCCGAACAGATACAGACTCAGTCTATGGAGACAAAGTATTAACAATAGTAGAGCAGCAACTTTGAACGAAGTTGCTGCCAGTGCCATAATACGAACGGGGGTTCTCAAAACAAATTATACAGGAGCAACAAGAAATGTATGACCTACAGAGGTCAGACTTTCTGTCCCGGCCTGTCTAGTGTGCATTCATGTTATTGGGAAGTTCCACGATCCGCGGGCCCCGGAAAGTAAATGTTTGACCGACATTTTGCGCAAATTTCGGGCGGAATCATAAGCCAAGGATACATCGTGCGATAGGGGAGTAGTATGGTATAGTCTTGGCCAGTGTGGTTCTAGACATCGGCTTGGCTTTGGGTCCGCCTGCTCTTGCTCCAACTCCGGTGCAAGCCAAGACTGCGACTGCCCCCCAAGTAGCTCTGACAGACAGCTTGCGGGGGTTCCTTATCTTTCACTGGGCATAGCGGCAGGTCGCATGATGTGCTGTGGAATTTGTGGACTAGGCGATTTAACACACTGTAGTCGTTAGTGACATATCTCATGCCGTTCGAAAGCTTGAAGTAATAGTGTTGGCCACGTATCAATATTGCGGACTGGCCGTCAGCGTTATGACTTAGCATAGTCGTTCTAGAATGCCATCCGAATTGAGGGGATGCTTTGTTAGGGGGAGGACATTGGGGAACTTGAGGCGTTATAGGGATGACAAGTACGAACCTAGTGACCGCCTAGCAGTACCCCTATCAGCCCTAGAATAAGCCAACGCGCAATATGCCCAGCATCAGCTGCAATTGACAAGACTGTTCAACCATGGTAGGTCCTTGATACTGCCGTTTGATCCGAGGATGAAGTCTACTTCTACTATCGCAGGAAGGACAACACCACGGGAGCATTTATGAGTATCGCCTGGCAAAATGCGTTGTTAGTATGTTGCACGGCTTCGGATGGCCAATCCTTGCCTGGAAATGGGTCATTAACGGTCAATCCAACATATTTTTGCCTTCGCTTCGGCCTGAGCCGGTGCTAGGTTTGGAGGTGTAAAGATTTGCCACATCTTGTCCTAAGTCCCTCTACATTCTGTAGGATCTGTCCTAGTTGAACCTCCCTCCGTGACACCACCAATATGGCAGTTGATGTCCAGTGCATGAGGACGGAAGGATAGTACCGCTATCCTCAGGGATCGGTACTGAGAAATGGGTAAGTCAGTTGCCAAACGCATCAGAAATCTCCACTTCATTCTCGAATCGCGCTCCTGATTGAATTTACTTCTCCACCCTCATCATAGGCTGTGGAGAGGCGTGTAGCCTTTCGTGCCTAGTGAAAGTGCATGGAGTGCGACGGCGATGATAAATATATGACAGATTCCGTGCAGGTTGTGCCGTGGCAGCTTCAGCATTTCGCGGTCTCGACAAGCCAAGGAGCGCAGCTCGGTACGGATATTCTGGCGAAGGTGCCTATTCAGCTGATGGTGAATTGCACGTCGACGTCATCCCCTGTGTATACATTAGTAGTGTGCATTATCCACAGCGATTTCTGAGCATACGCCGCAATCAAAGCTGTGTTTGTCTTAGCAAACACGCATCATGATCAACATACATATAGACCTTTTTGGAGGCCCCCACGGCTGCGGCAAGGCTCGGCCCCCGCCGGTGTTACATACCTAGGGTTGCAGGGTTCATTGCAGGCACCTGCCTTGTTCTTACGTCAAACAGTCGATCACGATGCTATCTGCTGTCACCATCCCGACGCGGCCGAACTCGCCAAAGCCTGGTGTGGTGGTGTGGTAGCTGCATGAAACACTTCCCCAGCTTCCTAGGACAGATTAAGGACTGCTCTATACTCGACGCTATCCACCTCAGCTATACCGACGCAACGAGCACTACCGAGTAGAACGAAATGGCCCCTCGTTTGGTTCGCCGTTATCTAGACGTGCGAAAAGAGCACAGATATAAGAAAGCATTCATATCTCATCCCTCTCCATAGACTGGCAGCATTCCTGTCTTTTTTGGAAGCTCTGATCCGCGTTCTCCTCAGGCGTCAGCATCTTTTCCATCATGAAGTTATCTGCAGGACTTTGCCTCGTCAGCATCAGGCTCGCGACTGCCACCGTTCAAGGCTTCGACATCTCAGACTATCAGACATCAGTCAACTTTGCGGCTGCCTACAGCAGTGGCGCTCGCTTTGTCATCATAAAGGTAAGAAACCATCTTCTGCAAGACTCTTTTGCATCGATTCAATGGAAAACCTTTGTCTCTTAATGGTCGATCATCTGTGAAGGAAGAGCAAAGGAAAGTGCCCTCTAGAACACGATGCTAATGTCGAAATTGTAGGCCACCGAGGGTACCTCGTACATCTCCCCTGAGTTCTCAAGTCAGTACACTGGGGCTACAAATGCTGGTTTCATCCGCGGCGGGTACCACTTCGCTCATCCTGATGAGAGCACTGGCAGCGCTCAAGCAACCTACTTCCTTGCCCACGGCGGAGGTTGGTCCGATGATGGAATAACGCTCCCCGGCATGCTGGACATTGAGTACAACCCCGATGGTGCTACATGTTATGGCCTGAGCGCTTCCGCAATGGTTTCATGGGTACAAAGCTTTGTCAATCAGTATCATACCAAGACTGGACGCTATCCCATGATTTACACCACGAACGGCTGGTGGAGTGAATGCACTGGTGACAGCACCGCTTTCAGTACCACATGTCCTCTTGTCCTGGCAAGCTATAACAGCGCGATTGGCACAATTCCTGGTGGCTGGCCGTACCAGACCATCTGGCAAAACTCAGACTCGTATACATATGGCGGCGATTCGGATATCTTCAATGGAGCCCTTACCAATCTGAAGAAGCTGGCGACGGGGTAGGGTGGAAGCTAGCTAGCTGGTGACGAAAGCGCTGGTGGCATAAGACATAGTAGACTGCGCATGTTCCCTTTTGTTTTGGATGGCGCTGTTCGAGAGACAGGGTGCTGCTTATAAGACCCTTATGTGGCGCTTTTCATTGAAATGTATGAACCATCCAAGATCCCTGGTTTCGGTCTGCAAGTCATTCGTCCGCTGTCACGTCTTCACATGACAATGCATCCACCTTGGGAGAGACCTCCAGCCTCCGTTGTAGTCTTCGCGGCAGTCCTTGCAATGTCTTCCATTACTTCATTCATGAGCTCGCCCGTAAGAGCGGAGCATTCGGCATAGCGATCACACCGCAAGCCCTGAGCAACCTTGAGACCCTAGAAGCCATGCTAAAGTCAGCCGAAATAATTAGAAACGGACTCTCTGGCCTATCCACAAGAGGGTTGACCAACGGTTCAACTCACCTCTTGCGGAAGTATCATGCCTTCCTCCTCTTTCCTCAAATCTCTCTTCAAGCCCAGCAACATGACTGGTATGTCCTCTTTCTCCCGCATGTAGCAATTTACCATCTTCTTGAACCATACATGCTGAAGATTGACCAAGCTTTCTCTGTTACCGATGCTGTAGCACAACACAACGAAATGCGGCCGAAGGAGAGTGTAATTCTCTGGGCAAGATGTATCGCAGAATTCGAATCGGTAGGGTCTATTGTACATGCGGATATCGTAGACAAATGGTTGGTCTAGGTCACGAAGGGGTGGAAATGCAGTAGTCTTGTCTCCCATGGAATTGGCACCATGGCTGAGCTTTCTGAGAAAATACAATTAGAGCTATAAACAGCAGAGTGTAAGAAAGGGACATACGAGAGAAAAGCCGACTTGCCGCAGTCAGAGTCACCTAGTAGAAGAATGCTGACTATAGGTGGTTCGTCCATCAATTGGCTTTCGTCGCTGTGCTGATAAACGAAGAAATAGGACTGTGACGCACTGCGTTAAAAAAGCGGCCAATATCTTCGGGCACTGAGTCCCTATAAAAACCGCTAGCTCCCCCTTGACCGGTGGCGCCTTAGGGGCTCCCAAGGGAGGCTTGGAGGCGCTCCGCTCCGTCCTAGGGCTGCCCTTCTCGGTACAGTCGATTTTCTCTTCTTGCCGATCGTGACACATGGAGCTTCTCGCGTCATCGAAGTTGTGATGAAGCTAGGGTGCATTGGAAGAGCAAACATCTGCAGATATACTCGGAGAATACACTACCCTCATGCAATTCACGCGAGGCTCTCCTGCTGGCAGTGGACCGAAGTTAGAGGCTTTTCCAGAATGGAGACTCCAGCAGATTACTCCAAATGGAGCACAGACGAGCTGGTCGAGCGCGTGATCAACTTGGAGAGACGGCTGCAAAGCCAGGAAGCGAAGTAAGCGTTTACCAAAGCTATTTCATATAGAGAGCTAATGCTGATTGCGTAGTCAGATATAATGCTCTATCCCAATCAGTCGAACAATCGTCACCACACTGGAAAGACTCGCCGTCTCGAAAGCCCAGAAAACCTCGTCCCAACGGTGCATTTGACCCTTCCAAGTACACCACCCGCCTTATTGCTCTAAAGTTCGCATATCTCGGCCAGAACTACAACGGCCTCGAATACCATGCCAACAACAAGACACCACTGCCTACGGTTGAGGAAGAGCTATGGAAGGCATTAAACAAAGCAAAGCTCGTAATCCCAACACCGAATCCATCGCTGGAGCCTGGCGAGCCAAGTTGGGAAGGATGCGAGTACTCGAAATGTGGAAGGACGGACAAAGGTGTCAGTGCTTTTGGGCAGGTTATTGGAATAAGGGTCAGGAGCAATCGCCCTACAATACGAGCTCCCGCTTCCAAATTGGAAGAAGACGCAGGAGGTAATAGAGGCACCGAGAGCCTTCCTCAGGCGGAAGCGTTGGAGGTGGCTACAAAGACTTCAAGATCAGAAGATAACGTTGCTGACGTCGGGGCGTCTACACCTCCAGCTAAGAGCTGTTCCTCAAGCGAAGACAATTCATTCCACCCGATTAATGACGAAATACCCTACTGCCAAATCCTCAACCGCCTCTTACCACCAGACATACACGTTCTCGCCTGGTGTCCGAACCTACCCCTAGATTTCTCCGCCCGCTTCTCCTGCAAAGAACGCAGATACAAATACTTCTTTACACAGCCTGCCTTTACGCCCACAGTCGGGAACCATTCGGTGAGCTCCACCTCACGAGAAGGAGGTAGAAGAGAAGGCTGGCTTGACATTGAAGCAATGCGAGAAGCAGCTCACAAATTTGTCGGTCTCCACGACTTCCGCAATTTCTGCAAGGTCGATGAAAGCAAACAGATAGAGAACTTCAACCGGCGGATATTTCACGCAGATATCGAAGAGTTGGACCCCTCGCAGAATCCAGTTGGCTATGTGGGCAAACTTGGCTTTCAACAATACGCGAGTCCTGACGCAGGAACTGGGAGGCACTTTCTCGATGATTCCGGTAACGCCCAAGCTTCCACACCGACCATCTACGCTTTCACATTGCACGGCTCGGCATTCCTGTGGCATCAAGTGCGCCATATGGTCGCTATACTCTTCCTCGTTGGCCAAGGTCTCGAGGCGCCTCCGCTAGTCGATGAGCTCCTCAATGTTGACAACAATCCATGTAAACCGCATTATGAGATGGCAGATGATGCACCATTGGTGCTATGGGACTGCATCTTTCCCCAGGAAGAAAGCGGTAGCAGGGATGACGCATTGGAGTGGGTCTACGTGGGCGACTACGTCGGCAACGAAGAGGGCATCGTGAGAGCCGGAGGTAGCAAGGGAGGCGGCAAATATGGTATGGGTGGTGTCGTAGATGATATGTGGAGTGTTTGGAGACAAAGAAAGATGGATGAGATCTTGGCCGGGACGCTTCTGGATGTTGTAGTCGGACAAGGACGCATCAATCAGGAGGATATACTCGAGGGCAAAACAAGGAATGCAAAACGGACAGGGAGTCAGAAGGTCTTTCAAGGAGGTAATGAGTATAAACTTCGGGGCAAATATATTCCTGTCATGAAAAGGCCGAAGATGGAGACAGTAGAGGCTCTTAATGCGAAGTATGTGAAGAAGAAAGGACTTGAGAAGAGCGAAGTATTGGACGATCAGGGGTTGAATGAAATTGCTTGATTATCAAATCCCAGCAAGCGATTCCACATAGAAAGCCACTTTAAGATACCGAGCGTACTGGTTTGAAACAGCCAGGTTCCCGTTATTGTTTTCATGAAGAACAATGTTGATGAACAAGCAGTTCGGCTTTGTGAGGTGCAATATGACGCCAAAGAAGATGAGGATAATCATGATCTCGACTCAGGTCGAAGCTCAACACCGATTTCCATGTTCCCTAAGCAATAATACCCTCGTATCACCGTGTTCGACTCCTGCCACAATAGACCCGCGAAACATCAGTCAGTACGTTCGTTGCTCATTTTGAAAACTAGCCCTGGCTTGGGCGGTCCCATTATCCGTTGGGATTACCTTTCCCCCCAGGGAGAGGGGCAGCCTCGCGATTCCCTCTGCATTTTCTATGTGGTTGCTCCTCCTTCGACCTGTCCCTTGCTCTTCGACTCTGTCTGTGAATCGTGTCGTGAATCAGGGCGAGGCTGAGGATGTTCAGGGTTCACTCGATCACAGAGCTACATACCCTCCGATAGCACCCATTCTAGAACGGGTATACACCTAGCCGGCTGTCAAGTCCAACACTTCAACGCTACTATAAACCCCTTTAACGAATTTTTGGTCGGCTTCCCAGGGCTCCAAATGCTTCCAGGCACCTTCCAAACTCTCTCTTAAGGACACTAGCTTTTTAGTCGGCTTTGGTTCATTTGTGCATCTTTGCGATGTGGCGGGAGACGTAAGGCCTACGCTAGAGTCTTCGAATTGTTCAGGCGCTCCTGGTGAAAGCAACGCCGAGGGCGAAGGCAGCGAGGATGTGTCGGACGGTGGTGAATCTGGTACTGGTGGTGCCTTGGAAGAAGTAAAATCCAGCTTACGATTGACCCTTTGTGAAGTCAATGGCTCACCTCCTTCCGATGGAATCTTGTCACCAGATCTCTCGGTGCGGAGTGTTTTTGGTGTCAGCAATTGCCCAGACATATATAAAGTATTGGCCAGCTGCAATGGACTCCGCTTCTTCCGTGATGAAAGGGTATTAGGATCTCGTTTACTAGGTGTAGAGAGGTCTATCGTGCGTTCTTGATTGTGAAGGAGACTTTCCTTCTCTTCTCCATCCGAAATAGGCGTGGTCGGCCGCGTATGCCTCTTTCGTGAAGGAGTTGCCGAAGGCGATGCATAACATGACTGTATCTTTTCACCTGCGACCTTCCTTTCCGGTAATTGATTCATATCCTCGGAATCATCCGACGGGTATATACCTAAAGCGGAGTATCTGGTAGAGGATTTGAATCCAAGTGTATCAGGCGGTCTCTTGGATAATGTCCAAGGATTTATGTCGATGTCTACAGGAGACGATGAAGGCAACTGGCATTGAGAACAAGCTCCCTTCTCCTTCAGTGGTGTCATTTTCGGATTTGGACCCTTTTTCTTTTCAAACGTGTTCTTCTCGAGTTTGTTCTTGACTTTCTGGCCCACTTGTTTTCGATTTTCGGACAACGCTGTCGTGAACGAACACTGAGAAGCCGTGGCAGTGACATGACCAAGCAGTTCAGGTGGATATTTCTCATTGACATATGCAACGGCTGGCTTGCTATCGGCTATAGCGTGCCCGAGGCCTGGTTTGCTGATCCTGACGAATTGGTCCATTGTTCCAGACTTGAGACCATTTTTGGATAAAACCTTCTTTTCTCGCGCTTTTCGGGTTGCAAATTTCTTTGGATTTCTCATGTCCTCTTCCCATGTCTCAACAAGTAGTGGCACTCCAAGCTTTACATATGTCTCCAGGACCCATATCTTCTCGATGGCGGTCGGCTCATAAGTAGAAGGACCCTTCTTCTTTGTGGGACTCTGTGATCGACCTCTGTTCTCACCACCAGAAACCGGTTGTTCGTCTCCCGAGACATCGTTTATGTAACCTTGGAAATCACCCTCCTCTTCCGTACTAAGGTCCAATCCAACTATGTCTGATGGAATATACGCAATCCTCAGTTCTGGTGTCCCGTCCGTGTTCCAATGAGCCCGCCGGCTGCTGACCGCCTTGATCAGGCCTTTCTCCACCAATTCCTTCGCTTCCAGACTCTCGTCGTTGTACATGGCTGCAGTACTTCTTTGAATAAGTCGATGCACCAACAACGCTGGCGCAAGACCTCGAATGAACTTCTTCGCGCCGGAAAGGTACTGCCAATCAAAGGCTTCCGAAACAAAGATACGTAGCCCAGGAACATTCACGTCTGAGTCCCATCTGATCTCGTCTCGTAGCCTCGCTACCTTGTCTGCCGAAGAGACCACCGGATTGGTGTAATAGCTGAGTACAGTCATGTTGGGAAAGCTCTCTGGGATCTTCAAGGCTTTATGTCTTTGCCGGAAAAGTTTAGCCTCATTTGTCTTCAACTCTCGTTCCAGCCTTTCCCTCCACTGCTTCAGCCCATCAAAGTCTTTCCGCAAAAGCTTGCAAAGATCATGGCCAAAGCCGGCTTTGGCAGCTTCGCAAGCAGTCTTGATACCACATCCTGGAATGCCCGCTGGTATGTAGTCTCCTCCGCTCATTAGAGCAATTAGAATCATCCCTTCGCTATCTAAGCGTGTCTTCGTCTTCGTGGTCGCTGCGTGATAAACATTAACGTGTGTCGGACTCTTACTCCCACGTACACCTTCAGCCGTCCAATTCCGTAGGCTCAAAGTACACCCAAACATCAACGTATCGACGTCTTCGCTCAGCACAGCGTCGACGATGCCTTCCTTCTGTAGGAGCGCACATTCTGCCTCGGCCTCACCCGGAGCTGTATGGTATGGAAAGCCGAAACATTTGAGAAGCTCTTTGGTGAGGAAGTTGGGCAAACATGCAGCATTCGAGGTTGTCTTGTTACCGCGTTTGAAGGGCGGTTTTTGGGAGCCATCGAAGACGAAAAGAGGTTGTATAGACAAAGCAAGAAGCCTAAGCAGGCGGTAGTAGAGTGTTCGCAGGGCCGGATTTTTGCCTCCTTCGCCTGATTGTATTTGGAATTGCCATATTGATATATCTATTGCAATTCGGAGCGGTCGTCCAGTATTCTCGATATGTTCAACAGCGAGCTTCGACAATGCTGTTCGTTCGCCTGGACCAATTTCCTTGTATATACTGCAATTGATTTAGCTATGAACACACTCCAAGCGGAGAAGTCTACCCTGGAATGCCCATTGAATACACTATACATGCTGGAGAATATGTGTAGCAAGCAATAAAGCCGTATTAAGCAATGCTGATATATGTTGGTTGCTCAATGGCTCTCGAGGCGTTCACGTATTTGCGGACTTCGGAACCAATTCCGCCTAATTTTGCGGAGCAACCCTTTCAGCGACAACTCTTCGGCAGTAGTCCACAGCGAATAAAGACCTACAAGGCGCTGGAATTGGAGAGAAGTTACACGGAGGGGCGTTAGAGCTTCAATGGCTACAGCAGCTGGCTACTTCGACCGCAAGCCGTCGTCATCAGTGAGGCCAGGCCTTGCCCATCTTCAACCAGACCCGACTTCTCCTCACACGCCTCAACTACGAACAGTCTCCTCCGCATTCTCATCGCCGTCTATAAGCTATCGAGCCAAAGAAGAAGCCCTGATATTTGAATTAGGGGCGCGTCATCTGAGTGCTGGTTTCACAGGCGAAAGCTATCCACGCTGCAAGTTAGCCTTTGGCCCTGAAGAGTCAAGGCGAGCGGGAGACCACAGGAGATGGCTTCCAGAGTACGATGAACGGCCTCGGAGGAAACAGCCTGTGGAGACTTGGGGCAATGATTATGAGCTATGGCATATGGACATGCGAGGAGGTGATCTAGGTATCACAGAAGACAAGATCGAGCGTGCAGTGAGAGAAGCTTTTACCAAATGTTTACTTCTGGATCCCAAATCAAGACGATTAATTGTGATTTTGCCATCTATAATGCCACATCAGCTCCTGTCTACTGTACTTAATACTCTGTTCAACAACTTTCAACCTCCAGGCATAACTTTACTGTCTCCTCCAATCTTGAGCACTGTGGCCGCAGGATGCCGGTCTGGCTTGATTGTCGATATTGGATGGAGAGAGACTATCATCACCAGTGTCTACGATTATCGAGAGGTTCACCAATATAGAACGACACGAGCAATGCGGATGCTCACATTGGAGATGGCCAAGCTGCTGGAAAGGTATGACAAAGGCACAAGGAAGGAAAACTCGATGGCCTACGCGAAGGATCCGAGGGTAGTGCAGACGACGGAGGATGAAAGCCCAACTTCTCTGAATGTCGAGCTCGACCAGGCAGAGGAGGTCACTATAAGAATGGCGTGGTGCAATAGCAGGACCAATGCGAGCGGTACTTCAACACCCGAAAACTCATTTAACAAAGGAGGGCTAAAGCCCATCAACGAGGAGCAGCCGAACGAGACTATATCCGCCGCAGGTAGCACACAAGATCCCTCGGTTTCCCTCCCATCGCCCTCCTGCCCACGTCACGGCATATCGATTCCATTCTCACAACTTGCCCAGCCAGCTGAGGCTGCCTTGTTAGCCACATCCAAACGAAGACACGACCTCGATGACCATGAACAACCTCTCCACAGCCTAATTTACAAAACTCTCTTATCTCTACCACCGGATGTGCGTTCAGTTTGCATGTCACACATCATCTTCACAGGCGGCGGCTCCAATATCCCTGGTCTCAAGGCCCGACTGCTTTCTGAGCTATCGGCGATGGTCCAAGAGCGTGGCTGGGATGTTGTAGAAGGAAAAGCTGCAGACGAGCGTAGGCGAAGACTGAAAGAGATCAGCAACAATCGCCGTCATGCCACTTCGACAGCAGGCGAAATCTTGAAAGAACCATCATCAGGGAGACTAGCTTCAGCTATGCCGCAAGATGCCAACTTCATTGATGAGAAGCTTCAACGTGAGCGAGAGAAAGAATCGAAGCCAACTGTCTCAGGCATTATCCGCAGCGTAGATACCTTAGGAGCATGGGCTGGTGGGAGTTTGCTAGCCAATCTACGTATCAAAGGGGTCGTGGAGATCGAGAAAGACTCATTCCTGCAGTATGGATTGGCTGGGGCTAGGAAAGAGGTCGAGACGAATATAGCGCAGCAGAAGGGGTACGGCGCCGGTATAGCTAGAGGAGGGATGGCAGACAAGAGTGGGTGGACACTCGGAGCGTGGGCTTGATGTCAATGATTCTCCAGCATCGCAATGCATTCATGCAAGATGGTCATGAGTTCTTAACAAAGATTTATACAATGCATATCAACAAAATGCTTTGAAAAAGCCCCAAAGTCCTAAACCGCTCAATACGGGAATCGTCAAGTTATCATCCCATCCAAAAATATCCACGACTTCGCTTGCGCTCGCTATTAAACCGCTCCAAAGACTCACTATGCCCAAAGCAACCCATCCTCCAACCGTGCCCTGCTCCTTGGTCAATCCAAGTGGTTCCCTTGCAACATCCGGTAGACTCAGTTGGCCCCTAAACAAGAACCCATCATCGAAACCAGTTTTAGGCACCGCCCATCCCCAAAACATACTAGCCGTTATCGCTCCCACCATAAGAGCTGCGGCACTGCCGGCGAGGCTCTTACCCCTGCGAATCCGCGGCGTATACCGACCGTATAGCCTTCCGATCGTACTAGCAGCTGTATCACACCAACTCAGCAGCAAAATGCTCACGGTAGCCACATCTTTCGGGAAGAACCTCAACACAGTCCAAGCACCAAGCAAATACCAAATAACACCATTATACCCATCGACCTCGCTCTCGCGCATTAACGCTCCCAAAACCCTTATATAGAACCTATTGAAACTGGGGAAAGTGTGACGGGCATAATCGACGCTCGCGATTGGTATCAATGCGCCTAAAAGCCATGGATGTATGGACGCAGGGGAGGTGCCGCGGGAATAGAGATGGAGCGTGAAGAAGCCGATGGAGACGTGGAGGACTTTGCGGGGGATTTCGTGACGGTGGATAAAGGAGCGCCAGTGTCTGTGTATAGGGATGAGGCCAAGGGGAGATGGAGAGCGAGAGAAGTCGCGCCAGTAGGAAGAGCTTGGAGAGGCGGCGGAGGAGGGGGAGAGGTGACCGTTGGAGACTGGTACTGAGGGACCTGGAGGCTTCTTCCCACTTGAAGAAGCTTTTGAGGTGGAGGCTTTTTGGGAGGCTTTTTGTAGCCTTGCGTGTGTGTTGGGGCTTCGACTGCGGGCGCGTGACCGCTTTTCCAGACTTGAGTCCGAAGTTTCGGGTTCGGAATCTTCGGATATGGGTTTGGGAGAGGTGTGTCGTTTGGCGGCCGAGCGAGTTATCGGGGCGAAATAGCTATCACTCTGAGTCTCTGACGGTGTAGGCGAGGGAGATATAACTCTAGGAGTGCTGGGCGTTTGGTATTGTTGCGACATGACGAGAAAGAGTTCAAAGGAGTGAAATGGTGGCAGAGCCGAGTATAGGTTCAGGCGAAGCGAACAAAATCGTAATGAAGGGTATATCAGGCTTGAAGTAGAGTGGGGTGTGGGGTGTTTATGCTTGCTGTTCGCTATCGTGACGATAATTAGGGCTTTATTGCCCGAGCAGGTCCGGATTGATAGCCACGCCTTTCATGGCTAGAGCTAGACTGCGGTGACTCGCAGCCTTTGATCATACAGTGGGCTTGTAAGTTACAAGGGAAGTATGACTGACTGGTATTGTCTTTTTGGTCGTTCAAGAACAGGATGATGACAGGAAACGGTCAAGCTAATTTTCTTCTCGAGACGATCCGGATCTAACGGTTGCCAAGACTCGAAGATCTACGGCAACTGTGCCGAGCCCCACGAAATTCTTCGTGCGCCCAGCCTGGACACCTCAGCAGTCAACGACGTGCCCTCCACGTATATGACTCTTCTCTACCACTATGGCTCCAGAGGCCCCAACTCCTACATCGAAGTCCCCGTCCTCGTCGTCGAGAGCTTGGGAAGCACTCACTCCGCCGCTAGCAGAATGGATTTTAGATGCCATCTCCGGCATGGGCTTCAAGAAGATGACTCCTGTACAAGCTAGCACTATACCTTTGTTCATGGGCTACAAGGATGTCGTGGTGGAGGCTGTTACAGGGTCTGGGAAAACCTTGGCATTTCTGATTCCACTTATTGAAAAGATACTACAACTGGGAGAGCGGGCAAAGAAACACCATGTCAATGCAATTGTTATATCACCGACTAGGGAGCTTGCATTACAGATACATGGCGTTTTGAATAATTTGCTGGTCTTTCATGGTCCATCTGCTGCAGCTATGCGACTACCCGACCAAGATTTGGAGTCAATCGATACAGAGCAGCCTATTCCGACTTACCCCACCTCAACTCCAGTTATAGTACCGCAACTCCTTGTTGGAGGGGATACAAGCCCAGCTCAGGATCTCAGCTACTTCTTACAGCACTCGCCCAACCTTTTGATAGCCACTCCTGGGCGACTGTTGGAGATTCTGTCGTCCCCGCATGTGCATTGCCCACAATCATCGTTCGAGGTACTCGTCCTTGACGAAGCAGACCGACTACTGGATCTGGGATTCAAAGATGACCTTCAAAAGATATTGGGCAGGCTGCCGAAACAAAGGCGAACTGGGCTCTTCAGTGCAAGCGTTAGTGAGGCTGTGGATCAGATTGTGAGGGTTGGGCTGCGCAATCCAGTAAAGATCCAGGTCAAAGTAAGGGGCGCAAACGGCGAAGTTGATCGGCGAACACCTTCGAGCCTGCAGATGAGTTGTCTAGTAGTTCCAGCATCCCACAAGCTACCGGCCCTCTCTAAGCTTCTCTCTTCACTCGCGCCGATACCAAATAAGACCATCGTCTATCTTTCAACATGTGCCGCCGTAGACTACTTTCAATATGTACTTCCTTCCATTCTCCCCGTGCAAAACGGATTGGCATTTACCCTCGTTCCACTCCACGGCAAGCACCCTCCCAAGGTTAGATCGAAGAACTTCACCCTGTTTTCCAATGCAAGCAATCCTTCAATCCTCCTCACGACTGACGTGGCAGCTAGAGGTCTTGATATTCCACAGGTCGACCTAGTCGCACAGATAGACCCGCCAAGCGATCCAAAAGTCTTTCTCCATCGTTGTGGTCGAGCAGGTCGAGCGGGTCGAAGAGGCTTGAGTGTGATATTTTTGCTGCCTGGAAGAGAAGCGGATTACATACCATTCCTTGACATCCGGAAGACCCCAGTCACTCCTTTGTCAGCACCTAGTGTCGCCGTCACGGAGCAAGATGTCCAGTCTACGGCCAAAGCCATAAGGCAGACAGTCTTAGCTGATCGTGCTTACCACGACAAAGCTCAGCGCGGGTTTGTCAGTTGGCTCCAGGCTTACAGCAAGCATCAAGCGAGCAGCATTTTCCGTGTGGCTGACCTTGATTGGGAAGACCTAGGCAACGCGTGGGGCTTGCTTAAGCTTCCTAAGATGCCCGAATTGAAGAGTTGGAACGGTAACAAATCCTTAGGAATTGAAGTCGATTGGAAGGCCTATGCATATAGAGACAAGAAGAGAGAAGCATTGAGAATCCAGGGTATGAGGCCCCAACGGGACGACTCACAACCTCAAGATGCCAATTTTTTGCCCGACAAGAGGCCCGTTAAGAGAGCCTGGAGTCAGAAGCACGACCAGCGGGAGGAGAGGGAGGAGCGTAGGAACAAGCGGCACAGGAAGCGTGACCGGGAAAAGTGGGAACAGATGACAGCTGAAGAGAGAGACAAGCAGCGGGAGCTGGAACGGATGATTGAGCAAGTCAAAGCAAGGAAGGGCGAAGAAGATGGCCAGGGCGTGTTTGAAGGGTTTGGTGACTAGTATCTCTCAGCGTACAGTATACAGTGTAGATGTGATAGCCCAAAGCCAGGACTTGTGGCTTGCCGGCCTTCTGGCGGCTCTCGTATTAGTAATAAGTGTCAGGCAAGGAGACAGCTGGTTCGCTTCTTTCAAAGCGATGTCAGCGCATGTGTGCTTTTTCTTACCCCAAGCTGGAATGGAGATTGAATAACATTGGATAACATTGGACCCAGGCTATGCAGTAGAGGGTCCCGGGATGTTGGTCCGTGGGCCGTGGACCGTCTCGGTGCCTAAAAATGACATTCTAATTCATCCTCCGGGCCGCCGCTCCTCCCGAGAAGGCCCCAATATAGGCCCCAATAAAGGCCCCCAGTTAGGAAGGCCTTCTCCCTTCCGCATCTAAAGTACTGTGTATATCCATCAAAACAAATTCGATATGCACTCAGCATCTCGCAGAAGAAGAAGATTCGATAGAAGTGATTCAAGACATTATGATGAGCTAACAAAATTGATAACAGGCCAACAACGAGAACGAAGAAAGATGGAAATGGTAGAATGCTATCGGCGATTGCGATGGCGACTTTGCCGTAATGGACACCCTGTGACCCTACAAGGCCACTTTACAAGGCCACTATACAAGGGCTACAGCATACGCTTACCGGTCCGGCGGGCTGGGTGGTAGCCTAGCAGACGAGTTCCAGTTGTCAGCATGGCTCGCGTAAACACGTTCGGCCTCGCAGTCACTATCTACTTCTAAGGGGCTCCTCGGGCGCTACGGCCGCCATGAGGGATCCCTTAGCATCACCTTACGTCTCTTTAGCAGTGCCATCGTCTCGATAGCGGCCGGCACGCAACAACTTCAAGGGCGCCTCTAACTTGTCCAGCAAGTCCAGCAAGTCCAGCCAATCTCTGAATTAGCGCTTCAGCTACCTTCCCCCCACTTCTATCATGCCGTTCAACGTCCATAAAGCGAGCGTCTTCGCTCCCAAATCATTGCCTCCATTCACGTCACAGAGAAAGGCAGAGGAGGGGAAGCTACTGAGCAAAGGGATTACTGCCACTTCTCTCTCTCACTTGGAACCCACGCTTTGATATACAAGTCACGGCATCCGTCTTAGTTTATGCCAATCATGGACAAAATGTCGACAGCCGGAATTCTTGCAGTGCTCTTCGTGTTTTACGTATTTGGCCTCTACATCTACCGCATGTTCTTTGACCGCTTGTCCCATATCCCTGGCCCAAAGCTAGCTGCGGCGAGTCTGTGGTACGAATTCTACTATGACGTTGTCAAGAAAGGACAGTACACCTTTGAGATTGGCAGGATGCATAAGAAATACGGTACGTAATGTCTGATCCAAACAAACGGGAAAGTCTTGCTCACTCTTTTATTCCAGGGCCAATTGTCAGAATTAGCCCATACGAAATCCACATCAATGATCCAGAGTAAATCCGATAAAAACCTCCCCACATCGCTCGTCTGCATTCAGCGTTTATTGATTGTACCACAGGTTCATTGACGAAGTATATCCCGGGTCGTCACCTCGTTCCATGAAATACCAATGGAGTCAGAAGATGTTCGGCATTCATAGCGCATTCCTTGTAACAGAAAGCCATGAGCTTCACCGTATCCGTCGCAACGCCCTAGCTCATTACTTCTCCAAGCAATCGCTACGAGACCTAGAGCCTGGTGTGCAATCGCAAGTTGACAAGCTCGTCTCGCGCTTGCAGGGTCTGAAAGGGACAGGAACCGCGGTCAATTTATTAGATGTGTATGCATGTTTGACGGGCGACATTATTGGACAGTATGCCTTTGCAAGACCATATGGTTTTCTAGACGACCCCGACTTCTCGCCCTACTGGCACAATATCATGATAGAAGTATCACAAAATGGTCACATTCTCAAACAGTTCGGCTGGATGTTACCCCTCATGCAATCAATGCCCGATTGGATGGTCAAAAAAACAAATCCCCAAATGATGACCCTGATCAATTTTCAAAGGGTATATGTTACTTTTCCCCTCGATTCACAACTCCATGCACTGACAACAGGTCAGGGCTTCAGAAAGCAAATTGTTGAAGTAAAAGAATCCATCGCCCGCGGCGAAAAACCCACCGGCCAGACCACAATATTCTACGACGTCCTCACCAACCCCAACGTCCGCCCTCAAGAGAAAACCACCGACCACCTCCAAGACGAAGCTCAAACCGTCATCGGCGCCGGCACCGTAACGACCGGCCACATCCTCGCACACCTAAGCTACTACCTCATCTCCAACCCAGCCATCCTCCGCAAACTCCAATCCGAGCTCCTCCCACTAATGTCCGAAACCGACGGCCGCCCCAAATGGAGCCAACTAGAAGCCCTCCCCTACCTCAGCGCCGTCATCCAAGAAGGTCTCCGCATCGCCTACGGCGTCTCCCACCGTCTCCAACGCCTCTTCCCCGACAAAATCCTCCAATACGACACCTACTCCATCCCCACCATGACCCCCGTAAGCATGACCGCCCCCTTCATCCACGACAACCCATCCCTCTTCCCCAACCCCCGAACCTTCAATCCCGATCGCTTCTTCGCGAACCCGGGACTGAAGAAATACATCATGTCCTTCAGCAAGGGAAGTAGGCAGTGCGCGGGGTTGAATTTAGCGTATGCGGAGTTTTATCTTGCGCTGGCGGCGATGTTCGCGCCGGGGGGGTTTGAGTGGGAGTTGTATGAGACGGATGTTACGGATGTGGAGTTGAAGCATGATTTCATGAATACGTGTCCGAGGTTGGATTCGAAGGGGATTAGGGCGGTTGTTAATTGATATTTGTTAGGTTTGTAGGGAGGCTTTTCAGTGGGTTTGTGAAATTTGTTTGGCTTTCTTGACTGTGTCATTCTTGTTGATCAGCCTTCGGCTATGGATTATAATGACAAGCTTGTTCGAGGGTAGAAGAGCGGATTCGGATTGATTATTTGAAAGTTTGAGGACTTTGCTCATATCAGACGACTTTATTGAATGATTTGACTTGATTTAAGCTGAGTCACTGAAGCTTGAAGTACAATAACCAATACGCTGTGCGCATCACCCAGTCTCAAATCCAATCAACCCCAACATCAGTGAAAAAGCTGCAAACCATTCCGTGGCTCAAACTTTCAAAAGAATATCACGCCTCCTACCAACCACATCACTTTCTTTCAATCCCACCCCCATCCACCCTCCAAATCCTCCCATCACTAAACATCTCCTTCCACTCCCGCACTGTAGGCACACGACCACTACACCCTCATCAGCCCCACCATCTCATCTCCCGCCAAAACAGCAACAAAAAGACAGATAGATAACTCACCACCCCTCCACCCCCGTTCCCTTACACCACCTCCGACTCCCAACCCCACACCTCTCCTCCGCCCTATCCTCACTAACATCTACCTCTCCCTCCCACCCCCCCGCCAAACACACCCTCCGATACTCCTCTCTCACCCACCTCACACTATCTTCCAACTCCCTACTCCACTTCCTCATCCCCTTAACCCGTATCTGCAACTCCCGAATAGAGCAATTATTATGAATTTTCTCCTGTCTGGACATGAAATATCGCGTGTCGACTAAGCGGCCTTCGTGCATAATCAGTGAAACGGGGGCGTCGGTGTCGGAATTATATGCCCGTCGCGGCGGCGGATGGCTAGGGCCAGGAATAGCAGGATCATTCGCTGTTGAAGGGTCGGTTCTTTGCTGCCGGATCAAGAATATTAGCATTACGAATCCATGTCCAGCACAGCAATTTCACAAACAGAGGCACAATACTTGGTGACCATGAGCATCCCTCCTTGCGTCCCTCTCAACATCTTTCCACCCAACGATCTCAATAAGCCTAGCTAACTTGATAGCATCCATCTCCATCCACTCATTAATACACTCAGCTCGATCAGCCAATTTCTGCAGCTGGGATACAAGATTGTTTCTTAGACCTTCGAGTTCGAGTTTGTCAAAGGGCAGGGGATCGGTGTGAGGGATTTCTTGTTTTTCTTTCTCTTTTTGGTTTTGTTTTGCGGCGGAGGATTGGCCTTTGATGGACGAGTCTTGTTTTTCTTTCTCTTTCTGTTTCTGTTTTGCTGCGGACTTATCGCGAATGGAGGTAGAGGAGGCATTTCTTCTGCTCTTCGGGGATGGCTTGGAGCGACGGGTGGATGGCGGTGTGGAGAGGATATTTGGGTTGGGCTTTTTGGGGGTGGGCGTGGAGGTTGAGGGCGTATTAGGGACTGAGGTTAGGTCAGGGGGTGGAGAGGGGGTGGTTGGTCGCTGGGAATTGGATAGTAAGTCAGCATGGTGCTGTTACAGTCGCGATATGGATGTGCAGGAATAGAAGGCTTGGGACGCTGTCTTTACCCTTCTTCTTGTATCTTGAGGTTCAGCAACGCTGCGATTGGTAACGTTTCGAAGATATTCCATGCTTTTCTCTTTAATGTTACTCTTAGCCACAGAGAACGACTTCCCAAAAGCCATTGTGATATAGCCCTATTCGATAAGCTTTAGCAATGAGTATTCATGTTCTTTGTTTGAAGATCTGCTAGGTGACAATGGTATGTCGACATGCCAAATCCAAGTCAGTCGTTCCTTCCTCAGGGGTTCTATGTTTGCCATCACTTGCTGTTTGAAATGCATGTTCACAGTATTTGCAAGGGACAGGATAGTAAATGGAATAACAAAACTTTTTGATCTTGGGTATCTATGAAAAGAAAAAACCCTCCCCCCTGGCTCACCCACGTCTCTTTTGTAATTTCCAACCCGCGACGTACCAACACCCACCGAGTCCGAAGACCCAGCGAGCTAGGTAAGAAGCAAGGCTCGTCCTCACTCAAGCTCCGAGTATCCCCGCAAAGGGAAACCCAGTGGATGAGCTCATTCAAGCTCCTAGTAACCCCGCAAAGGGAAACCAAGTGGATGAGTTTCAGACAGGAAATAGCAGATCTGGTCGTTCCTCAAGCTCCGAGTAACCCGTGAGGGAAACTCAGTGGATGAGTTCGGACAAGAAATGCGAGACGGGGCTCCCCCCCCGAAAAAAGAAAAAATTTACAACGCGTTGGACGATGACATGAAATTTTGAAACAATATGCTGCTCACGCAGCCGCCGCGCCCGGGACTTTGCCTGCCCTCCATGCTTCGTACCACGCCACTGCTTCGGCTTCATCAAAGCCCTCGAGTTCCTCCTCAAACGCCTTCTCGGCAGCTTCGGTATCCTCCTCGCTCCAGGTCGCCTCCATCAATGCTGCTACACTCGGTGAAACACCTTTCATGAACTCGTCGTATGAATTCCCGTGTGTGTTGAGATGATTTTGGTAGAATGCTTCGGATTCCGCAGCCTCGTCGGCTTGGGGTTGTAGCTCTGTGGGTGCCTCTGTGGGTGCCTCTGTGGGTGCCTCTGTGGGTGCCTCTGCGGGTGCCTCTGCGGGTGCCTCTGCGAGTGCCTCTGCGGGTGTGGATTCTTCTTCACCAAGATCGGAAGCTGCTGTGGATGTTGACAATCGGCTCGCGTTCCTAAGGCTACTCCCCGTCTTCGGTTGATGAATCAACGCTTTCTGGCGAGCTTTTTCAATCAAGTGAGGTGCTGTGGGTGCGGGGGTGAAAGTCGGAATCGGGCACTGTTCTGGGGCCGTCGACTTGGAGGTTAATGGTGACGGTGGAGCCGCAATATCCTGCTGTGACTCACGGTACAACAAACTGTCGTCATCATCGCTGGAAGTAGGAGATGGCACTTTGAATATCATCGTTGGGCCGTTCGGGGCGTAATCTGGATCGTTCTCTGCAGATAGTGATTCTTCAAAGAGGTTACGGTGCAAGCTCCCATTGAGATCGGTGTCAGATGAGGATAGACGGGTCTGAGATCCTTGAATCGGTGTCACTTGGGCCCCTTCCTTGGGTGGAGTATGCTGTAATTCAGTCTGGCTTGCCGATGAAATACGGGCCTTCTTAGCCGGGGGTCTTCGAATAGGTGTTACGACTTCTTCGTCGCTGTCTACGTCCGAGAAATAGAAGTAATCGAGGTCCATGCCAAATCCGCCACCCACTGGGTTTGGAATAGCTTCAGGGGAAGGCATACGCTTGCGCTTGCTACTGGGAATCATCTCGTCCAGATGCTGCGCGATCTTCTTTCTCTCGCGATAAACACGCTTCTCACGCTCGTCAACCTCTAGCACCTTTTCCTTCAAAGCAGTTGTCAATCTCTCAGACTCCTCCAATGCTTCCAGTTCCTTTGCTTTGTACTCGGACTCGATCTTCGCTCTAAGTTCCTTTTCCAATGCTTCTTTGACTTGTTGAGCGACTCGTGCGGCCTCATGTGGAGCAGTATCTACAGCAGGAGGATTGGGCGTACGACGGTGAGGGCGATTGTCCTGATGATGTGTGGTAGACTCTACAGCAGGAGGATTGGGTGTACGACGGTGAGGGCGATTGTCCTGATGATGTGTGGTAGACTCTACAGCAGGATTATTGGGTGTACGATGGCGAGGGCGATTGACCTGATGATGTGTGGTAGATTCTGCAGCAGGAGGATTGGGTGTACGACGGCGATTGATAATCCTGTCATTCTGAGGGTAGCCATTGCTGAGGTCTTGCCAGTCGTCCGACTGGAGTGCTCCACTCATCATTGCATTGTAATTAGTACGTGCGCGAGGAATTCGTCTGTTCAAGACCTGAGGCTCAGATTGCGCCGGTGGTTGTAAAGAAGTGATAGCCGGTGGCGGTTGTGAAGGAGTGTTAGCCGGAGACGGTTGTGAAGGAGTGATAGCCGGAGCTGCGCGACGAGATGAGAACGGATTCAAAGACGGAAGAATACTCGTAAAACCCCAACCTCGAGCGCGTGGTGTTTCCGGCTCTGCTTCAGTCTGAGTCTGTAGCTGCTGCTCTGGAACTGTTTCTTCTTCCATCGGCACAACTTGGTACGGCTTTTCATCTGCAGGGTAAGGGTCTATAGGAATCTCTAGCACTTTGAACTCTGTGTCAGTCGTCTCAGGAGAAGGGGAGGCTGCATCATCAGTGCTGGCAGGTTCATGCTGTTGTGGAGGCATGCTCTCGGCGTTAGAATTACCCGATGTCTGCTCCTGGGTGTTTGTGAGACCTTGTTCTTCCTCAGGTTCGTCATAAACTTCGTACTCCACCGTCTTGTATCGGCATAGAAAAAAGTTTCCATTCTCATCATAAGGGTCAAGAATGGTCTTAGTGCAAATACGCTTGCGTCGGGATTCGTTTGCTCTTGAATCTCGAACCTCTTGCAGTACATTTTGAGTGTCCTCAACCTGAGCCTGTCGTAGGAGTTCACGATCCGCGGCGGAAGAGGTTGGGTTTTGGGTACGGAAGTGATCTCGATCTAGCTGATCCTTCTGGATTTTTGCCTCCAAGATCGACTCGATAGTCGGTTCTCTCTCGCGCTTTCGTTTCTTGGCCCCTGGGAAGACTGTCAATATTTGAACCCCATCATTGTCGTGTTCTGTTAGAAGTTCTTTGAACAAGGGAGATTCTTGAAGTTGACGTGATAGGTTTGTGTTTGCTATCTGTGGGTGCTGAGTGATAAATGAGAGCATTGCCGGAATTACATCGGCTGGTATATTCAATGCCAGAATGCGCTCGCTTTCCTCTAGATGTGGATTGTTCCATGCGAGTTGGACTTGTACCTCTGATTGGTTGGGAAAAAGAACCTGGGGTAGACCATAGGGGGGGAAAGTAGATGTCTGTGTCTCACCGCTCCTGTATTCCTTAATAGGAGTCTGGGTTTCGCTAGTCGTAAAGCTTCTGGGCTGAGGTTGAGCAGTACTGGTCTCCAAAAGCTCTTCAGCGGGTGGGGCTGCGGCATCTTGTGTAGGCTGGGGTTCGGGTTGGGTTTGGGGTTGTGCAAGATCTTCAGCAGGAGGTGACCGTGAAGGAGGCAGACTTCTCTGGATGCTCTGAGCTGGCTCGTGCGGCAATGGAAGGTCTTCGGCAGGCGGTGACTGCGATGGAGCCTGGGTTTTCTGGTTGCTCTGAGCTGAGGTACGTTTTCGTCTCGTCTCGTTCGGCACTGGGCGTTCTTCGGCAGGTGGTGATTGTGAGTGAGCCGGACTTCTCTGGATGCTTTGAGCTGGAGTACGTCTACGTCTTGGTCTCGGCTCGTTCGACAACGACTGTGAAGGAGATAGAGGCGCACCCTCTTCTGCGAGCTTGGCTCTCGCGGCTCGAGTGCGAGCCATGTTGCTTGTCCTCACCAACACAGAGTAGTCACTCCTTACACAACACTGTAACACTGAATCCTACAAAAGTATCAAGATCGTATTTAGGGAGGTATTCAAAGAGTCTGCCAATAAATGCAGAAAGCTGTTCTCATACAACAAGTGTGGTGTTGATCGTTGTTGTCGTACAAGAAGTGAGGTGTTGAAGATAGAAATTGTGAGTGTGAATTGAAGTGTTGATGCTATTCCGAGTCTATAGGGCTGACATTGTTTTGACTAGCGCGCCTGCCGAAGAAGGGTTGCACAAACAAAGGACCATTGACATTATGACAACGCATAGGCTAATTGCGTAAAGATCACGGGCTACTGTTGCAAGACGATACTAGCCAGGACAATTGTGGGATCGTTATGTTGTATTGTATTGTAGGGTATATGTACAAACTCCAATCACATACATACGCCATACATGATTATTGTTCACCCCACACTGTTCACGATCCAGCGGGCAACCTATCGTAAATCCAGCTGCATACAATTGAGCCTCGAAATCGAAAAGCTTCTGGGAGCGGCGAGGTTCGAAACTATGTGTATGAGTTCGCACGCTCAAGGCCGCTGACGGTCCCATGCAGCAATCGATAGTCTAGGCCTTAGACCACGGTGAATTCTCAGCCAATGACCGAGATATGATTAACCTGCATTGCTGTGCAGAAGGTAAATACCAGCCAGGCATTCATTCAACAGCTAGTTCCCCCTTCCAGCATGCGGGTGTAATTCCAAGAGTCTCAACCATGTTTTGCCATCGCTCTGAGCCTCTTTCCTTCTTTTCCATATACTTCAGTAACTTCTGACGCCGATGCAAAAGTAGTCGTAGATTCCGCTTGTTGATCTTGTCGTTTCGATTCTCGCCTTCATAACGATCTGCCAGTACCCGTATTTTTGCAGTCAGAATACCAATCTGCACTTCTGAAGAACCCGTATCGGGTCCTACCCTTGGTGTTGCTTCAGCGACCCTACTATCGCCCTTCACGACAGCGGCGGGTTTTGGCTTCAGTGTCAGGTCAGTTCGGTGCCTCCCGAAGGTTTCGATGATACGCTCGGTATTCTGTTTCGTTCGGTGCTTGCTGCTACTATTTGCAAGACTGACAATACGCTGTACCACCTCTGCAGCGACAGCATCCCGCGTTTCCCACTTCTCATGGCTCTTGGTTTCGCGAACAGAATCCGCACTCTCTGTCCCCGTGGAAGCCATCGGCTCTGTGAGCCAGCGAGAATACTCCATGGCCTTGTCTAGCTCTTCATGCCGCAGTCCATGATCTAGAAACTGCTCCTTTGAGGCATGAGCGGGTGAAGGGGGCGGCTTGTCTGGATTTGCTTTCAATGCTTCGAGAGACACGGCATCTGCGTCCAAGGCGACTGTGTGAGGCACAACGGTATCAAAGGACTCGACGAAGGGTGTGATAATGCCCCGGATGGGATCCCCAAACTCCTTAGCGCGCTGCTCTTTGAGAACAGCTTGCCGACTTAAGTTGGCATCCTTGCGAGCTTTGGCCTGGCGAAGTGCATAAGTATCGCGGTGGTCATGTTTCTTGACCTTCTTGAGGGTTGTGGACAATGAGCTGGTGGTAGAGAATGAGTGTTGTGAAGAAGGGTGTGCGGAGCTCAGAGCAGGGGCAAGAAAGCTTGGAGGAGCATGATTCCACAATGACTCTGCCTGTAGTCAGCGTGCGTACCAGAAATTAAAAGCAATTCCATATAGAAGAGTACAAACCAGATGTGATCAGCGCTGGTAGCCGAAAAGATAGCCTTGAGGCCATTGTAGGTGAATACAAGACGTTTTTGCTCACGGAGAATTCGGGCTCTCGATAGAATAAAATACGCGAGGCTGCTATGCTAGCGTACCAGCGAAATTTACACTAGCTCGGCACACAAACATTATTGCAAGTGATTCCTTAACGAATGTAGCACTCACCAACTAGCAACTTTCTATCCCCTCTTCTCGATCTGCCGTTCGCAGATATCGCGCCTGTCAAAATGGCGCCCTCCAACCTTCCCTCCACATTCAATGCCACCTCTCAGGATATTGAAATGTTACTCGCAGCACAATGCCATCTTGGATCCAAGAACTTGCAGGTTCACATGGAGCCTTACCTCTGGAAGACTCGTCCAGATGGGATCAACGTGATCAACATTGGCAAGACCTGGTACTACTGTCCCACAATGCGCGCACCCAGAATGTTGCTCATCAAATTGTGGTTTTAGGGAGAAAGTCGTCCTCGCAGCTCGCATTATCGCCGCAGTTGACAACCCCGCCGATATTGCCGTCATCTCTGCCCGCCCCTACGGTCAACGTGCTGTCCTCAAGTTTGCCGCTCATACTGGTGCTGTTGCCATTGCTGGACGTTTCACCCCTGGAAACTTCACTAACTACATCACTCGCTCATTCAAAGAACCCCGCCTAATCGTTGTTACCGATCCTCGTACCGATGCTCAAGCTATCAAAGAAGCTTCCTACGTTAACATCCCTGTCATTGCTCTCTGCGATACGGACTCCCCTACAGAATACGTTGATGTGGCTATTCCAACCAACAACAAAGGTCGTCACCAAATCGGTTTGATCTGGTGGATGCTGGCTCGAGAAGTACTTCGTCTACGCGGCACTCTGGCAGACAGAGAAACTGAATGGGATGTCATGGTTGATCTGTACTTCTACCGTGACCCTGAAGCCGAAGAAAACAAAGACGCTTCAGGCGTTGAGGAGGACAAACTTCCTGGTGTGAACGATGTGGGACCGGCAGCAATCGATCAAGGTTTCGGAGGCAACGGTGAATGGGAAATTTCCGGTGCTCCGGGTGCTACAGCGTTCAGTGCTCCAAGCAATACTGCAGGCGCACAGCCAGGGTCTACCTGGGATGCTGAGGGCACGGACTGGGCTGCTGGCTCTGCTCCGGTGCAAACAGGCAATGAAGGATGGAATGCCGAGACCAAGAAGGAGGGTGAAGCTCAGTGGTAGGGAGTAATTAGGGCAGATTCGTGGAGACAAAATTGATGGCACTCATGAGGGAAAGATACCCGATAGGTTGCTATTGGGGGAATGCCCTGTGCTGTTAAGAGGGATGTACTTAAGAGTTGCCCATCTTCACGTGAGCTCTAGAATTGACTACCCATTGCGGTACAAAACAGATGCCTGCATGATCTTACTATGAACTTTTCTGTGTGAGCCATAGCCAAAAATCCATCAAGTGATCAAAACATGGTATATCCACCTGTGTCAACATGTCAGTTCTCGATTGCTTTAAGTGAACCAGAAGTTCTCACCGTCAATCTTGATATCCGTGCCCGTAATGAACTTCCCAGCCTCACTACAGAGTAAGATGACCGCTCCTGTCAAGTCTTCCGGGTCCCCAATACCCATTGGGCTCCTCTCTAACCATAATTTCCTCAATTTAGCCTGCGATGGCCCAGCAGTAAGCCGAGTGTTCGTGATACCAGGCGAGATACTGTTGACACGGATATTGTGGCCCACCCATTCACCAGCCATGGATCGCGCAAGATGGTGCACGCCAGCCTTTGAGATTGCATACGCAGAATGTGGCTGTGGTTGATTAACGATATAGCCGGATATTGAAGCTGTAAAAACGATCGTACCAGAGCCAGATCTAGCGATGATCTCTCTAGGGGACTTTAGTTTCAATCGAATATCGAAGGCTAATGAGGGTAGATACCTTGCGAACGCCCACGCTACCAAGAACGATCCGTGAATATTAACATCAAAGATTCGCCGCCAGGAGTCAATAGGATACTCCACGGCAAGCTTACACTCGGTGATACCGGCGAAGCAAAGTAGTATGTTGATGCCATCGAAGCTCTGAACAGTACTTTCCACTGCCTTATCGACAGCACCCTCGCTTGTGACGTCAACCGATTGGAATAAAATCTTCCACTCATTGTTCTTGTCTAGGCCGCGTAAATGATCCAGAGCTCTCGCGCCATATCCTTCGTCTACGTCAAAGATGGCCAAATGTGACACACCGTGCTCAAGAAGAGCTCTGGCACACACAAGTCCCAGACCTTGTGCACCACCCGTTACTTCGAATGCTTTAGCCGTACAGTATGTTGAATGGGAAGTTATCTCCTTACCAATTGCTTTCTTCCCGGCTAAGGAGAAGCGTGCTATAGCTCGATCTGCAGGGAATTTCTCAGGTTGCTTTACTTCTGGGATAGGTCCAGAAGGTGGTGGATCATCTGCGATTGGAAATGGAGTCATGAACTTGATTTCGCCTTTTCGGTGGTCCCGTATGGTCTGTCATGGTGGCTTTTGATAGCTTTTTCAACGGCTTTCTGTATCAATCGGTTGTCGAACTTCACATTTCTGGAATTATTGTCTACTAGTTGATTCATCTATGCGTCTGAATGACAAGAGCTTTTGAGGATGTGGATGATCTCCAACTGAGACAATGCGGGCCATGCTGAAGCCGAGAATGCCCATTCTTGTTTAGGAAGGTTTATCGAGGCGTACAGTAGATCTAAAGCTCGGCTCTAAATATCAAGTGCTTCAGATAGTGTCAGAAAGATGGTGTCAGAGCTAAAGCCCCTTGATGGTGGGTAAGCTCTCGGTGCTTTAAAGGAGGCCGGAATACAGGCTTATAGATCTTAAGAGCTTCGAAAATTCGGAAAAGCGTATGTTTGAGATTGTATCGTCATTATATTCTTTAGTGTTTCATGAAGGCCAGAATCATCTTTTTTCGAGCCGGAATCTCTTCGAAAACAACGCCAGATGCGGCTTAACGAGGTTTGAATGTGGTATTCTCACCACTTACTAATCATACTAAGCGCCGTACATTCGATTTCTCCATATGAATGACCATGTGCTATAGTTCCATGCAGTGAAATTCGCGCCAGGAAATGCCATAGCGGGAATGGGACAGCCCTGCTATATTTTGTATGTATTCAGAAGCTCTCGATAAAATCTGTAGCAGCATCCCCCAGATGATCTGCGAGATACTGCTTCTCTTCATTTCGCGTCTTTCGATATATTATAAAGTGTCCAACCGCGAACGCTGATTTAATCAGGAACTCGGCAAGTGAGGTCCCCCACGAGCTTGACTATGCCAGGATTAGAGAATGTCTTACATACAATGAGTTTACGACTTACCTGCAGATTGCAAACCGAACTGAAGCCAATAACATCGTTAAATTCCGCCTGGATCGCAGCGGCCTCTTCAGAGCACGTCCATCCCCACAGATCATTATCGCTGCCGTGCACATCTTTCTCATATCGGTATAGACTTGTAATGATTGCCCAAGCTCCGAGGTGGATCGCGTATTTTAAAACTGTAAGCTTCCAACTGCGGTTCGCCTTTTTCATGAACCAGCAGTATGATATAAGGGTTATAATCGACACTACAAGAGTGATGCCAGCGCCAACGAGTAACATGAATGTGGGCCACAATTTTGGGTGCTTCGGCCAGGCGGTCCTACCACCTCTTATCTCGTTTCTGGTGTCATAGTACTTGATAGACATGAAGACCATAGCTCCAAACATTATAGCGGACAAGAGAGTTGAGATGGCTTGCACAATAGCTTTACCAACCCGTAAGTATCTCTTCAATTTCTGGTATTTGCGTTGTTTTAGCCGATCATTTAGTGTGGTATGAGAGTTTGTAGTGTTCGGCTTGCTTAGGAGCTGAGTGTTCGGTTTTACCGGTGGTGAGAGTGGGCGAGGGGGTAAAGTATTGTAGATGCTGTTGGTAGAAGTCTGAAGCTGCGGCTTCGAAGGCGCGGGGTGGTATCCATCGCCGGAATACATCCCTGGCGGTGGTGGTTGATTTGATGCCGGATATGCATTGAGATGATAGTAGGACTCAGCGGCCATATTTCTTATATGACCTAGCTTTTTAACAGACTCTTTACCCCTGTCCAAGGTCTTCTCGATGTCTTCTCTGCTAAAGCAGACCGGAGTTATTGGCAAGCTGACCAATGAAATTTGAAACTTGTGGGTGCGCTCTCAGTTGTTGACAAAGAAAGCTTCGAACAGAGGGACAGTAGTGTTATGAGCACCGAAAATTGGCCACTGATGACTTGGAAGCAAAAAGCTGCGTGAAACTTTCTAATTGAGATTTCCAAATTGGAGACGCGTACAGCGAGCAAACAGCGGCGCACGCATCACAGCTTATACATTGTACATTATATGATAAGCTTAGCGACCCTAAATTGCATCTTTAGTACACGGGATGCTTAAGTGCTGACTGATGAAGCTGGGGGCGTTGTGCAAGCGAGATCTGACAAAGCCTGCATGCTGATGCACCTGAAATTACAGTACAGCCAGGGAAAGGGCCAGTTCTGAGCGGCCATCCCGGTGGGCTGAATAGCGCTTGGAGCTTCCCACCTGGGGATGATTCTCCGGCTTGATCCCCTTCAAAGCGCTCGTTAGAGTTGCACATCGTCTGGCACATTGTAGTCTGTATTGTGCAAAGATAAATGCTACTGCGGCGGTCTTTGGCTTTCTCGACGGGGAAAGTAAGATACGTTGGCACTAGTGTTAGCGCTGTTCCGTTTCAACGCAGACTCATTTGATAATCAGTCACCCTGCGTTCACGGATTATGCCAGACTGTGGCGCTACTCAAAAGATGATTTTGACTATGAGGACTTATTCATACAGCTTATAGACAACCGCTGACCAACAAACCTCTGGCCTATCATGCGCCGGCAGAGGTAATTACGTCACACAACTACTGTCTTACGTTTCCTTGCGGCGGACCGCCTGCCTGTAGAATCCCCGGCATCTGCGGTCGAGGCGATGGAGCCTGCATATTCTGTACCGGTGGTGTCTGGTTTCTAGGAGGACCTGCTGGTCCTTGAGCCATGTTTGGCCGTTGTTGCATGTTGAGCGGTGGCCCTTGGGACATGTTCTGGCGTTGTTGCATGTTCGGCCCACCTCCCGGTGGTACAACTTGTCCTTGTTGTCCATACCCATTACTTCCAGGAGGCATGTTCTGTCCTTGCTGATTGTTTGGCCCTGGACCAGAGATTGGAGCTCCAGATGGCAAACTTTGACCTTGCTGCGAGAATCCCGGCCCTCCTTGGGGTGTATTCTGAGCTTGTTGATACGAGCCTTGTCCTAAGGGCATACTTTGAGCTTGTTGGTTTGGGAGAGCTCCAGTTTGTTGCATCGGTTGCCCGTTCTGCCCACTGGATGCCATATCGGCACTGGTACTCTGGCCAATAGGCGTCTGCTGGAGCTGTGCACTCGGTTGTTGCTGCCCCAAGGGTATACCTGGATTTACGGAACTCCCGTTTGGTCCTGCGGGACTGCTCTGGGGGAAAGCCCCGGGAGGCGTCGGTTGTGACATTCCAGGGTATGGCCTGTTCTGCTGTGGCGGCGAGTTTTGGCCCAATGAAAGGTTCTGCATATGAGGCATCTGCGGCGCCTGGACAGGCATGTTCCCTGGCAGTTTACTGTCGAACCCAACATTGCCAGTATTTTCTTGCCTTCTTTGTGGGTCCCGGCCGTCAGAAGTCGTACTCATCAAGCCGTTGCCATACGGATCAGGCTTGGCGTCGGTGGGATTAAAGTGCCCTTCCTGAATGTCAAGCACAGTATCGGCCCAAAGCTCAAATTGGGAATGCCATCCAGAAATAACGGACTGGTGGGCTGCTTCCGTGAAGCCCTCAAATTCCCAAGCGTGTTCGACCCGCAGGCTCCATATCCTCCGTGACTGCGCTTCAAGCTCATAGGCAGCTGAGGCCATCTCTTGGAAATTGTGTTCTGATTGTTGATCAGCGTTTCGAATCATAGGACAGTCTGACAAAGGACTTACGTGATTGGGCGACAGCGAATACGTTCTTGGCGCGTTCAAAGTCCAGTACCATTCGATGGTATTGCCTCTGAGCAGATTGTGGAGATGTTACTCGCCTTGCGCCTGCTGGAGGAGGTCCATTCACCAAGGAGTTGGTGCTCTGTGCATTGTTGTGAGCCATAGGGTCTTGCATCGGTGTTGGTTGCTGCGAGTATCCATTCTGGCCTCCAATCTGCCATTGAGGAGGATCTGGTCGCGGTACAGACTCGAAAAGGGTATTATTTGCAGGTTTAGAGATGGGTTTATTCAGATTTGAGGCAATATATGCCTGACCAAAAGGCACTTGAGAGCTCTGCGCTTGCTGAGCATAGGCAGGCTGTAGGGAAGTGGATTGAGAGACGGCCGCGTTGGGCTGATAAGAGTCTTGTGGTTGCCCAAATGAGCTGTGAGACAGGTTTACATGACTCTGCCCCAGATCTTGCTGTATCCTGTTTAGATTATTGGGGTCGACTTGCTGGCTAGTGGAGGAATTGTGCGGGTCTCCTTGCTGATGTGCTTGAGATATATTGTCTGCAAGATATGTCATAACAGACGACTTTGGATCCAATACGAACTTTCGAAAGCCGCGAGTCTGTTCTGCCATCTTGCGTAGGGCCAAATGGGAATGTTCTTCTCCTGCGAAAAGAGTAGGCACGTACGAAGGTCAAAAGATCGAGATTTATTCGATTTCATGGAGTCTAGGTTACTTTGGAGGTACGTGCCCCCAGCACGAAAATATCTTGGCTGACTGTTCAACATTATTGACTTTGCTGACTGTTTTCGGCTTCTTGGTAAATTAATTAGGGCTTATATGTATGACATGAATAAGCGAACCTCACAAGGGGACCCTGCCGGCACATATTCAGCTGACAAGCTACAATGGCGTTATTATCTAGCTGGGGTCAGCCTTAAGATTGAAGCAGATAGCGGTGCCATAATAGCTGATACGAGAAGCCTAGACCCGCGGGGCTGCCTACACTGGTCGATTGGTCGCGGTGCTCATTCTCTATTAACAGATACCCATACGGTTTACGCAAAAAGAATGCTTCAATTCTACAGTCACTTTATTATGACAAGGTTGACGAATCCCAGGACAAGTGTCAATTGCCTACTTTGGACACAGCTCATTAGAAAATACAACAGGAAAGCAATAGGCTCATTTTATTCATCGCTAGAACGAAACCCATCAACCTCACTCGTCCTACGTTCCCCATCACACCCTCTAGTTCTTCTTCCCGCCAAAGCTCGCGCTCTCACTGAAGTTTTCGGAGACACCAAAGCTGTGCTGGCCCTGGCCGCTATGTGGCCTGTCCTGGTGACGATGCTTCTTGAACGCATCTTCTGCGAAGCTTCCTGCGATGGCCCCGCCAATCGCGCCGAGGAGACCGTGACCGGCTTTATGGCCACCGAAGCCGCCGGCAAGACCACCAGCAAGAGCTCCACCGAGGCCACGATCGCCATCAGCGGGTTGTTCACCGCCCTGAGCGTATTGCTCTTGGTTCTCGCCGTATCTTCAAACATATCAGTAATATGATCGCGAATGTTCAGGACTCTTGCTCACTGTTGTTGCTGCTGGCCGTACTGTTGTTGGCCTTCTTGTCCATACTGGTTTGACTGCTGTCCGTATGGTGCGGCTTGCTGGCCATAGGCTTGTTGATTGTTCTGTTCATAACCGTAACCTTGACCTTGGGGCTGGCCCTGGTGGCCGCCGTACTGGGATTGCTGGTTGTAGGAGTCAGACATGGTGATTTGGGTTAATTGATAATTTGAGATACAGTAGAAAGTGCTTGGGTGTAGTTTCGTGAATGTGGTCCATCTCGAGCTGGGAAGCTGATGCTTCTTATGCACTTCGCTTCGCTGACTTTGCCTGTGCCAACTAAAGCTAGTCATGCGAGGCAGATAGGTAGGGAGCTTACTGATCCATAAGCCCTAGGGCTGCAGGGCCCTTAGCGAGGATCATTACCTCACTTGCGGCCTCTAAGCCACCATCAGTCGTACTTCGTAGCAAGCGCAGCCACCATTCTTTCTTGTACGCTGGACATACCCGATTAGTCTTGGAAGCGGAATCGCGTCAGTTGAAGACGTCCTGCGCCTCATGGGGCAAATCTTTATTGGGAATGATTGTCTTTTGCCTGTAGCAGCGCCATTGCATACCTGGCCTTTCCCATGTTCTACAAGTCATCTGCACCCACCTCATGGATATTGCTTACATTAAACGATCGGAGGAGACCGATCAATTGTTATTTATAGCTCAGGACTCTGTGTACAAATTATCATATAGAACTCAGTGTTTTGACGGAAGACTTTGCCAACAATCTTCATCAACGTATAGTTTTGTTCAGCTTTCATGGCGGCGAGAGCGAAACCGGTAGCGATAGCGATATTGTTATGCACCCAATAAGTTGGCGGTCTCGGATGTTTCATGCACATCTTAGTCCTAAGCAGCCTAGAGTGAGAAGCTTCTGGGATCTTATATAAAATCCAGAACTTTACGATGACTTCATCATTTGCCTCTCTCCGGGTCATGAGTTTCTGTATACGCACCCTTAAGCCTGATGCCCATCCTCTGATCTGACAGGATGTAAAAGACTCCCGTCATGTCGCGATGGTACGCCGCGCAGCAAGCTTCAGCGGCCCTCCCATGAATTCAGTATCAACCAGATCTGTTGCTACAAAAAAGGCGGTTGCTTGCTGTATATATCGCGGATGACGCTTTTTCGGAGCACGGCCATGGAGTTTCAGCCATGGTCAATAGGCGAAAGATGAGCGCACATGGTAAGTCAATCAAAACAGGCTAACCACCGAGACCGATTGCGCTCGCTGTTCGGATCGGCCGAGGTCTCGCTGGTCCGGAATCCTAGCACTTACACATATGGGAGTTGGGTGAAACATCCATGGAACCCGCTGAGCAAAATTCGTACCACCATTCCTCCCAAATGAAGACGAACTGGGCCCTGGAGGCCTGCGTTCATTTTGTCCACCAATCTACCTCTTAGGTACTTTGATTGTCACTGACCACTCCAAGATCTGAACGCGTCCCGACATAATGATACGAGCGCCTGGCTGCTAATATATTACACCCCGTGGCACAGCAGCTTAACCATGTCTCTCAGTTCAAACCGAAACGCCGATAATGCGGGTGCCAAGGTCAGCATCAGTGCATTCGCAGCCCACGAAGAAGATCATGTGTTCTGATCATCAACCCGACGTTTGCTATGTAGACACCAATGCATGCACATTTAAGGAGATATGAAGCAGGCGAGGCGCCCAGAATCCATGAAACCCTCCTGATACCCTCCTGGTGGCGGCAGCATAGGGAACATTTTCGCACTGTCAAAGCCTCTTCAAGGAGATTCTATATCATGGAAATGTTGACGCTGTCGAATTGAATGGTTGAGCCTCAGGTCCGATCTATCATCGCAAAAATGTTCCTAATATCCAGAGAGGGCCTTCTTCAGCGAGATCTGTACAGTGCATTCGCATCCTTGTCATCTCAAGGAGAAGGGAGAGTGGAAAAGATTGGAAGAGCTTCATGAGATAGCAGGTATGATGACTATGTTAGATGAAATTATAACATTCGGTATACGTCGAATAAATGAGGAGCCATCTCTATCTTTTAACAATTGCGTACTCTTGAGAGGTCCCGCTGATTTCCTGTTGTGATTTGGCTTGATGAGTGATACTAGACTGTCAGCTTAGTCACGATTGTATCTCCCCTCCCTCGTTCAAGCGCATAGGCAAAAAGGAATTCAGGTACAGTGTCTCAGGGTGATAACAATCAGGACATAAATTGTGAGTCACTCGTAAATACGGATGGTGTAGCTATGCTGTTCAAGGCTGAGACTGCCCGGAGCTTTCGGGGCAAAAGCTGTCAAGGAGATAAAGATGGTGAAGACCGACTTCCTCAACTACAGTCAGCATTCGTATGCCTTCTCCATATTGAGTGTACCCTGGCCCACATTCATATGTTTTGTCAGGTCGACGGAAGCGCGGCTTCGGCGTTACCAATTGTCCGTAAATGCCGAACCGCGAACTCCTTGACGTAATTTATCACCTACAACAAAGCAAAAATCGACCTAATTGGGCGATAGTGTGCCATCATGTCGTTTGCGGAGTCGTATGGGCGAGAGTGTGAATCTCCGCTTGCCCATTACTCATCTCGTGCAGTGGTATATAACCTGGGGACGTTATTCTCTACCCAAGATGACACCTTCATTATCATTGGGCCCTGCTACCGACAGCACAGTCCGTACCGATGCAGTCTTCTACCAGCTCTGAAGTTACCCTGCCTCCAGTGATGTCGGAACGAAATTCCAAGGAGGCACTGCCGGAGGAAACTAGCAGCAATGCAGACAGGGACGTTGAGAAAGGGGATCCAGCAACACCAGAGAACAATGAGGTCGACCAAGGTGTGAAAGACGGGCGGCAGACGAAAGAGGAGAATGATATTGTTGGATGGGATGGACCAGATGATCCACAGAACCCTCAGAATTGGAGCAGGCCAAAGAAGTTCGCTACTACCATCTTTTATGCCACCATGACGTTCTGCATCACATTCGCCAGCAGCGTATTCAGCACTGCAACCCAGGTCACCTCAGCCGAGTTCCATGTATCGACCGAGGTCATGACTTTGGGAACAGGGTTGTTCGTCATGGTATGATTCCCTAGACTTGTAACTTCGGTCTCTGCTCACTCTCCTGATAGGGTTTTGCTGTCGGACCTATAATCTGGGGACCTCTGTCCGAGCTTTATGGCAGAAAGCTACCCCTCTTCTTCGGCTTTACCTGCTTCGCTATCTTTCAGATACCTGTCGCCGTAGCTCAGAACGTTGAAACAATTATGATATGCCGGTTCCTTGGGGGGGTGTTTGGGTCAGCACCTCTGGCCATCATAGGCGGAGCTCTCGCAGATTTTTGGGGTCCCGTTGATAGAGGCTTCGCTCTGGGTCTCTTCGCAGGTGCTACCTTTATTGGTCCTGTTGCTGGGCCTATCATGGGTGGCTTCATTACGATGAGCTACCTGGGTTGGAGGTGGACTGCATGGATCACCTTGATCATGGCCGCTTTCTTTGAAACACTTGCCTTCATTATGTGTGACGAATCCTATACGCCGGTACTTCTTTCGCGAAAAGCAGCAAAGATACGCTTCGAGACCAGAAACTGGGCATTACACGCCCCACACGACGAGCGCCAAGTCGACATGCACGAAATTCTCAACAAATATCTATTTCGGCCGTTCCTCATGCTAGCTCTCGAACCAATCTTAACCTTGATCACCATATATATGGCGTTCATATACGGCATGATCTATCTCTTCTTCGAAGCTTACCCCATAGCATTCCAGGAACAACGAGGTTGGAACTTGGGAGTCGGCGCGCTTCCCTTCCTTGGCATCACCATCGGAGTCGTTGTCGGTGTTTCTATCGTTATACATAGCACGAAAGGACGTTACAGGCGGAAGCTGGAGGAGAACGGGGGAAGACCAGTTCCTGAGGAGAGACTGTGAGCTACACGCAGTTCATGGCATCCATAAAACAATGCTAATGGTGCACAGGATACCTATGATTGTTGGCGCTTTCTTGCTGCCGATTGGGCTCTTCTGGTTTGCGTGGACAAGTAATCCACACATCTCATGGGTGCCTCAAGTCATTGCCGGTATTCCCATTGGTGCTGGAATTCTGATGATTTTCTTGCAGTACGTCCTTCCATTGACACCAGTACCCTTTCGTCGCACTGACAGGATATTCTAGGGGCTTGAGCTACATCATTGATGTCTATCTGATGTACGCGAATAGTGCGATCGCAGCCAACAGCCTTCTCCGATCGATGGCTGGAGGAGGGTTCCCCTTGTTCGCCGCACAGATGTACCACAATTTGGGCGTGCCATGGGCCACCAGTCTTCTTGGCTTTCTGACCCTTGCTTTCTTGCCAGTTCCGATTTTGTTTTTCATTTTTGGAAAGAGGATAAGAAAACTGAGCAGATTTGCTCCAACATGATTGTAACATTGGTAAAGTACATCGAGATCTTGCATGGCATGATTTAGTATAAATAGCGATTACCCAGCTCCATAGAATTACGTAGAATAATGTTTCAATATCTAATATTACATATTCGCTACAGTATTACCTACCTCCATATCCATTCTTCATTTTCGACCTAGAAACTCATGTATGACCCAATTTGCTTATACGATGAAACTGGCGATCGGCGTACAGGCTTGGACTCGTATCCTACTGGTACCTCATGTACGCAAATCGGCACATTCCACATTCGCAGCATCTCGATATGCTCGGAAGTTTCCGTGCTGTAGGATTTGTCCACCACGGACGAGGGACTAGTTGCGAGGGTTGCCCCTAAAACAAGGCCCCTAACAGCCAACCTCGGAGGCCTTACTTTAGTAGTTCTATGTCAGGGACAGCTCGCAGCCTGAGGCTGGCTCTAAAACCTTTGACAGCCAGCCACCAACTTACACCATTGGAACAGTCCAATTTACAAGCCTGCTCTGAAAGGGGCTTACAGGCTTGTATCCCGTGACTGCGCGATTCGTGTTTCGCTTGCCAGCAACCACTCACACCGCCTCCAATCAGAACCCAACCGTACTGTCCCATGTCATTTGATCCTACCACGATAGCAGTAATCGAAGATGCACGAAATGCTTCGCGTCCTTCTTCAGCAAAACGTTCCCTTGAGAAAGCATCGCGGCGGACAAGAGACCGAGAAGCGCTGCATCTTGCGGAGAATGAGCACTTCAGGATCCTTCACCCATACCGCCATTCTGAGGCTACTGACAGGATGATGGAGTCTTAGGAACGCGAATATCAACGTCTTCGTCTTGATGCAGGACCCGGTGCTCGAATCGACCCAATTCCACTACCTCTACCTATCCAAGAACCATGAGAGCCGGAACGTATAAGCAGTCAGAGTAGTGAAAGGCCACAAAGCAGATGCAGTCCGCAATGGGGGCAAGAGTGGCTTCTACCATCCGTGGGACACCTACCGCCTCGGAAACCTTGTCCTAGGACTACCCTACTCATTCATCCTCCCCTACTCTCCGTGGCCATCGTCCTGGTCAAACCGCAATGACACCACAGCCACAATACAATTGAGCCCGAGTGCACAAATGAGTAGAGCTGTGAGAGGAGATGAAAAGCATACAGTCTATAATCGAGGCAAGAAGGAGTCCTTCCGTTTCCAGGACATGCAGCGCCATTCCAAGGCTATACTTGTGGTGTAAAATGATTCCTTGGCCATGCTGATGCAGATAATAGCCATGTTTCCGCCATGATTCGACACGGCACCCTAGCTACGTAAGGAATGCGCCCAAAAGCCTAGCCAGCTTGATCTGTGAAAAACCCTTATTTGGATCCATTACATCGATCTAACGCAAGACAAGGATGATGATGATACCGGGCTTGTCGACAACCCTGCGCCCTGTCTCGCATACTGTCTCCACCGTGCGTGCAAGATGATATAAGTACACCTCGAAGGAACTTTCAATCGGTATGCGGCTTCATGTCCCCAATGCTACAGAATCTCGCCCATACTAGAATATCCATGTACCTCTTTACTGCCACTCCGATGCGAGGATGGACGCGGTGGCTTCTCTGGTCTCCGCGCCATGCTGAATGAGCATCAACCTCCTCTGTCAGATCTGGTGAAGCGGGTCGTCTTGCTCGTAGCACGGGTGCCTAAGAGAATATATACGACCTACAATGGGCCTTTGGCACAGTATCGGGGATTCTGGGAAATGGCATCCACGTTGAAGATGGCAAGAGCCGTGGCAAACAATCAATGTAGGCTGAATACATATCATAGAGTGCTGGCCTAGAAGTCTTCTATTGGGACCGGGTTCAACTGGGCGAATCATGGGCTTGGTTTGGAAGAGAGGAACAATGTGTGCGGAAGGAATGCGCTTTGGTATCGGAGGAGCTGCTGGGGAGCAAGTTCACAAATTTCATTGAGAATGTAAGTTCCGATTTGGAAACTTCTCGGCAGGAATGCTCGAGGAACGCATAGATGGTTCTCTAACTGTGTGGCGAGTGACAGCCGTAAAGTCCCAACCCTGCTTGATACCCATGGAGTAGCAGAGCCCCTTGTGTGTGACTTCATTATTCTATCAGGCCTACTTTTCACCACATGAATGCTTGAAAGACGGTCAACCTGCTGATTACGCCTTTCAGTCTCTGACCTGCTCTGTGCATACTGTATCCACGGGATCTAATGTTATCGGGGTCGAACGTTCTGTGAAAACTCAGCTAAAGGAGTCCCTGTTTCAGCTCTGATGAGTTTGACCAATCGCTGACGCTGTTTGTTTTACCACCTGCGAAACTAACATGTGGGATTCGTAGTCTCTTGACCTCCTACAGTAAGTTTTTGAGGAATCTGTAAAACGAGAAGAGCATGAAACAGCGGATCTAGCGAGCTGAGGAAGACTGTGAGCACTAGAGGCAGAGACAGCGGCATTGTTCATGGTCTGGGCATTTGGCAGCAACCATCGAGATGCAGTCCGACAGACCAACAGCAGACTATTGATTCCTATCTTCTCGTCAGCACTTGCTGAGCCAGATGCATTAAAGGCACCGAAGTTGCAAATCGGAAATACGACGGGTTCAGTCCTAGCCAATAACTCGCGTCGTAGGATCGTAGACGATCGTCGCTGGTGACCATCGGCCAGGCAGGAAGTCGATTTTCACCACAAGATGTTGTACAATATCGGCGGAGTCGCGTCCGGCTTTTGCTTGACATGTCTTGAAGGCCGTTCACCTTTCTTCCATTGGCAACATTGGTGCACCGATCGTATCTGGAAAAACAAAAGAGAGCGTCTCAGAGGGCGGCTACTCCTACTAGACATATCAATGGCCTTCTAGGTTCGCGCCTAGTACACCCGTCTGGACACTTAAATGGCTCCCGCGAAGACCGTGATGACAGTCGTAGACGTTGATCAAGTTTCGAATAACAAGTACTAGATGTGCCTTAAGTTAACGGGTGGCGGATATACAGGGTCGGAATGTAACGTACGAAACATTTTTCGGCCATGGCCGATATGGGTAAGGTAGTCTCGCTGTGAGCTAGCCACGCCGCCTTAGAGAGCACCCTAAATGCAGCCCGCCAAACGGCGAAATTAGGCACCGGAGCTGACCATTTCAGAAGGATTAGGTTGTCCGTTACATGCTGAGACGGCAAAGTGTCCGCATGGAATCAGTACTAGTGCTTAGGCTCTGTCCGCCACTGATACTGAGACAACGACGATTCGGCGCACGAGTCCATCAACGAATCAGAGAGCGCAATCTTTGCTGATGCTGTTGTCCCTGCTGATCCCGCTCGCTACAGCCCGCTGAACCTGGTAGCGATCCTTCGCAGGTAGAATCTTACGAGGGCACGCATGTCATATGGACATTGGGTGATTGGACCAGTTCTTGCCATCCAGAACATCCTTTGCGGTCCTTATGCAAGGCTATTTTGGCTCTTTCGCTTGAGTGACGCATGGGCGTCTACTAGTGCTTAGATCGTTTGCGAGTCTATCATGCAGACATAGACGTGTCGATCCTATCGTGTTGTTGTGCCTGGCACCTTCCTGCACAGGGATCAGACCATATGATGAACGTGGCTCTGTCCCCGCCGCACAAGACTCCTCAAGTTCTTGCTTTTTCCCTAGAGGCCTCAATCAGTCATCCGAAGGCTGCCCTGCCGTAAGCGGCTTGGAGTATCCTTGCTATCACACACTGTGGGGGAATCTCTCCGCAGGTGAAACCACTCCCACATCCTACTGATAACGCGTAGCTGCCGGGACCCTTCCCAATAGGAGACTTTACCACAAGCTAATGTCCATCTTCCGCATGGCATACGGGCGATGAATGGGCTAGACTCGACATGCCTAGCCCATTCAATGCGGACCATTTCGATCAACAGGGAAGGCTGCCTCGGTGCTTCTTCGTAAACTGTTAGGGCTCTCCGTCCTGATTCTCATCAGTCCACTACATGCCACGTCTTCCCTTAGCACCAATGTAACCTTCCTATCAAGTGAATGCAAGTACTCCTCGTCTCCCACAATCCGAATAGATGCTTCGCTTTTCAATAACATGGAGAACAACGGCAAGACTCCCATTGCATGCAGTAGCTGTGCAAAAGCAAAGGCCAAGTGTGACAAGAAGGTCAGTACAGCACGTAATCTGGTCGCGAAGTCCCCACAGATCTTGCACCTTCTCATTTGGCAGATCTTGGCTGTGCATTGACGCGGCCTGCTTTCAATGAGCTTTGGACCCACTCACACCAGCACCTGTTTCCCTATATCGAGCCTTGCAGGCTATCTTAAAGCCTCAAAGAAAAGAATATTCTCTTTCAAGATGACTGTTCGTGTCTTTCAATCAATTCGAGCTGATACATAAGACTCTCCTGCCGCCTAAAGTCGGATATTCTCAGACTCCGCTCCGACAATTCTTCGTGTCAATTCCCCTGCCTTTGACATTGCAACATTTCAACCTACATCTGTAGCCATTCAACATAGCTTCATGCAACGTTGTTTCAACACAATGCTGACTTACATCTCGCCATCAGGTACCATGTACACGCTGCGCCAACAAGCGAATCATCTGCCAGCCAAGGACAGCTCGTCGTTCTTGCGATTCTGGCTCAAATAGTAAACTCGAAAGACAGCCTACTCGGTCCTCGGGTTCTTCAACCCCTCAGACCGGAGTAAACTCTGACAATTCGTTGCAATGGGGATCTGCCCAACTCCCGGCGTCTCCAATCAATTATGGTACTCTTTCAAGCCTTTCCGGTATCCCTACGACTCTTGCTACCGACACACCTTCTATCCTTGACATTCTTGATCAACCAATGCAGTCTAGTGACCTATCTTTTGAGTTCGATGCTAGCCACGACTACCTGCGCACTGGGCTGACTCAATCTCCTCCGAACACCCGTGTCTCGTCGACCCCAGCAATGCAGCCTTTTTCAGAGATGGGAAACTTTCTGGAAGGCATTGATTACAGTTCAGGCGGCGGTAATGCATCCTCATCAGCAGGAGGGCTACATAATTCCTTGGACTTCAACATGCCTACCATGCCAAATCTCCCATTCCCTATGGACGAAATGCAAGGCATGGATTGTTTCGACGATTATCCAGTACCAGAGAGAGTAGCCTCATCTTCAAGTCGCACATCAGGGCCCATATCATCGGCACATCATTCCGAAATGGGATCACCGTCGCGTGCGTCCAGTCAAAGCTCCAGACCACCCTCTGGGAAACCCTTCTCAGACAGCGGCCCCTGTTCGTACTCTGTCCAAGAGCATAAAGCTGTCATTGGGGCCCAAGAGGGTTGGTACTCTTTCAGATGCAACCCCACCACAGATCCTAGTGCTTGTCCGAAGACAGCCAGGATCCATCTTGAGGGCTTGGAGCAGACACTCAAGAGCCAAGATGCATGGCAACAGCGAGATCTGCAGCCCGAGATCACGAAACCGGCGTCTGACCAACACCATATTGCGATTGAACCCTTCAGCAACTACACAAGAGACAAACTTCTTGCAATCACCCAGACTTTTCTGCACAAAGCTCTAGAGATCCATTATGCCAATTATTCGAATAGGTCAAGCGCGGAATACATGGAAGGCACCGGTTTCATCATTCTACCTCCTCCAATCGTCTTGGAACATTTCCTCAACGCCTATGTTCGCCGGTTCGAACCATACTATACATTTATCCCAGCAGGGCTTCTTAAACCCAATGATTTGATGCAGGGAGGAAATCCTAGAGCTTGCAGCATACTTCTGCTCTTAATGGTTGCTCATGGTGCAGCAGCGACACCCACCATGGAAGCTCGATATTTGACTAGTGGCTTGACAGAGGCTTGCCGGATATCATTGTTTGATATTATTGAGAAGGACATTGAGCTGGTCCAAAACCTCGTCGTACTTCGCTGTGGGTTGCTCTTTACAACCATAGCTGCGTGGAGCGGAGACAAATGGCATATGGATGTTGGTCACTTCCATTTTTGGAAACCTTACATAAGCGCGCTGCTGACAAACGCCAGATCGCTATGGGCCAACGAGGGATGTATATTTCGGTAAGTCTGCAATCAACGCAACTCATAGTCTCCATGACTGAGTGAGAAATCCCAGATGCTCGGTCACGCTGGTTTACTGGAGTTCCGAGATACGAGATTGTCGATCCAAGACTGTCAGGCGAATCCAGAGATGGCTTGGGCCAAATGGAAAGAGCACGAAGGAAGAAGCCGGTATTGTATCTCTACCCTTCATGACGCAGACCTGCGCTAAGAAATTACTCAACCACAGATTAGTCTCGTCATGGGTATTGGTGGACCAAGAGCTAAGCCTGTTCATGGATATAGCTCCAATGCTCTCCTTTACCAACCTAAACACCACAATGCCTGATACCGATCAATTGTGGGAAGCGAAAACGTCTGGTGACTGGCTGAAGGCTTATGAGCATGCAACTGGGTCTCCATGCAAGCCGCGAATGTCTCTGTGTGATTTATTTCGCTTCTTCATGGACGGGGAGCTAGCCAATCCGAATGTCCACCTATCACCTATGCAGCTTCGGTTACTTTTACACCCTTTACAATCTTTAACGATGCACCTCCGTCAGTTTTTGAGTTGTTTTCCAGATGGCAGCAACAACCGGAAGGGAACCCGAGCAATGACAAAATCTGCTACACGTGCTCGTCTGGAAGAAGTCCAGTTCCTCTTGAGGCAATGGTACGCCCTTGCGGGCCGCTGCTCTGGAGATTGGACTGATGGCTGCCCCGCCACATCCGCAAATTTAGTGATGTATCACCTGATCAACCTTAACACCACGATCTGTATGCCTGAAGTCGAGAGTCTTGCTCGTCGAGATCCAGGACCAGATCCTTTCAGGGGCTCATCATCACTGCAGTCCAGCTGTACAGACGATGTTGGGGAAATATTCTTTCATTGCAGCCAGGTCTTCCGCTTGCTCAGATCGATGCCAGAAATTGTCCGACCACCTTGGTGGCCGGCTGCTGTCTACCGTGCTGCTTTGACCTCGTGGATGACCAGTATGGCGAATGCAAAGTCTCGAAGTCTTTTGAGTAGTTTGGGCAGGGAGGCAAACCAGCCATTTGCTATTGACACCCTGGCTCCCGACCATCCATATATGGTTCGCTATTTGAACACGGGTGAGGGACAACCAATGTTCTCAAAGCGCGATGGTACGATGGTATCATTGGAGGTTCCGCACAATATACTAGTTCATTGCGTGGAAGTACTGGATGAGGGGCCAACGACAAGATTTAAAGACGGAATTCAAAGCAAGCTTGATAGACTTGCAGAGAGATGGAAAAACTGGACAGTTGAATGAGGGAGAACGGTTGAAAGCTTCTGATGAATGATGATTGACGACGCAATGAAGCTACCCCACCTGGATCGGCACAACTGATAAGGCGGCGAATAAAATGTCGCCGTCTGCGCAGGCATTATTGGAATGGCGTTCGTGGCTCACAGGTGTAGATATGCTAGAATGCTCCTGGGTATGTCCCTCATGAGCCAGATAGATGACGGAAGTCTTTATACCTTTGGCTCATCCAACAAATACATTGCCACCTCCAACATCTGGGTGACGTTGTTGGATGGTGTTGAGACATATGATCATGAGCGACAGCAGATCTGCATCCCAAAAGCTTGCCCTCCTCGGAGGATGCTCTCTACCAATGAACGTTGTTTGAGCAGATGGGGTCCCTGAGTCAGGGTCCCCTGAATCTCCTCAGGAACTGGATCATTGGACATCTGACAGAAGCGGCATAATCCCTTTGCAGAATCAAGAAATAGCTGCCGAGCGCTGGCCATTGGCCCAATGCTCTGTTCAGCAGGCCCTTTGAACGTCATTGCCTGCTTCAGAACATCCTGCGCTTTACCTTTTGCAGTATATTGGTCCTCAATTCATTCGCCCTAATCATGCTTCTTCTGCTCGTTTTTCCCAAGATCAAGTTCAATCCCTATAAATAGAGATTGGGAAGAGTTCAAGGATTCGCATGAAAAGATGTTTGCTGAGTGCTTTTTGTTTTTGTATAGCAGTCTTTGGTTCGGTGGCCCATGCAGCCCTAATCACTTGCAATTTTGCCAAGATTATCGCCATTCTTATCATCTAGTATCGCACAAAAGTACAAAGAAATTTTGGGGACGAGCGAATCTTCGAGCTATGATTCTGGAACCTGCGATTCGCTTCATGTGACACGCGAGCTTTACCAAGTAACGCCTGCCAGCAGTACGTATCAACCATCTCCAGTAGTTTTCCGCAGTGACTTTGCAAAGGGAAAAAGTGGATTTCAGCAATACATCAATCTTGTCAACCTACAAATCAAACAGAGCTTGTGAAGAGCGAAACGACCAGTAAGAGTGTTGGCAATCAATGGACAGTGGAATAAAACCAACCTTGTCGCACATCAGATAAGGGGCCAGGGTATCAACATGACCTACGTGTACAGGAGTTGCACGACTGCACCGCGCCTTATCGTAGCAGCAAGACTACTATAAGTGTCCCAACTTCATCGAGTTTCGCAAAGCTAAAAAGCACAAAATACCAGGCTGATGTAAGAACAGGCGCACTTGCTTACCTTCCAAGAGCCCGCACTTGTTGTCCGTTTTCCCCTTTGGATGCGATACAGGTGTACGGACATAAGCAATGAGCATCACAGACGTTGCGCCACACCCTCTTCCACCACCGGACATGATTAGTGAAGAGATCTCCACGACACCATTGAATAGAAGACGGACGGTTTCAAGCCCCCGGTTCGTGAATATGCACACCTGCGTCACAAGTTTGTTTTATCACGGAGGTTTCAAAAGACGATCATTGAAGACCTTAGGTGACGTAGCATTTGCGAGTGTCCGAAAGTCCATATCCACTCGGACTCCGCCACAGGGTCCATAGCTCGAGATTTCCAACCGGGGGCCGCTTCTATGAGATCTTAGATGCAAAGTCCGTCGTATCTTGATACTATGTGCGTGATGGTATTCCGCTATGGGAGGACTCCGTACAATTGTGACGCTGATTGGGGTAGAGTGGACTCAAGCTATGGGACTACGGCGAAGAGATTTTGTCTGCAACTCAGTCCTTTCAAAGTACTGATTCAAATTACTGTTAGAAAACATCAGACTGTTCTCCCAACATATAACAACGGTGAAGTACAACTACCAAACTAATATCTTCTGATTCATTCATATCTCTACCTATCCCAACCATCCAAAATGCAAAACGGCCACACAACCGACGCCCCCAGAGGCAAATGCCGTCTCGATGGCAAAGTCGCCCTCGTCACAGGAGCAGGCCGCGGCGTCGGCAAAGGCATAGCCCTTGAACTCGGCTCCCGAGGCGCCTCCGTGGTAGTCAACTACAGCAAATCCGCCACGCCCGCCGAAAGCGTCGTCAGCGAGCTCTGCTCCCTCGGCACCCGCGCCATCGCCATCCAAGCCGACATCTCCAACCCCGCCGAAATCGCCATTCTGTTCGAACAAGCCCTCGCGCATTTCGGCCGGCTCGATCTCGTTGTTTCAAACGCCGGCATGGAAGCATTCCAGATCGAAGAGGATGTCACGCAGGAAGATTTTGATCGCGTCTTCAATCTCAATACCCGTGGCCAGTTCTTCGTTGCTCAAAATGGGCTCAAACACTGTGCTAAGGGCGGGCGTATTGTACTCACCTCCTCCATCGCAGCGAGCATGTCTGGCGTCAAGAACCACGCCTTGTATGCCGGGTCCAAAGCCGCTGTCGAAGGCTTCACGCGCAGTTTCGCTGAGGATTGCGGACCGAAGAAGATCACTGTGAATGCGATTGCACCGGGCGGAATCATGACTGATATGTTTGCGGAGAATAGTTGGCATTATGCTCCCGGGGCGACGCAGGAGACGGGGACGGATGTTACGGCGAAGGGGGTTGCGAGTTTGTGTCCGTTGGGGAGGGTGGGTATGCCGCAAGATATTGCGAGGGTGGTTGCGTTCTTGTGTGGGGACGAGAGTGAGTGGATTAACGGGCAGGTGCTTAAACTTACTGGGGGGTCTTCTGCTTGAATGTTTGGGGTTTGTGGAGTAGAGTTAAATAGAAGTGTAAGGGTTTCATAGACTTTCCTATGTAGATTATGATTATTGAAAAAGTCCAATGGCGCTGTTGTTCATCTCGCTACTTGAAATGGACTAGAAATTTCAACATAGCTTTGCCTAAAGGTTTTCTGTCAGCGTTGCTCGAAACAAAAGCGGAGACGGTTTAGGCGTGGTTAAGTACACAAACCCGTGCTCTCAATCTCGTCCATCGTTGCAATGAGATTCGAGTATCTCCATGTGCCTTGGCAGTGATCAATGTAGCATCTGCAGGGCAAACAATATTGGAACTGTCGATGCTGATTTTGTTCTAATGCTCTAATCTCACATAGGAATACCTGATAATACGAAAAAAGATACCTGCCGCTCATAGCATTCTCAAACCTCTTCCTTGAATCTCGATCTTATCCACCACTCTTGTGTCATCTATGCCTCATCGATATACATGTTGGTTCATTCGCCATTCCTTCAGTATCACAACTTACAATTTAAGCCCTTCCTTCATCTTGCGTTGCAACTCCGATGCCTGTTGCAGAGTATCAGCAAAGACTAAATAAAGTAATTCACAAGAAGAACCTACAATTGGTAATTGCATCATCGTGAAATGATTACCGGGGATGGTAGTACACGTGCAATTCTCTGGACCAACGAGCTTATCCCAGCCATTTGGGCTGAAGTCAGTGCGGTTGTTCAACAACCATTTCATGCTCTTGGGATCATCATCCTGTGGCGGTGGGCGAGGGTCACCCGGATTCTTACATACACCATCTGTACACCAGATGAGGTAAGTCTTAGGAGCATCGAAAGGCTCGTCTTGGATCAGTACCGGCTGATATTCTTTGAGGGCATCGATAGAAGCTTGGAAATGTGGTAGCAGCCATTTAGGAGTATTTGCTGGGTTTCCATCTCCCAGCAGGCCAATTTCGTTGAAGAAGACGTGGAGACGCGTCGGCAGTGGCTCCAAAGCATAAGGACAAGGTGAGTCAAGAAGAAGAAGTTTCTCAACGTCATAATTCTTGTTGGGATTTGCTTTCTTCATTGCTGATAATTGTCGTGTAGCTTCGAAGGCAAATACTCCGCCAGCTGACCAGCCACCAATCAGGTAGGGGCCTTCCGGTTGGCGTCGGAGCATTTCATCAATATACATCTTTGTAACGCCCACTACGCCGCACTGGAATGAGGTTGGATCCTTCAAGAAGGGGCAGTTCAGGCCGTAAACAGCAAGTTCATTGGGCGAGATAGGTGGGATGGTGGTGTAAGAAGTAGCCGAGCCAGAGCCGTCAGGAAAGAGGAATAATTTCCTAGTTGCGGTCCTTGGATGGCCTTGGAGGAGTACGGACGAAGCCTTACGATTTGTGTCTTCTTTGGGCTTTTCGGACGCTTTAGGGGGTTTTGGTGCTTCCTCTACCTTCTTAGGGGCGGGAGCAGCATCTACACCCAGGGCCTTTCGTAGAGCCGCTATTGAAGTGTTGTCGGCGAGCAAAGATGGCTCAAAAGATTCTCCTGTCTTTTCACCTAGGATGCCAAGGATATTGAGACTCATAAGAGAGTCCATACCTATGGTCGACAGATCAGTTGTGTCCGTGATCTCCTCGACGTTGATATCCATTTGTTCTGCAATCGTGGTGCGAATCAGGGTAATGATATCGCTATCGTCTGGCATTGGGGCACTCGATGCCTTGCGCGGGGTGTTATCCTTCTCAGGAGTCGTCATACCAGTGCTTGCCGGAAGGTCAGACTCGTCGCTCGAGTCATCCTCAGACGGGTTGACATCGGTGCTGGCTTCTAGCGATAATGAAGTTTTGAGGGATCCAACAGTTGGACAATCGGTGAAGAGTGTACTCTCGACATCTAGCTGCAGCTCCTCGCGGAAGCGGCCTGAGATCGTCAAAGACATCAAGGAGTCTACACCAATATCGGCGAAAACAATGTTGTCTGCGAGCTCGCCCAGATCCACTCCGACTTCATCTGCAATGATGTCCATGGCTTGATTGGCTTTACCAGCCCCGGACGCAGATTTCTTGGCCGATTCAACCTTGATTGTCTTCTTCTTGGCCGGCTTCGAAGCGGCCTTCGGTGCTGGAGCAGACCTCTGCTGGGCCTTTTGAGGAGAAGATGCCTTTTGGGGAGCAGATGCTTGGGTCGCGCCGGCCTTGACTGGCGGGATGAAAGTGTTCAGAAGCTGGCGTGGGATGCACTGGAACTTGAGGCCCTCAATGACACCTATAATATTATCGGAATCATCAAAGAGGTAGACGTCACCCGCAAATGTCTTCTCGCCGCTGGGATGCGGCTGCATCTTGACCCAGGAATGGTAGGTTTTGCCCGCTTGCAAACTAGTGGGTAACCTCATGCTTTCCCAGCCGTGAGAGATGAATACCTGGTTTTTGGAATCAAGTCCGTCATTACCATTCATTATGAATCCAGCGAGATGGCCTATGCTGTCAATATGGTATGGTGATAGATGGAAGTTACCATCTTGTGAGTTGGCCTGAAACTCAATCTGAGCGCTGGCTTCCAGGTTGCTCGTGTCAAGCACAACCTCCTTCATACCTTGGTACTTTTCGCTGTAGTCAACTAGTGATGCGAACAATTTATACACCATACCTCTTAGCAACCGGTGCGCTTTGCCCGCTTTCACCTTCTCTTCAAGAAAGTCGAGTCGGGCTCGCACAAGAAATGCGTTTCTCTGCCATCCCGAGGCCCACATTGACGCATCCTCAATGGCCACAGAACACTTTGCGTGCACAGTCTTGGTCTTGCCGTTAGCTGCCACGCTACTGATTGTTACCACAGCTTCGTCGTTGTTTAGATCAAGGGCTGATTCAATCTGCACAGTCTGCTGCTGCGGCTCTTTAAGGTTCTTCACAAGTAATGGAGCGGGATTCTCCATATTGCGAACGTTCATATCCACCTGCTCTTCGTCAGGACGGAGAACTTTATGGGCATATTTCGTAAGTGTCAAAGCCATATCTGCGTAAAGTGATGATGGGCCAAGACCTGTACCATTTACAGAATGCCCTGCAACTGTTTTATATAACAGGGGATCGGCGAGATCTGATTCAGCGACTACCGTTGCCCTCACGGGCTGGACTTCCTCCCGTATGATCCGATGTACCGAAGTAGTGGACAGCTTGGGTGGCCCTTCAATCGTTGGAGCAGATGCAACAGGATCGCCCTTAGTTAATGTCCATTCATTGACATACTGCAACCAGTAGACCTTTTCATCGTAGCTGTAGATTGGCAGGGGTACATGTTCGACGTATGGCTCAAAGTCTTTGTGGTAGGCAGCCCAATCAAGATTAACACCCGCCAAATACAGCGCACAGAGACTGGTTGTAATGGTTTTCCAAGGATCCTCTCCGCGTTTAAGCGAGGGAGCAGTGAGTGCGGACGAGCTGATGCATGACTTGACCATACCCGCGCAAATTGGGTGGGCCCCAACTTCTATCCACAATGTTTTCTCATCGATGACACCTTGATCGAGAGCTGTTCGGAGACCGCCTTGGAAGTTGACTGCCTCCCTACAATGGCGAGCCAGATAGCCTGCACCAAAGATACCCTCTTCCCGTACAATCTCATTAAGAAGAGGCGAGATGACGGGAATTTCCGGGGCGTGGAAGGTAGCGGCATTGGCTGCAGCTTTGAATGGCTCTAATATGGGGTCCACTTGAGATGAATGGAATGCAAACGGAATACTGAGCTTCTTGGAGTCGAGATTGTGGTCTCGAAGCTTTCCGGAGAGAGCATTGATCTCGGACAAAGTGCCGGACACGACAGTCTCGGCATCTGCGTTGATACAAGCAATCTCGGCATCGCTTCCGCTGATGGCCTTTGCTACTGAAGAGGCAGATCCTTTGACCGCCAGCATTGCATGCTGTTTTTCGTTAGCCCCAACCATGGTCTATGGAGAGCGGATGACGTCGACCGTCTTGTGCTTCGGCGAGAGGGGAGAGAGCATTAGGAATCGAGACCAGGAAAAAGCTTGATGGCTTGTGGATGGAAAGGTTGTACATGAAGAAGAATAAACTCACCGTGCCCCTGGTACATCCCTTTTCCAACTCTTGTGCCCTCGAACCGACGAGGAAAATCGTGTCAGCTGCAGATAGTACACCCGCTGCGTAGAGACCTGCATATTCACCTAGTGAGTGACCAACGACCACGCTGGGCTTGAGACCCCAAGATGTCCAGAGGTGGACGAGGGCCATTTGGACACAGACCATGCCCATTTGGGTAACTACAGCGGACAGTGTTTTGCCATCCGTGACACTGCCGTCGATCAATGGCATAAAGGATGGAAAGCCTTGGCATCCGGCAAGCCTATCGAAATACTGGAGTTCGGAACGGAAATGCTTGCATGTTTCGAAGAGATTTCTACCCATCTCTGTATACTGCGAGCCTTGGCCAGTGAAAGCAAAAGCTATCCGAGACGTTTCCGACGAGATTGGACTATGAGAATCGTCTTTGACTTTACTCAGCGCGGCTTTGACTTGCTGGATCTCGGACACCGAGAAAGCAGCACGGTAGTTGTGGTGTAGCCGACGTGCATTACTGGTATAAGACAAGCTGCCCAGGTCTGTATTTGGATTCTGATCAAGATACGTCTGAAGTTGCTCAATGTTCTTCTTGAATGATGCAAGCGACTTGGCTGATACCGTAACTGTATGGAACGATCGTGGGTCCGTAACTTCAATGGGCGTCTTTTCAGGGCTGTCTTCCAATAGCAGAGCCGTGTTTCCTCCTGCGGCACTGAAATTGTTGATGAACACTATCCGTTTCCCGCCTACCGGCCGATTGAATGGTGTCTTTTCCCGAGCAACATTGACCCCTCTTTCCTTGAGATCTTTTGGAAAGTTCTTGTTCATAACGGTCTTGATACCACAGTGAGGAGGAATTGCATTGCGCTGCAACATTAGAAGCACCTTAATGAGAGCGCACACTCCAGACACTGCTTCACCGTGACCTATATTTGATTTAACGGAGCCCAAATAAAGCGGCTGATCAGGGGATCGACGGTGTTCGCTTGGTGCAAAGATACTTGAAACAGACTCCATTTCAACTGCGTCCCCAGCCTGAGTACCGGTGCCATGCATCTCAACGTAACTAACATCTTGAGCATTCGTATTGGATGCGCGTAGGACTTTGTCGAAAAGGAATTGTTGCGCACCCACATGGGGGTGAGTTATGCTGACAGCTTCAGCCGAATCTGGGCAGCAGTAGAGTCAGTATCTTTACATATGCAATATTTCACAGGAACCTTTGACATACGGTTGGTGGCCGAAGCTCGGATGACTGCAAGGATTGGATCTTTATCGTTTAAAGCATCTTCTACCCGTTTCAAGATAACGGTAGCGACACCGTCACCCCTGCAATATCCGTCGGCGTCGTTATCAAAGGTCTTGCAATTTCCGGTCTTGCTGAGGAAGTGGCCTCGGCTCAGACCCGAGAAGATATCCGGATTAGTGAGAACGTTCGCTCCTCCAGTGAACGCTGTATCACAATCTCCGGCTCGAAGGGATGTACAGGCGAGCTGGATTGCCGCGAAACTGGATGAACAAGCTGTATCGACCACAAAACTAGGGCCGCTGAACTTAAAAAAGTAATTGATGCGGCCAGCACCAAAAGCACGGACACCACCTGAAATGTAGTAAGTATCAATGTTTTGTGCTGCGTTGATCTCACGCCAATCGTCGCTTGTCATTCCGTAGAATGTCCCAATGCGGTCATGCTTTGTTGAAGGTGAGCGGCCAGGGACGATACCTGCCATTTCCATGGCCTCATAGGCAGTTGCCAGCTCCAGTCTTTGCATAGGATCAGTCTGCGCAGCCTCCCGTGGGCTCATATTGAAGAAGCGAGCATCAAATGAACCAGGACTTTCAATGAAATTTCCGTACGGAGTGTGACTGGTGTTTTTCTTTCTAGATGTCACATCCGTGTGTGTCTGTACATTATACCGGTCTTTGGGCACTTCCCGATGGACATCTAGGCCTTTTTCGAGCAACTCCCAGAATTTTTCGATACCAGCTGCATCAGGGAAGCGGCCTGCCATCCCAACTATGGCTATATCAGACCCTGTGCTTTTCCCCGTGCCAGATGGGTTGGTAGTATGACGGGACAACCATTGCTTAGCGTCTGCCGTAGAAATTTGGACATTTCCCGTTGATTTTACAGAATAAATGAGACTGTCCGTAAGCTCAGACGGTCCGATTGAGTGTATAATGCATTTCCCGTCTATGGGAGCAAGAGAACCAGAAGCGCACTCCTTGGACAAGCGATCCCAACGCAACGGCTTGCGTAAAATTTCGCTCACGCATTCTTCAAGTAGATCAACAGGAGAGGAAGCCGTGATTGGTTTCGCGGTGACACTTGAATACACGGCATAGTGTACTCTCGACTGGCTGAACACTTCTCTGGTATCCGCGCCAAGGATCTCGCTGATATCAGCAGCCGAGTGCACATGTTCTGCATGGTAAGGGCCGTAAATGCCAATTTCCACATGCTGTGTTCTAGAATAGAATGCTGACTTTTGTAGCAAATGTTTCCGCTTAGATGGTGGGCCACTAACGGTGATCACGTTTGGGGAGTAGGCACTGATCCACATCCGGTTCGAGAGAGCGATCCCCTAGAAGCTCAAAGTCAGTTGGAAGCTCCGGGATGATAGTGTAACCCCACTGACATATTCTCTATTGTAGTCGTCTAAGGCGATTTCTGCTGCTTTCTTATCGGATACTGCAACAATCGTAGACCAACTTTCGAGTACGTCGTGCGCTCCGCCTACCCGTTGTGCAATATCTCCTACGTAGGACCCGATACGGAAAGCAACACGCACAGCCTCAACAGCTAATGGTAGTAATGTGGTTAGAGAGCCCGCTGACGCAACTGCTGAAGCAGCAATTAAGCCCGTGCAGGCTCCCAGGAGCTGCGGACCGGGAGAACCAGACGAGGAAGGACGGAGGTAGCCTCCTGGCTGCTCTTCAACATAGCTATGCGGTACGTTAGGACCTGTGGAATAATACTTCTGGTTAGAACTAACCAAATGAAATGTGAGAGCTGTGCTAGACATATAATTGCACTCTCAATGGCAGGATTAGGTTGGCCGGAGGTGTAATGGCGTTCCACCAGCTCTCGCACTGTGCTAAACCTAGGGATTCGCTTATGATGATAACGATTGGGCTGGCGGGCAATCTCTTCGCGAAGTGCACTACCCACCCGGTCCAGGAACGAAGTGAGGAGTGGGTTGCCCTTTAGATGGAAAACATGTCGGAGAAACAGCTGACAATCAGCCTGCTGGTCACCGAAGAGCAAGATCTCCATCACGAAGAGAGTGAGGGTGGCTAGTGTCAGAACCTGGGGGCCTACAATCTTACAGAAACACCAAGATATATATCAAGGTGCCGGGAGTGAAGCTTGGCTTCACTTGGCTTGATCAACAAGCGACAACATGCTAGGATGATAATCGACAGGGAACGGGACCCTGGTCACACCCAAGGACCGGTTTGAGGAACAATTGATGGACACCGTCGACGGGTTGAAACGTGGCGTAGGAGTTGACTCCGGTGCGTTGGGTAGTTGCTACTATGTTCGCCACTCCCGTAGCCTTTCCCTTGTGCCGTCGGATCCTTGACACCGACGGGCAAGGACTCGGACCATGTAAATCACGTTCGCGGAGGCACCTTTGTCAGCCCGGACACCATGACGATCACTAATGAACCCTTCGCTCAGATTCAGGAGAAGGCTGCAAGGCACCGGACACTATGCAGGTTCATAAAAATGTCATAGAATTTGATAGTAAACATTAAAAAATTTTAAAGCCTGTTTCTGCAAAGCCGCCCTGACAACAATGGCTACTCATTCAGCGTTCCCTGAAGATGTTGCCGTGGACGTCCTCCTCGTCGGAGCTGGGCCAGCCGGATACATGGCAGCCGTGACTCTGGCCAGATACGGTGTGGACTTTCGTATGATTGACCAGCGTGCAGAGACCATTCAAGGCGGTCAAGCAGGAGGTACGTCTCGTGAACCCGGCGTGTTTCCAAGTCGTGAATGTCGCGAGAGGACGACATCCGCAAGACTGCCTGCCGGTTTTCCATCATCCGTTTTGAGTAGGACACTCGTTAGAAGGAATACTTTCATGTTGGTATCTCAACTCAAAGAGCAGAGACTTGGAAGCCTTCAGTGTGGCAGTCGTATTGCGGACATTATGATGGAGCGCGTCGGAAGAGGCTCCTTTCCGCCCCTGCAGTTTTGGCGCGCGGAAGCTAATCCGGTAATCTCCTTTGACTGCAGGCATACAAGCTCGGACGCAAGAAGTTTGGCAGACTCTTGACTTACGCTATTCCCTCAATGCCAAAGGCAATCATGTCACTGAGTGCGCCTTCTGGGGACCGAATGCCCAGGGCGAGCTGGAGAGAACACACGTTGCAAAAGAATGCGTCCATCCGACGCCATACCCGTACATCTTAGCCGTTGCCCAGAAGGAAGTCGAAGAGGTATTTGACAGCGATCTTAATTCACGGGGCCACTACGTTGATCGACCAACTCAATTGCTTCATTTTGAATACACCAATGACATAGAATATCCGATTCATGCTCGAGTCAGGCATAAGTTCCGCAACACCACCTCCGTGTACAGATGCAAATACTTAATAGGCAGCGATGGAGCGGCCAGCACCACGCGGCGCCTGCTTGGCGTTCAGTCCGAGAGCGAAAGCACTGAGGATGATGTTTGGCTCGTGGGCGACATGGAATTAGAGACTGATTTCCCCGATCATCGCCGCCGTTCTCAAATTCGATCTCCAGCAGGTGCCATCTTACTGATTCCTCATGCTGGTTGGAATCGCATCTACACTCAGCTTACACCAGAGGAGATCACAAGACTCCAAGGTATAAACGAATCAAAGCTTGGTATGACAACTCAGTGGAAAGATGCAGAAATGCTCAATATCTTTCAGACTCGCGTTAAAGAGGCTCTTGGCAAATACACGGGTGACATCAAAAGAGTTCAGTGGATGAGTCAATACCGAATTAAACAGCGGCTCACGAAAGACTTCTACGACGGCAATCGAGTCTTCGTCATGGGTGATGCCTGCCATACACATAGTCCCAAGGCTGCTCAGGGGCTGAACGTCAGTATGATGGATGGTTACAACCTGACCTGGAAGCTTGCTCTAGTCTTACAGGGCAAGGCTCAACCCCTGGTCCTAGAAACATACAACACAGAACGCAAACAGATCGCAGAAGAACTAATCGACTTCGATGTCAAATACTCCCACATCTTTAGCAAGAAGGAATATCTTGACGGCAATGCGGAGGTTCACGCCCTATACGACAAAGCTCATGGATTCACGACTGGGGTCGGTATACACTATCAGGACAATCCACTGGTTGACCATTCCTCGATTGTTTCTATCAACATGAAGAGTCTTGAACCTCTTACTCCAGGCAAGCGCCTCCATGCCCTCACAGCTATCCGCCATATCGACGGCTCTACCACTGACATCCTTGACGATCTTCCGTCCAATGGTCGCTTTCACCTGTTCATCTTCGCCGGTAACGCGATCAGCCAAGATCGCCTGCAGCAATGCGCCGTGTACCTGAACTCTGCCGACTCAATTCTAACCCGTTACTCCTCCGGCTTCGCTAAACCATGGGCATTCGAGGACATACGCCACACTAAATCGGAAAACAAAGGCCGGGTTATCGACCTGTTCCTAATCCACACGGACAACCACCACGACTTTAATCTCGCTAGGCTTCCGGCTCCGTTCCCTAATTGGCAATATCGGGTCTATTCGGACAAGAATGGAAAGGAGCACGAAGATCATGGCGTCGATCCTAGTATTGGGGCCATGGCATTAGTGCGGCCCGATGGTTATATCAGCATGGTCACCGGCCTCGATGGAGGTCCGTCCATTACTAAGCTGATGGACAAATTCATGATTGTTCCACAACCGGTACCTCAGAAGGCAAACGGACACGTGAATGGTAATGGAGAGGCAAATGGTTTGAAGCATGTGAGAATAAAAGGATCCTGCAACGGATTTTGCAACGGCGTTGCGAATGGAGATGGAATGAATCTACCTCGGCCGGAGGCGAAGGTGGCGTCGGAGTGGCTCTATGGCGGTGTAGACGTAAGGATGCCGATGTTCTAAAGGGTTCACGTGCAGCGCTAATGAAAAGCAGTAAGCTTGATCTACCTCTAATTAGAGCGCTGGGCTGGCAGGAGGGTCTTCATAAGTGGTAGATATCATTACAGCAGGTGGCTGGTCCAGATACACATGACTGTAGTACGGTCTATAGAGATATTTTACATCATTCTCAACCATATTCGCTCAACTAATACTGAAGCATGAGCTAACCCTGCTTGGAGTAGGTTTTACGACTTGACGCTCAGGACTATTTCTAATTTCGACAGCTCACTGCTTGGCTCAATGTTCTTGGCATCACTTGACCTAGTGAAATCTAAGTCGGAAATGACCTTCCTTCTAATACAACCCTACGTATAATCCGAATCGTCACCAAAACTACGTCATAACGCTTTCCAACCACGGGAACACGTAGGAGTTAGCGGTAGGATATCCCATGTGCAAGCAATTGGGGATGAATCTGACAGAGTATTAGCCACAGTCATAACGGAGAGGCAACGATTCATACCTTGCTTCCTTAGGACTACCGTAATTGAAAAGAAGCATAGAGTCCTCAATAGGCATGAGTCCATCATTGACACCCTGCGGGAAGGAAGGTCAGCAGACACTTAAGCGGGCCAGCATGAATGACAATGCATACGTTGATCAACAAAAGTCTCGAAGACTCTTGATCCACGATGCCCGTCTCCACCAGGGAGAACTTCTCCTTCGCCTTCTCTTTAAACTCCTCCTCGCTCTCAAAGCCAAATTTCATAGACATGGCTCGGTTGAATCTATCATCCCTTATCAGCCCACAATTAAAGGCCTTGCAGAAGCACAAGAACTCACGTAAAGGGATACTCATGCGTATCCGCCTTCTCAAGCCACTCTCTATCGAAACAAAGATGCACACCCGCACCATGAGCCACCGAGCCCCTCAACCTCGATTGATGGGTATGCGCAATCCTAACCGCATAATATCCTCCAGAACTGAGACCCCAAACAATCACACGTTCCATTGCAAAGATTCGCTGCTCGTTCATCCACTTGAGTACACTATTCCATAAACGATCGGGACTATTCGGGTCCTTAGGATCAGCCGGACAGTCAGCCGTACCCGGTATTTCAGCGATTACGCAAGCCCAGCCTCGCTTCAGGAATTCATACGTGCGCTGCGTGTTATCCGGGCGATGACCATCCAGTCCCGTTAGTAAGAGAATAGTAGGAACAGGATACTCCTTAGTCGCTGTCGAAGGCGCACGGTGATAGATTGGGATAGTGGGGCCATCAGCACCGGCAGCATAGGTATGAGGGATCAATTCTTCAACAACAGGATCTATCCAGGTGCAGGCGGCTTTCATATATACTTCTTTTTGCAATTCCCACGCTTTACGTTTCAGGAGCCCGGTAATGTAGGGAAAGCGGGATATACGGTAAAGACAGGCAATGCGGAGGTAGAGCGACGAGGCAAGGTGATGCTGTGAGGACGCTGTATAAGACTCGGCTTGGGATTTCAACTCGTCGCACACGGGGAAGAAAGCTTCGGTATAGGCGTCACCGTAGCCATCGTTGATGTTATTCTGTAGCAGGCTTTAGATGGGGCTGAATCTCGCAAGAGGACAAGATGGACCTTGATAAGGTACTCAAAAACTCGAGCGAAATCTTCGAAATGGCCGTCGTGGAATGGGTAAACGCCCTTCATACACTACTCACAACTTGTGAGCTAAATTCAATTCATCCATTTCGACGAGCATACTGGGAACTTCCATTTCTTCTCCCAGAGCTCCTTTATGCCTTGATGATGAACGGCTTTGGCATTGAAAGCATCACTGCCCATTATCCAATGCTTTTGCTGCTCCTTTCCATGATCCCATGGCTTTTCCACCGTCACAACACTGTCACCAAGGTCGCCCATTGTGTGAAGTCTACGTGTAGTGTCTGTACAAAGATGGATAATGGAATGTCCTAAACTGCCGAAAGCACTACGGGTGTCAGCGAAATTCTACATATATGAGGCTCTATATTCGCCAGCACCGCTACTTGCAGCACACAAAGATGTCCTTTCTAGTTTATCCGACCATAACAGGAGCAAGTCCGTATTGATTGAAAACGCCGTATAATTCTGCGACGTCCGCCAACGGACTGCGTTGATTGGTCCGCTACGAAAGATCGCCGAATATTGCAGGCACCCGGTCACCGTCGGACTGAATACGGCGAGGCCATGAAACCGGATCGTTGACACTCTACGGACTGTTGACCAATGGAAGAGCATCGGGTTTCGACTGTGCCTGGGAGGGATGTCCACTGTTTATGAAATAGGAGGGCAATGTTTAATATTGAGGCTAGATCCGGTTATTCCACATCGTATATTTCGTACACATCAAGAAAATTCGTGTTGCCGAACGACCGCGATCATGACTATCCAAACCCAACCATCAACGAAGAATGCGACTCTTTCACTCGATGGTATGCTTAAATTTCATGTGTGGCGTTGGTCTTCCTACCAACCGGTCCTAATTATATCTAGACTACCTGCAACTCACAGCACTTATGTTTTCTTGGGGCGACAGTTATGATTCAAAGGTAATAACCACCTCAGAGAGGCGCCGTGCTTTCGGTATCGATTGGTTGCTCACAACGCTTTACAACTTAGGATTGGGACAGACTCAGGACGATTATTGCTCCCACACTTATGGTGCTGTTGGGTCTGGATGCTTTCTATTGCCACATTTGGCTGATGGCAAAGGTAGATCGACTATCGCCGGGTAATGGGTGACAAATGGTACTGGGAAGCTATGCCAGCTGAGGACTACATGAGAATGGTCAGCGACCCGGGCTTTCTGGGTGATCCACTCGTCAAAACACAGCATTTGCTTGGAGCGACCAAATGGGAACAGCTTTCTGAAACCGAAGTCATTGGCCATCACCAGCTCCGAGCAGCGCACAACCGCTTCACCGATCTCACGCTGCAGCGTGTTGACAGGCGCGGTCATGGTCACGCCACTAACGAACATTTCTATAAGAGGATCAACGGAACTTGGAAGTTTGCTGGATTGCGGCCTACTGTCAGATGGAATGAGTATGATTTTGAGCATATCTTCAAAGGAATTAAATTTGAGGATTATGCACCAAAAAATAATAAGAAGGAGGAGATTGAGGAGCCTTCTGCTTGCGCGACAGAGAACGGCGAGAACGTGATTCATAGTACTATGAAAGAGATGAGCCACGTCAATGGTACCACCAGTACTTCAAATGACAAGTATCTAGACTTCGTTGTTTGATAGACGGGAGACTTCCCAGAAATGTATTATATGAACAACACTTGCTCTTAGATTGTCTCTGCTCTTATTTGCCAAATGGAAAAGGTAAAGACACCCAGTACACTTACCAACACTGGTCGGCTCCGTTGGTGTATGGTTCTCTGAGCTCAGCATCAACAGTCACGCTGACCACAACAGCAAAAATGACGTAATAACCAGTCCAGAGCAAGAAAATTCTCGTGTTCAGCCACGAGTGAACTGTCCTACACAACAATAACTATCATAACAACACCTAATAAATCTTTCACCTATGTTCTTAGTGATCGAAAACATACAAGTAGTCTAAGGTGGCACGCTTTGTAATCTATCATTGGGCTAGTGATAACTTGCCCAGTGGTGAACGAGAAATATTCTACGCGGAATAGTTCCGCATGCAGCTGCTACTTAATGTCGCTCGGCTCCTTCAACCAACTATCCTTGAGGCACATCAGACGATGCTTCTATGTCAGATGCGCCTAAACGAGGCAGTCACGCCTTGTGAATGTTGTTATGCGACATTATGCAGACATGGACTGGGATCGGACGACGGACCACGCTACGGACTGCACTACGGACACGCCACGGATTGGGCTGTGATTCTCTCCTATCCAATCATGAATTTGAGACGTGCACCCTTTGGCTGATGGCAGATGGACAATGAGTGCCATTGGTCATATTCGGCGCGTCTCGCTCTTATGGGATGCGAGTGCTGCTCATGTGGCCATTGTGCCGTGCATTTCAAGGCGTTATTACAGTGGAGCAGCCACAACGTCACAATCCCATAGGTGCGAGAACTACCAGCCTTCCTTCTGACGTAGGTGTGCTCGCTTTTCCATAGTGGTTCTTCACCGAAGCTCGTCCTCTTTTAAACAGATTTAGTCCCCTGTTCTCATTGTTGAGACCGTTTTCGTCGGAACTCTTTAGCCCATCAGACTAGTAACCATGGACGTTATACAAAAATTCATGATTGACGACGATGACTGGGGACCAGAAGACCTTGAGCTCCAATATCCAGCAACTCCACCAGCACTGAGATCAAAGCGTTCAGAAGCCGAGTTGGCTCTGACTAGTCCGGCTCCCGCCCAAAGCCAACGCCCTCCGATTTCCCTCCTCCACGAGGTGACCTTTGTTATCACTATCTTATTGGCGCAAATCCTCTTACAAGCTGGCGTGGGACAAGGACTGGCGCCTCTCCATATCATAGGAGACCATTTCAACATCACGAACCCCGGCGAGTTGAGCTGGTATGTGGCAGGATTTACCTTAACCGCAGGCACATTTATCCTGATCGCTGGGCGTTGCGGTGATATGTACGGCCATAAGCTGGTATTCGTCAGCGCTTTCATATGGTATGGAGTGTGGTCAATAGTTTGCGGAGCCAGCTACTACTCCAATAACATTTTCTTCACCATTGCGCGCGGCCTTCAGGGAATAGGTCCTGCATTCATTACCCCTAACGGCTTGGCTCTCCTAGGTCGTACATATCCTCCTGGAATGCGAAAGAATCTGGTATTCAGTCTCTTTGGAGCCTGTGCACCTGGAGGCTACATTTTGGGTGCAACATTTTCTACGCTGATAGCAGAACGAACCCTGTGGGCGTGGGCCTATTGGGTGATGGGTATCGTCTGCTTTCTAACAGGGGCATGCGCTGTTTGGACTGTTCCCTCACAAGGAGCAAGCACTGGCGCTGAGGAAAAGAAATTAAATGAGGAACAGCACTTCGATTACCTCGGTGCACTCGCCGGAGTCAGTGGTCTTGTGCTTTTCAACGTGGCTTGGAACCAAGGGCCCACAGTAGGCTGGCCAACCCCCTACGTCTATTTTCTCCTGATACTTGGCATTCTCTGTCTCGTGATGTTCTTCATCATCGAATCAAAGGTTGACCAACCTTTACTTCCTGTCAAAGCCCTTTCCGCCCCCGTGCTCTTCGTTCTCTCTGCAACTGGGGCAGGCTGGGGCAGCTTTGGTATCTATCTCTATTATCTCTGGCAATTCCTCATACAACTCCGACACCACTCGCCGCTCCTAGTCTCAGCACAGAACTCCCCTTCAGCACTAAGTGGGGTCATTGCGTCGGTAGTAACTGGCTTCCTCATATCGAAAGTGCCTACTCCGTACATAATGATACTCGCTCTTATCTGCTTCTGCGTCACCCCCATCCTCACGGCCACCATGCCAATAGATCAGACGTACTGGGCTTCAACGTTTGTATCGACGGTCATCATTCCCTTTGGCATGGATATGAGCTTCCCTGCCGCGACTATTATCCTCAGTGGGTCGGTGCCCAAGGAGCATCAAGGCATTGCGGCTTCGTTGGTCTTAACAACCACCAGTTATTCAATATCACTGGGCTTGGGTATTGCAGGCACTGTTGCGAGCCAAATCGATCCTGATGGTACCGATCTCTTGAGACAATTCAGGAGTGCATGGTATACGAGTATTGGGTTGGCGGTGATGGGACTGGTCATAGCGATCCTTTCAGCGCTGTATATGAGACGGCATCCCCTGGCAGCACCGCCGCACTAGTATTTCGGGTGTCTAATTCGACTGGATAGATAATGTTCACGCATAGAGGACTGCATTTCAGGCGTTTGGAGCGTTAACCCAATGACTGCATTAGAATTCACGGCGCGCAAAGCATATAGGCTGTCAATTAAACCTTAGTGACGATGTCTGATCGCCTGATCATTTTGAAGCTCGTAATATCTAGAGGTGCTTACGTGCCCTCGTATAATATATGTAGGTTGATCTGGACTATCATGTACGATTGTAAGGAGAGACGAGTATATCACGTGACTTTCAATGATCTCATCCCGCTACTCCGTATGAAGTTTGTTATCGTTTAGATCTCGCATCATTGAAGTATCTCGTTTGTTATGAAGTGCGATTTGCATCTGTAGGATCAATTGTATGCTCTGGCAATATAAGACCCAGACGCGTATCGTGGCGGTTGGGGTCCGGAGACAGGCGACGGTTTCTAGGCCATACGTCCGATGAGTTCCAATTCAGGGGCAGAAGTACGAATAACTACAAGTCAATCAATAGCTGCATTAAGGCTTATCATGAAATTTGAACTAGCAGTCTAAGACACCCCCAATAGTATCTTTCATCTCTGGTGGCATCGCTGGTGCAATTGAAGCGGCATCAACAGTAAGCCATCGTCATTCCGGCGCCAAGATGATGAAAGTCTATCTAATATAAAAATAGTACCCATTCGAATTCGCCAAAACACGCGTTCAGCTTCGACAAGAAAAAGGCGTTCCGACACCACGCAACCCCTTCCTAGTCGTTGCCCAAGTCTTCCAAAACGAAGGAGCCCGGGCCTTATACAAAGGCTGCTCTTCCCTAGTCATTGGCTCAGTCGCCAAAGATGGAGTCCGGTTCCTGTCCTTCGACATTATTAAAAACGCCTTCGCCGATCTGGAAACCGGTGCCCTGACTCCTTCGCGCAACATGCTAGCGGGGATGAGCTCAGGTATTGTCGCAAGTATATTTGCTGTTACGCCAACTGAGAGAATCAAAACCGCATTGATCGATGATGCCAGGCATGAGAAGCGGTTCAAATCGCCCGTGCATGCTGTAAGACTAATTTATCAAGAGGGTGGTATTCTTGGGATTTACCGTGGCTTCGCTGGTAACACATTGAAACAAGCATCTGCTACTGCATTCCGGATGGGCACTTATAACATTCTTAAGGAATTCGAGAGGGCCCGAAATATTGAGCAGAGCACGTCTGTGAACTTTGCTAATGGAGCTGTTGCTGGGGTTGTAACTACATATGCTACAATGCCGTTCGATACAATCAAGACTAGGTCGCAGAGTGCAAAGGGAGCCAGTACCGTTGAAGCATTCCAGAGCATCATCGCTGATGGTGGCATCAAAGGCTTCTGGAGAGGGACTACTATGAGGTTGGGGAGGACTGTATTTAGTGGAGGAATTCTGTTTACCGTGTATGAGAAGGTGGCTGCAGTCTTGAACCCGATATTCAAAAACTGATCAACGGAGGCATGTATATATAGCACCATTGTGATCTACATTTATCGTTGGCTCTCTGAGTGCATGGTATCTTGTTACCGATAAAGAAAGGGTGATGCTTGCGATAAACTCATACTGACCTCAAATCTGTTTGTTGTTGTGAAGACACAACATCACTTGGAGGCAAACCAAAGCTAGCGGCCTTCTTTTCTTCTAACACAACACCCTGACCACTATATACAAACACGGAATAGTTCTAAGCCCGACCTCCGAAATCCCGATATGTCTTCATATTGCGAAAACAGATGTGGAATTTTACATTGTCCCCAGCACAGCACTGAATAAGGATGAGCCCACCAGAGATCCGACCACCGCCCCTTCAAACGCGAAAATGCAGTTTGCAGCTATTTGACGTGCCTCGCGGGGCTCATCTATTACCTGCGCTATCCGATTCAGCAGCAGCAGCTACAAGGTCTTCGGTTCCCTGTCACAAACGCGTTGATCAATACCAAGAAATGGTGGATGCTCAAAACTCATACAAGGCTCAAAAAGAGCGTGAGCGGTTATTCATTTGTCATCTACCCTACGTCCAAGCTACCTCACGTCAGCTGCAAAGCCATCTGGAAATCTTCGATAACGAACCATGGCCGCTCCCACACCTGCCAGAAGAGCGTCAAGGATTCAATAAAATGCTAGTGAATACAAATACTGATAGGATCCAGTCAGCTCTAGACACCTGTAAGGACTGTGCCGTCCTTATGTCACGGGAGTCCAGTAAAGAGCAATTCCTGGATGAGGCTATGATGAGACGCATGCACCCGAAGCCACTGGCAGCGAAAGCAACCGGTGGAAAGGCTAATACATCGGCATCTGAGCCGAATACACGCCCTGCTGCAGCCGCAAATCAAAACTCACATGTAGAATCCACTCGAAGCGCAAACGCCGAGCGCGAGGTCGCCTTGAGCGGCTTGAATAGTCCGCTGCCAGGCTATGATCAGGATGGCAATAGCACCGAGACAGCATCAGGCAGCGACTATGAGTCAATGAGCGACGAAGAGGACCATAATGATGCCGGGGATTGTGAGGGCGAAGGGGGAATCCCTTCAATGGACGATCTTATGGGTGGAATTGACACGGCTGAACGTATCAGATGTAAAGAGGTCCATAGGCACAGCTTCCCGGAGCAGCTCGAGAAGACATCTTCCTCACAGGGATCTGATCATCTCAATCATACTAGTGCCAATCTACCATTGAAAGCAAAGACGCCAGTTGTACCAAACCCGCAAGACATGCCAGGAACGCTGACTGAAGCACTCTGCAACTGGCAACATTTTTTGCCTACACCCATATTCGCACTTACACTTGACGATGTCACCACTTCTATCGCTAAACCTCATCAAAAGATGTGTGTTTTGCTTCACCATTTTGAGGTGGGACTTGACGGAGTAGAAGCAATCATTAAAGGTTCTGTGCAGATTCCGGAGACAATCGAGAGAAAGCAGCAACGCGAGGAGCGTTTACAGAAGCTAGGTATTCGCAAGTCAGGCGATGGAGGCTTTTCTGGAGCTCTCAAAAAGGCCCAGCAAGATAAGACTTACGGTAAAGGCTTGTGGATATTCTATGGAGTAAGATTCAAGCAAACCTTCAGAGAAAGGAAGCTTAGGAAGTCAGCCAAATGGCTTTGCTTTGGTGCCCCCAGAGAAGCTTGCAATAAGCTCAAGGTGCCAGTAGGCCATGATAGCGAGGTAGTGATGCTTGGGGGCGGTCTGTCTCGCACACGATCCAAGAAAGATCAATACGGATCGCGGATGAGTCGGAGATACCTACTTATGTGCAAGGGCGGGATCGCACCTATTGACGCTTGGAAGGGAGCTGAGGATTGGAAGGGAGGACTGCTTCAAAGAATCCGGGCTGCGATGGCCAATAACGGATTACGTGTTGGTTGGCTCGATCATGAGCAGGGTGCTAAGAAACTGAAGGACAACGTCTTGCTTATCAAAGAGGTAAGTGCCTCAAACTATTGCCATCGAATCTCAAAGATTGCTAATGTTGTTTTAGAAGTGCAAAGAGCCCAGTCAGGAGCTGACCGATGAGGAGGAGTACGAAGCTTTGGTGAAGCTTGCAGAAGCTCAGAAGCCGGACTTCGGCAAAATAATTGCGAACATGATCCTCGAAGAGACGAAGAAACAGAAACCACAGCATGGAGAAGGAGTCGAAGGCCAAGGAAAGGAGCGGGAGCGGAAGCAGATTAATTTTCCTCATATCTCATACGTACGACTAGGGTTTGTCCCATTATCTGGATGCCAACCCACACGAGGTTTTCCCACGTTCAGTTGCGAGACAATTGACGATGGCAACTATGGGGTCTTTCAACGTGTTCCGTGTACAGGGGGAATCCCTTCACGCTTTTCCGACTTCATCCCGAAAGAAGCTTTTGAAAGTCAACAGATCAATCATAAGAGTATGGGATCAATGGGATAATTGAACGGGTTGTTAAGAGATGGCGCTGACGGCTATTAGTGGCCCATGTAGCATGGCATTTGGAGAGAGGTTTCTTGCGAACAAAGCAGGATACTATGATATCGTGTTCTTCCTGCCAGCTCAGCGAGCCAAACAAGTGAATATAGGATGTAAATCAGGAAGAGCCTCTGCTACATCTTAACGAGCATCTTCTCTATGAGCAGTGGTATCTTTTCTCATTCCTTGCTCAGCATAATACGTACTCCGTACAGAGTACAGAGGTAGAAGGTTGGAGAGTGGAGGTCAGCCCTACAAAGACATCTGCCTTAGGCTCAATAGAGTTTAGTGCGTTTTTCTATTCTAAGCGAGGGCCAGCCCGTTCGTCATTCGCAATAGAATGCCAGAGCACCTACCTTAGAGTACTCTTAAACACTGACAACTTGCTCCGCATTCGTCCCCAACTCCTTCGCACATATGCTTTGACTGATTACAGTCTCATCGTGCGCAAATTCGAAGGATCAGACTCTCAACCCTCTCAGTTTTTCTGCGAGCTGGTCGGGCGACCCAGTCCCACCCCCAATCCATGGCCTACTCGCCGTCGCCTCAGACTGTGGTAGCTGGCAGCTCAATCCAACTCAATCGTGTTTCTGCATCTCCTACCACTCAAATTCCTCTATCGAAACGAGACAAAAAGCGACTGAACATGGCAGACCGCCTCACTGAGATCAGCAACAACTTCACTGCCAACCGCGACACCTTCTACCGCCAGCAATTACAAGCCTACCAAGGCGATATAAATTACATACAACAGGCAAATCCCTACAGCAATAAGCCTCTAGAAGATCCTACAGATGAGCCTCTAGAGGAGACAGCTGGTAGTGCGGCGGCTAGCACTCAAGGGAGTCTGCGTACCACACAGCAGACTCATCAGAACAGCATTGGCAGGGCTGAACTGCCCTTCAAGACGGGAAAGCATACCGCTCAATTTGTGCAAGCTATCAATGACGCTATGGAGAGAAGGGATGTTGATTTGACCACGCTCGTGGTATGTCCCCTCAACTTTTTAGAATCTCCACATCTCCGTACACTACCGCAGCTTTCATTGCTACACACGAAATATACTGACCCAAGTGCTCACAGTACCGGTACAATTGGCGCATTGATGAGGTGCAAAGAGACAATGAATATCAAGTTGCTGTCGCCCACGAAGAACACCAGCGACTACTCGAGGTTGTCCGCCAGCGTCTTATCCAAGGTGTGAATCAGAAGAAGGCATTTCTACTGAAAGAGAAGGAAAAGCTCGACATTGCAGATTCGAACGCACTCCTCTTCCGCCCAGATCAATTCACAATCAATAATACCGCCAGTCCGGGTGGACCGCAAAGCAACCGCAAGACTCGGCATACCCGTCACAGGTTAGACGCAGAAGATATGGATACCAGCAGTGGTAACAAAAGAAAGCGCAGAGGCCTCGCGGATGGCGATAATGGCTCCCCCACACCTGCAGGACGTGATGTCGAAGCCATCAACGTCCTGAAAGAGGCCAATGTTAAGTTGGAAGCTCACCGCCACCATGCACCTTTATATTCCATCGACCGGCTGTTCTCCGAGAAAGAGCTCAATGGCAACCTTCAACAGGCTTCGTATTACGTCATTGAGAACATGAAGCGCCGCAAGCTCCACGCCGATGCTCAAAACAACCTTCCCTCTTTCGTTCCCACCAACGCCGATGGCACGGATAACGAAGATGAGGGCGGTGCGGAAGCTAATTTTGGCAACGATGTCGCAATGGATGACGCTCTACTTATTGCTCCCGAAATGGGCCGTTCCATCACGAACACCTCTTACCACGCCACTCGCTCCACCCGCGTTCAGAACCTTAGCAATGGCATTTCGGCTGGGGATTCCTTGGGAGAGCTTGCAGGCCGCCATGCGGGCGTCGCATTGATTGGCGTGTACCAGAAAGAGAAGAAACGTGAGGATGAATACAATCGTGCCCCAGGATTAAGTGACCAAGAGGCTGAAACAGAGTTGGCTCTAATGAGGGCCTTGATGGCCGAGGAAGAGGAAGGCAAGACCGTGAACACCAAACTTTTAGACGATGTTGTGGAGTACGTGGCAGATTATGTTGGTCCAGGAGGTGCGCAATCCAGCCATCAGAATGGGTATGCAGTTGAGGTCGTGGAGGTATGATTTACGCAGATGACTTAGGCGCATATATACGGAGCCGGGATGTCGCAAATCAGCATTTTCGCATCATACAAGAGCTGCGAGGGATTTTTTGATGACTGGGGCAACGTAAAAGGCGGCTGTTATTTGAGCGAGGCGTTCAAATGGCTATGATACCCCCCACATGATATCTTTGTCTACTACATTTACCTATGGTGCTCTGCAATCAGGAGCCCAACCATAAATGTAAACTCCGACGTTGCATATCTTGAAATCGTCTCATCATAAAGAATCATCAAAAGAACACTATATGTCTGAATTCAATCATCCCTTGGGCTCATACAGACATTCCCTCGCGCTCCTCCATACCTCTTCAACTATCGCTCGCCCAGGAAGCAAGTTCTGTGTTCAATAAACTCCAAGTCAGCCGTTGCATCTCTATGGCAGTCCGCGCAGATTTTCGGCCCAGGGTAGAAGGACCTATATGGACAGAAGCTAATCACACACTCACCGGGAAAACGACGACTACCTCCCCTTCTCCCTCCACCACGACAACCAGATAATACCTTACTTCAAAGCCTCTGAAGGCTTCATGAATGAATATATCTCGGATCTGAGAGGTGGGAATGAAGCGCGTATTACTTGGGAGGAGGTAGGAGTTTGACAGCGTGCTGGTTTGGATACCAAGGGAGCGGAGAGTTAGGAGCGACTCCTCTGTGGAATAGAACATATCAGTAAGGACATAGAAGATTTAAGATATCAAGTAAGAAACAACAAAACGGTTGTGGAAAGTCTTACTAGTATGGAAGCGTCGAAAAACGAAGTAAAAGCTCGCAAATGAAAGAGGCCCAATGTGTGACCAAGGAGCTTCCTCTATCTGGTGTGATAGGGAATGAGGTATATATTGAAAATGTTCGAACGACTTGGCTAGGAGCACAGCCAAAGTCGTAAGCCCAAAGACTATACGTAGGCCGAGTAGAAAATGGTGGAGAAATTGTGAACCAAGGGTTTCGCGGCGGGAAGCTGTAGAAACAGTGAACGATACCGTAGTAGGGGACGGACGCAGAGTAGTCAGGTGGGGCCGCGTGGTAAGCATTGAAGTTGATAGTACCAAATATATCTCGGTTCCATTCTCCTGAAGCTATTGCAGCTCCTTTCATTGTAACCGGCAGTGTCAATTCGATGCCAAGCTCAGGAACAGGCTAAGCGTCGGATCTAATTCCACGGTGCCAAGCTGTGCGTCACGCAAGGCCCTTCTTGCCGGTCCCGTTCTACTCTGTACATCCGTAATCTACCTTGATACTAGATATGCCAGATTCGAGATACAGGTCGAGGTCCCCTTCACCGTACTCAAAGCGGGCGGAACGTAGCTCACGACGAGACGAGCACCCACGAAGTCGTTCACCCCGCCGCGGATATACCAGCCCGTCTTCCCCACGAGCGGGACATCATGACCGAAGCCGGTCACCAAGAAGAAGAGATCATGAACGATCACGAAAATCAGGAGGTGGTTTCAGATGGAAAGAGAAGCCTCGCAACAATGATGAGGATAGAAGGGAGGATCGGAGGCTCGAGCGAGGCTATCGAGAGCACGAACCGCCAAAGCTGCGATCCCCTGCGAGGGATAATAACAGGTGGGATGATGTAGAAGCCAAATTTGGACCCATCGGGAGCGACGGGCCAAAAGCAGCCCAAGACAAGCCTGAAGAGAACCCGGGAAAGGAAAAGAAGAAGAAGAAGAAAGCAGCACCCACGGTTCAACCGACAGGAGAACCAATGATCATCGTCAATGTGAATGATAGATTAGGCACCAAGGCTTCAATACCTTGTCTGGCTTCTGACCCAATAAGTGTGTCCCACACATAGTGATAGCATTTGGCCCTACCTAGTTCGAAGCTAATAAAAGATAGAATTATTTAAAGCCCAAGTCGCCGCACGCATCGGTCGACAGCCGCACGAGATCATGTTAAAGAGACAGGGGGAAAGACCTTTCAAGGACCAACTTACTTTAGAGGATTACGGTGTTAGCAACGGGGTACAATTGGATCTGTGAGTAAAAACACTGAAATCGTACTTTATGCTTGCTGAATTCTGTTTAGGGAGATTGATACTGGTGACTGACCTACGACTATCTGAAATCATGGAGTAAGGAGTGGTGTATTGGGGATTGCTGGCTACATAAAGTCTTATGAACGATGGCATATACCCTGTGGGCTTATTCTAGATATTTGTGCAATAACACTATGGAATTGCCCCTCACTCGGTATTGGTCCGATAGGCGACGACTACAAATGAGACTATGTTTGCACGAGGAATTTCCGCCAGTCTTGCTCTTCCAATCATCTACTTATGGTCTCCGTTACTGGTTCCACTAGCAAGCGCCTCAAGATGTGCGGGATCTTACTGCCGCAAAACTCGACACCGCGAATAAATAACCTTGAAAGCGACTAGAACCTGCATTCTACGAATTGAAATGTCGTGGACATGTGCTTCGAGCTCAAGTTCTTTACACATGAGATTGTTCCTTGAATTCCCGTCTGGCAAATAGGTTCTGAAGCCGACCAAAAGTGGGGTGCAACAGATAGACTTGGGAACCATTTCTTTAGACTTTTTATCCGTGCGCTGCTCGGTTCGCCCAATCCATGAAGATATTGTGGTTCCGCAGGAGACCTTCTTGCGCTCTTGATTTATTGTCGAGCTATTGGTTTAATAGACCAAGCTATGTCCACAACACACTCACAACTACTATATTCGTGATCTGCAATTTCTTGTCAGTTACCTACACAGTCATGCAGCTAGTAAAATATACATTTCTCTCATTGCTCACTATCTCACCCCTCGCAACCGCTGTTCCAGCGCCCGTTTCCCCTCATGCGTCACTTCACTCGTCAACTCACCCACAAGCCTTTTGTCGACCGTGGAGATGCGCTGATCCCACACCGTCAAGTCATCTTTTCTGTCAAAACAAGGGTTGTGAATATTGCCGTGAAGTGGGGAGCGGACCCAATCAATATTTTGTGTGCGACGGATTTCCCGCTAGTATGGCAGCGTCTACTTTAAACGGTGCAAACAGATCCACCACTGATGTGTGGGAGATCGATAATTGAGAATGTAAATCAACGAATAAGGGTGAAGGAGATCTTCTACTACCGATGCCAATGGTCGGCATGGCTGGCGGTTCCGGCATCAACTGTGATGGCGCAGGACAGCAAAGAAATCCTGGTATCATTGTATACAACGACATTCCGCCACCTCTGTTAACCAGCCGACCTCCTGATTATTGGAATACGTATATTCTCAATGATCTCGGAGCGTTTGCTTATACATATTTGCGGAATATAGACTGGCCGCGAAAGCAATATATCAGGGAGATATGGATGACTAAAATGAACCACATCTGGAGAAATACCAGCTAAAATAAGCTACCAAATGTAGCACAAAATTTGTCACCAATGTTGGCCTCATAAGAAATCCAGGACAGTGGGACGAAGGTAGTGTGAGGTCTCTAAATGTCCGTTGGTAAGTTCAGAACCCAGATCGGAATACGACATGAGAAATGTCTTATCGAATAAATACCTCAATCCTACAGCCACGGCTTACCAAACTTTTGATAACAACGACGCAATTCTCCTCCGCTCCCAGCCGCCCGTGTATATGAGGAATCCCCACGACAGGTCGATATCTATTGTGGGGGAGGGGTTTTCAGGGATAGCGAATTTGTGTTCCTAATTTGGACCCTTGATCCAACAGTTCGACGAAGTTCAGGAACACGATAGCAGCCTCAAATTACCACCCTAAGGGCGAGCTATCGCCGAGGATCGGGTGCTTACAGGTGCATTGCCCTGCAGAAGGCCAGGCTTTGGATTACTGACCCACCAATGGCCTTGACACGTGGGAAGGCGGTCGATTGTCCTTTCATACCATCCATGTCTGCAGTCTGCAATCTGCAGTATGCAAGGTCACTTACGGAGCAAAGGATCGTGTATTGATCACAACTATGTCCTGATTGAAATACCAGTATCGATAGGTGCAATGGGGACATGATTGGCTGCTGGCACTAGTGCGGCTCAGGGGGTCCAGAATAATGGGGTTCGCCAAGGCCGCCAGAAATTTTTGTGACGTGCTTTTAAACCTTCAAGTAGAACTATTTTGGCTCGGCTGCTTGACTACAGTATAATTTGTGTGAAACAACTATCGCTATGCCAAAGACTTTGTATTCGCTGTCTTTCCATAGAGGCAGACCATTCCTCGAAAACATACCTTAGATAATGAATTTCTAACCTCCGCTCCAACACCACAAGGCTCGACGATCGAAGCGCCAAATCTTACACCACACATCCTATCGCCCTACCCCCACTGTCACCTCACGCTCTTCCCTCCTTGAATTAGCTCGGCGACTCCTATAGCATTGCAATACCTCTCTCTTTTCAATTGGTCAACCATGGTCCGCAACATCGTCGTCTTGGGCGGTAGCTCCCATCCTTCTTTGAATGCTGGCATCTGTGATAAGTTGGGCATTCCCCCAGGCCATGTTCGTCCACCGCATATGATGCTGCCTCCTTAGCTAACAGCCATCGGCAGGTGCTCCTATCTAAATTCTCGGTTGGGGAAACTCGTGTCGAGATCAAGGAATCCGTCCGGTAGTTCCGAGCGCCTGGTATAAATTGCTAGATGCTGAGAAGGATTTTAGTGGAAAGGATGTATATATTATACAGCCTGCAGGGGAAAATGTCAACGACAACTTGATGGAGCTCCTCATTGCTATCAGCGCTTGTAAAACAGCCTCAGCACGGAAGGCAAGTCCTTTGCTATATTTCGAGCTGCGGGCGTTTGCGCTAACATCTGAAAGGTCACTGCTGTTCTACCAGTAAGGATCCACGCTCCATATATGTCTACAACGAGCTATAATTGACTTGGAATCTGCATAGCTGTTCCCATATTCTCGGCAGAACGACATCCCCTACACACCTAACAAAACCGGGCCACTTCTTTCAAAATCTACGAATTGCTACCGCAAACCAGATTTTCCTTTCGCGTTTGAGAGCAAGCCTCAGACCCCACACCCCGATAATTCTCCTACAGCGGGATTGTTCAGCGGTGTTGATAGCTTACCCAAAGATCTTGCCAAGATTCAATTAGATGAGTCGAGCCCAACTTCAAATAGTACACACAATGGTCGCTACGCAAATTATGGAACCAAGACACCAAAACGGAGCAACACACTTGACTCTGCGAAATCGACAGAGATGTCTACGCGCTTAGGCAATCTATCTACTACATCATTGGTGAATGGTAATACACACGGGGATGATGCGGGTGCAGTTTTTGCTGCATCGAAAGAGACCTTGCCGTCGAACCACAGCTCATTTACTCCTAGACCGGGGTATAAACAGTGGATTGCACAGGCGGGGAAGCTCGTTGCAGACCTTATTACATGTGCTGGTGCAGATCATGTCATTACAATGGAATTGCATGACCCTCGTTCGTCGTCCCCTTTGTCATATGTTTTCTGTTTTCTTGCTGACATCGAGAAAGAGTATCAGGGCTTTTTCGATATTCCGTATGATCCTGTAACTAGTGCAACTTGGCTTTTTCTAACTCTTTGACAGTGTCGACAATCTTTACGGTCGAGCTACTTTGAAAGGCTTCATAACAACTTCCATCCCCAACTACGGACAAGCCGTGATCGTCAGCCCAGATGCTGGAGGTGCCAAAAGAGCTTCGGCCATTGCAGACTCGCTGGGAATGCCTTTTGCCTTGATCCACAAGGTACGGAATTTGGATTATGCTGCGTGGACTGGATCTGATCTATACGCGCAGGAACGACGACCAACCAAAATCACAGACCGGCAACATTCCACAATGATGCTCGTTGGAGATGTGGCTAGTCGCACTTGTATTGTAGTGGATGACCTGGCTGACACGTCCAATACCATTACCAGAGCTGCTAAGTTGCTGAAGAAGGAGGGAGCCGAAAAGGTCTATGCTTTGATCACCCATGGTATCCTGAGTGGAGACGCTATTGACAAAATCAATGCCAGCCAACTGGACAAAGTCATCGTAACGAACAGCGTACCCCAGGCAGAGCACCAAAAGCGATGTCCCAAGCTGGTGGTGCTCGATGTTGGACACCTTTTCGCCGAGGTACGAGGCCGGTTCACATGTGCGAAAAGATGCTGACAGTATAACAGGCCATCCGGAGAGTCCATCATGGAGAAAGTCTAAGTGTCCTATTCCAATATGACTGAAGACTGCCAGCCTCGTCTTCTGCTATCTTAATCGGTAATCTAAGTCCCAAAAAAAAGTTGTTTGGAAATCATTGGGGGTTTGGTTCTTTACGTTTTTGCGCAGTCATGCTTGACCAAGTGCTGGAGAGAGCACATATGACTAGATAGGTATCTATCAATGGTGGCTAACTCGAATATACGAATGGTATGAATTCGATCCAAGAGTAGCGATACTTCCTCACTGGTTCATATGGCGAGGAGGGGTTGTTTCTTTGTTCTAGAAAGGGACCATGCATGGTAAGCTAAGTGACGAATTGAGCTCTCAACGTTCATCAAAAGGTCTCACATCTGCTGTGATTGGATTTTCGACATGCTATTCAAATCATACAGCTTGACCGGAGTCTCTTTACTAAATTTGGTTAAATCCTGACTTTGACTAACCGCTAAGAACCTCCTGCTCGAACATGTTTTAGTACCTGAAGCAACGCAATGATAAGGTATGAAAGAAATCAACGAAACTGCTACATCATTGTACTAGCGGCATTAGGACTCGAACATATAATGATTAAATATGGAACGACCTTAGGCGAACAATATGCTGAGTGGGACCCAAGGAATCGAATTGACCAATTCCCGGCCCGGTTTGGATACGTTTTTATCGCTGTCATTGACATTGCTTATTCTAACGCTCTACATCTTCGTGGGGGTGTGGGAAATATAGATTTACATAGGATGGCGCGCCTTAAGATAAACACAACCTGGCCTGGCAAAAATGCAGCACTTACTCCAAACTCCTTCCACAAAACCGGCATGATTCAGATACCTGATATTTAGGCTCGCAGATCAGGGAATCAAAGTCTGCAACGCTTCAAACGCCACCCTTGCGTGCATGACAGTTTCCCAGACCTGCTCAACATTACAGATACTCACATACAATTCCCCACTAGCCAAATGTTTCGTAACCTGCTCCGCACTCAAGATTTTGGCGCGCTGTTCACCCAAGATCTTCATGTTGGTGGTATGCAACTCCTGCCAGGAACCGTCTGAGCAGGGGATCCAGTACCACCATGTTGAATCCGGCTTCCCTATATTAGTGCCGCCTTTTAACGGCAGCGGCGGCTCAAAGCCCGCTTCAGAGTCATTTGGATTCCGATGGGGTGGTGGGTCGGACATGACCCGTGCAGCCGGGATAGCAATATCGGCTCCGTCGACCGTGAAAATCATGACGCAGGCATCGTAAAGGTCCAGCGACTCATATTTTCGGCCGATGATGAACGAAGCGCTGGAAAGTAGCGTATCGCCTATCACGGCAGAGATGAACACGTTGGTGGAGTCACTACTAACTTCTCTCCCTTGCACTATTGTGAGGGGAAAATTGAGATGGGTGTTGTAGTTGTCTCTGATGACACGCTCGTCTTGGTGGTAGCAGTACATGCGCCGTGGATGCATGTGCATCTGGTGCAGAGACAGTGCGTGCACGAGACGTCTCACTCGCACTCTGAGATACGGATTCAGGGCCTTCCAGTCCTTTTTGAGGATGATCGAATTGAATACTTGATCCGTGCCTTCAGCGAAATGATAGAAGACCGATCTCAGTACCAGCCACAGGAACTGGAAACCCGTCCATTCGACGAAGACGCGCGAGTCTTGCGAGCCGAACGTGATGTATACTCCAATGACTGATGCAGTCGACACCACGCTTCCAAGCGCCCAAGCGATCTGCCAGAGCTTGCTGTGGCGCACGTTTAGCGGTGCTCCCAGGAGAATCTTACGTTGGCTACCAGCCTTCACTGGGGTAGGGAGGTGACCGGCCATGAGATCGATCTCCCGTTCCTTCACCTTTTCGGAGTATTTGCGTGAGAGGCCCTTAGCTTGGAGAGTGACAGCGGCGCAGAGATAGAAAGCCCAACAGCAACCATTGATCAAGCATAGCTTGAGAGCTCGATGTCTCCAAAGAATCGCAACCTCAATTAGCTTGAGGGCGGAAGCAAAGATGCCAGTCCAATCTTTCCAAAAATTCCGCAGAGAGCGCTTTGGCTGGTAAACGTCGTGAACATGTAAGTGCACATGTAGCGATTCATTCGCCTCTTGTTCCGGGACCATCTCGAGGATACTAAGTGTGGACTGGTCCAAAGCATAGATATCTTGGCAAGATTTCTCCACAGTCTCGGACCGTGCGGCATCCTTGTTATTTCCCTCCTGCAACCGTTAGCATCCATTCATCACCTTCTCAGCTTAGGCAACATTGTCAAATGAACAACCCAAGGTCAACCTACAACAGCAATCCTGCACCCTACCCCACAAACACCCTTAAAACGATGTCTACTCCTCGACTCTTTATCATTCAGTGCCAACGCCACACCTAGCGCGGCATCCGTCTCTTTACTTCTAACCCCGAGTGTTTCGCGCAGCCCAGCGTGTGTCGCGGCCGCAATACAAGCCTTGACGACCGACAATGCACCGAACATACTCATCGTACTCAATACCAAACCTGCCGCACCCCTATTACCAAGGATAAGTGACTCTGCAGTTGTGGAGCCGATCAGGGACGTCAGGGCGGCAATCTCGATGAGGCCGTTGCCAAGATCTAAGGAAGAGTGACGGTGGATTGTACTGGAGGATGGAGAGGACATGATTGCAGTTCATTGCGCGGAGAGGGTGCGCGTGAACGGTTTTCTTAACAGGTCGGCGGTGCTGCGCCCCCAATTGACCCTGCTACTTTGAGTTCTGGCGCAGTGCTCAACAAGGCAGCCTTCGGTTGCTTTGCGATGAGCAGACATGGTGGTGATAGAATTGAAGGCTCACCATGTCATTCGAGGCTGAGCTCCGGCTAGCCTAGAATAAGAATGGAAGAAGGCTGCAGCAATAGCTGCGGGGGCTACCTCCCTTCTAACCATTGCAGCAAATCTCGTTGTCGAAGACTGCGGACAAGGCAAGCTTCTGAATGCATAGAGTCCTGCCGGCACACTCGCTATCTCGTGACCATGAGTGGCTTTCATGCTTAGATCAATGGTCCATACAGATCTGCAAGGGCTTGGTTGTTGTTACGAGCCAATGCCATGATGAGGGTAACACATGGTAAGCGCACGAGATATCATGGCACAGCCGGCTGTTAAAGCCGTAGAGCGGAATAGCGGAATTATCGGATGTTCACCAACGCAGCGCAATGACGTGCTGAGGTTAGCCAAATTCGCCATTGAGAATGACAAATTGTCCATTGGATTATTCATTAATGATTAAATCATCACGAATATTGTGCTCAAGCCGTTTGCTATATAAATGTGTTAACTACCACCTCTTACTGACCATCTCTATTACACCAGACCCGTCCTACAATCTCGACCACAGTTCACACGAAACGTTTGAATAGCAATATATCCTACTCAATTAGAACCACAAACGTCTTTGATATCGCAATGGCAACACAAACCCAGACCACCGCAGCGCCACCCCAAATTGAGGTATCCCACGACTCTTCCTACATCCCTCGAGGTGCAGTCACCACAGAGCTAAACTTTTACGCACCACCAGCGGACGGTGCCAAGCCCTTTAACTATGTCGAGGAGCCACCAGAAGGCCAACCTCGAAGTAATTTTGGAACAACAACGATACCGGTAACGATTCAAGATATTCGCGGGCAAGAATTGAACTTTGAACTTGACACCAATGCCTTCGCTACACTCACCACCGGCCCCTCGGCTGAAAAGGATTTCAGAGATGATGAGTCCATCAAGAAGCACTATTATCCTGAAGTGGAGGAATTGCTGCTGAAGAACGTACCCGGCGCAAAGCGCATCTTCCTGTTTGACCACACCATTCGCCGCGCCACTGGAAACAGGAACCCAGTGACGCGGGTACACATAGATCAGACGAAAGCATCAGCAACAGCGCGTGTGCATCATCATCTGCCAGATGAAGCTGAGGTGCTGCTGAAGGACCGATACCGCCTCATCAACGTCTGGCGACCACTGAATGGGCCCGTGCAACACACGCCGCTTGCATTTGCGGACTCGCAGACATTCAAGGATGATGCTCTCATTGGCATTGAGCACAGATACCCAAACCGCACTGGGGAGACCGCAGCAGTGAAGCACGAGAATGAGCAATGGTATTACTGGTCCGGAATGGACAACAATGAAAGGCTGTTGTTGGAGTGCTTCGATAGCGAAAAGGGAGGAAGAGTTCCACATACTGCGTTCATCGATCCGAGAACACCTCAGGGAGCAAGGGAGAGGGAAAGCATTGAAGTTCGCGCGCTGGTCTTCGGATAGATGGTTCGCAGTATATGAAGATCAGTATGAAGATATGATATGGAAGATGGGTACGGGTCGGGACGCATTCAATAGGCTTCAGCATTTGTTGCATTTCTGCGGCGGTGGGAAAGAAAGTGATTCAAAGATGTATATTTGATGGAACTGTAATCATATTAGTATTCATGTTCGATCAGAATGAAATGTGCATTATTCAAATGTTACCGACTGCAAACTGCCACTCCAACTTAAAGTGCTGATAACGACAGAAGCGTCCCGACCCGAGGATATTGGGGGCTCCCTCACTCGTATGCTGCCCCACCATAGTTGTTCTTGCCACAACGGCACGCTATGCCGGCATCGTGTCATTGCAAGAGGGAGGTCTTGACGATTGGCCAGCAGCGATAGAAAAGAGGCAGGTCCAAGTCTGAATCTGGACCACGTTCTGTGGATAAGACGCGTAATTCAAGCATGTTTACCCTATCGTACTTTCCTATTTGCCCGCACGGGCCCTAAGCTGGATTTGGGCAAGAGGGAGGAGTGGAGATAACGTTGAGTCGTTGATGCTCGAGCTTGCCGACGAGCTGCAGATCCCCTCCAGTTTCGAAACTTCTCCCCCTCAGGCCTTCCTTCCCCATCATTCGCCATTTGCTGCGTCTTTCTTTTTCCCTTCCCATAAATCTTTTAATCCTTCAATCCTTCGTTAGAGATACTTGCGTCCATCTTCGGGTGGCATTACACTCGCTGTAACTCGTCAATTCGTCTTATCTACACGCGACAACCCTCGGTGCTTCAGTCACATCTTTCCCGCTATCAGGAGCTGTGCAACAAAGCACCTATAACCGCCCCCCTCGTTCGTTGACCTGAACACCCCAATTGGCACCTTTTGATATCCACATCGCGAAGCACTACCGTCACTCGTTCTCAAGCTATCAAAGTTTGGCCTATCGCCGCCATGTTTAAAGAAATACTCTCGCTCGCCATACTGGCTGCCACAAACCTTGCCACAGCAGCAGACCTACCAACCATATCGGCTGTCGGCTCCAAGTTTTTCTTCTCCAATGGCACACAATACTACATCAAAGGTAGGTGGTCCTATCTGTCAACAGGAGAGTCACTCACTAAAGGGAATTCAGGCATTGCCTATCAACTCACAGACCAAGATCCTCTCGTTGACACAGAACAATGCACGCTCGACGCAAGCTTGATGGCAGAACTAGGGGCGAATACTATACGAGTCTACCATGTTGATCCTACCGCAGACCATGACGGCTGCATGTCTGCTTTTGCCGATGTTGGGATATACCTGTTCGTTGATCTAGATACCTTTGACACACAATTTAACCAGGTAAGAAGACGACTGTCTATACATTCAAGAATCATTGCTAAACTTGGCATCAACCTAGTCTCTGCCATACTGGAACCAGACTCAACTTTCAGCTTTTGAGGCCGTCCTTGACACGTTCCATGACTACAGCAATCTGGCTGGTGTTTTCGTTGCAAACGAGGCTTTGACATTGCGTTAGTACAACGTTCCTTGGCGCGGAAGTGTGAATACTAACAGGGGATATAGTCAATGGCTCGGATACCGCTCCTTTCGTCAAGGCTGCTATACGAGACGTGAAAGCCTACCGTCAGTCAAAGAATTACCGTGATATTCCCGTTGGCTACTCTGCTGGTATGTCTACATGTTTTTCCTGTTCCCATGTATCGGCACTTCGACGTGCATCAATATTCAATTAAAGGCTGTTGCATGCTGTTTTCCGATTCTCAATGCTCTCTGCCTATGCTAACATATATCAACAGCCGATATCCCCTCTCTCCGACCTATGCTACAGGACTACCTTGCCTGCGGAAGTGACCCGGCAGACGCCGCAGACTTCTACTCGCTCAACGTCTACGAGTGGTGCGGTGATTCTTCCTTCGATGGCAGTGGCTACAGCGAGCTTGTGGCAAACTCAAGTGGTCTCCAGATTCCAATCTTCATATCCGAGACTGGCTGTCGAATTCCGAAGCCAAGACTATTTGACGACCAAGACTCCATTTTCGGTTCAGACATGAACAGTACCTGGTCCGGCGCCATCATATACGAATGGATTGAGGAAACGAACGATTACGGTCTGATCTCCTACGGACCCCCCGTGAACCCAACGAGCAATACAGCGGCTCTAGGTGGCTTTACCAGATCCGGCACGCCATCGCCGGTATCGCCTGATTTCACCAATCTCAAAAACCACTGGGCAACTCTTCACCCCACCGGCATAGCTCTCTCAGTCTACTCAGCCCAAGCATCCAGCCTCTCACCAATTGCATGCCCAGCGACGACTCCAAATGGCTGGATGGTCAACCCAACCATTGCACTACCCAGCCTCGGCGAGACCCTCGACCTGGCGGCCACTTCAACCGGAGGTATTGGCAGCGGCCCACCACCCACTGCGTCCGCAAAGAAAGGGGCCGCGGCCGCAATGAAACCCGCAAGCATGATGATGGGCGGTAAAGAGGTGGCCACGATGGGCATATCACTCATTTGCGTCATGCTAGGATTTCTGTTCTGGCTATGAGCCACATCACACAGACTTATTCTTCTTCTTCTCTATTACCGAGGAGGCATATTTGATGCTGTAAAATTTTTAACTTGTTGCGAACATGAGCGTGCATGAGCATAGAAAGAGCATGGATATAGAATGGGATGTGGAAAGAGCATGCAGGCGTGGAAGATAATGGTATGATATGAGCGTGAGCGCAGGCGTTGTTCACAACGTCCGGATTGTTAGAAAAGTTCCTAGTATACTATGTATTTGACTTCGTCGAGTTTCGGTTAAAGGGTTTACAAGGGCAAATAAATAGCATAGGTGGCTGGTATCGAAAGCATGTGTTCGAGAATCTCCATTGAGCAGCATCGATTATGGATCTCACTGCTATCCTGGCTGCAGCTTGAAAGAAAAAGGTGAACTAGTTCATGAAACATAGCTCTAGCGCTATTGAGTTGATGCAATGTTCTGTCTATATTTTACTCATCTGCTCATTAAGACATCCTTCCTTCCTTTTCATTCATACCGCAGGGCACAGGAACAGTGGCAATTTGGGAACCATATCCTATTAGGAGGAGATACACGATTGGCTTTGTGTTTGAGATATAATATGATTTTCTCGTTTCGGATTCATTATATTTAGTATGTATGTATAGATGGGAAGAGGTGAGAGAGGAAGAGAGAGGTACGTGTGATGGAGGTGGAGGTGGGTTGGGTAGTATGAGTATGGTAAGGCGAGGAGAATCGAGAGGAAGAGGATAGGTTACTGGGGAAGAGCGTCTACGTTAGGGTGCATTGTTTTCTGGTCTACTGGAAAGTGCTGTTGTGTTTATTCATTATCTACCTAGGTACCTACTTAGCTCACTAGCTCACTTCTCTTTCCTTTTCCTCAAAAGAAAGGAAATTCTACTAGTCACTGTAGATTATTAGAGAAGGGCGAATCAAATTGCATTCGAGTCGTGTGTGTCTCAGTCCTGGTCTCGGTATTGAGGCAATTGTCTCGTCATTCAATGTTTTAGAATGGAGTGCCATTGTATTCATTCATCATCTACCTACCTGATCTACCTACCTAGCTCACTTTCCTTTCCCTCTCACTCAAGAAAAGGAAACTCTATCAACCTATCCATCCACCCATCGAGCAAATCCGAACGCCAGCACGCCATACCAGCCAGCATGCGGGATATAGAAAAGAAGAAGACTAAGCTAAGCCGTGGGTATATCCAGCTAAAGATGCATCCACCCATCCATCCATCCATTCCATCCATCACGCAGACCGTATTGATAGCATTTCGTAGCTACCGTATCAATTGCCCATCCCATCCATACTCATAAAACGCCATATGCACCGTTACTGTAGTTGCATTGTTGTTCCCAGGTAAATGCCGAGGTAGAGGCCCGTTTTCCATCTTTCCTTCCTCTTTGCTCGTGTTCATCATTCCCAGATCTTCCCATTCCGTTCCGTTCTGCCGTCGCATATCCATCATTCATCCTCACCAATAATAACCTTCCCAAAACTGTTTACCACCCTCCTCAGCCCCTCCTCCCTTCCCCACTCGCCCATTCCGTCTGCAAACACTTTCTCTTCACAACCCTTACACACCTCCCCCCAAGCCATCCATTCTCCATTCCCTGTCCAGACGCCTCCTCTACCACCCCTACTATCCCACCAAGTCTGCCCTCCTTTCGCCGCTGCGGCTGCTGCCGTCGGTGTCTGTGAGGAGCGAATATATTGTCGGAGTAGGGCGCGGGCGTAAGGCTGGTGCCAGACCTTCGGCCACCAACTTGAGAGGAGCGACTTGTCGCCGTTGATGTGGAGGAGTGGCGGAATGGAGGCGGCGTAGACGTTTGTAGCGAGAGGGAGAGTGCGCCATGTGGGCTCTTTGGGGCCGGTGGGGAGGGTGTCTAGAGCGGCAGAGTAAGGGAGGAGAAGGGCGGATGAAGGTGAGTCGGGGGTGTGGTTTCCCGGTGAGGCGTACGAGAAGGGCGGGGAAGCGGTTTGGAGGTCTGGCGGGAGGAAAAGGGGAAGGCCGTGGAGGGAAGGGTGAGCGGCCTGCATAGAGGAGAGGTAGGCGGAGGAGTTGTAGGTGATGAATTCAATGTCGGCGGCGGAATGGGTCATTGTTTGAAACAGGCGAGATTCATAGTCGAGGCCAATACTCCATTCGTAGCGTTGGCCGGGGATGGTGGTCATGTTGTTGATTGTGATATTGGCTGAAAGTGGAGATCCGGAGGTGCCAAGGGTGTTGGAGACCCAGTCGTAGAAACGACTGCCTGGGCTTTGGGAGTCGCGGCGGATGGTCTCGCGTTGAAACTCCTGCTCACCAAATATTTCGGCGAAGACGAATTGATCTCCTATGCTTCCCCGGCCGTCTTGCTCCACCTTTTGTAAAGCGTATTGATAGATAGCACGCACGTCTGCTGCTGGGCCAATAACGTTCCCCGAGTTGAGGTACCTCGGCCGGTTATGGAAGCCCTCTTTCTCTTTGTCCGTTTCTGGACCATAAACATCTTTTGGAAGGGTGGAGTACGGTATAGCAGCACATGCTGGATCTTCCGCTGGATTCGGCCAGCAAAGCTTGTCGGCACCGAAAATCACTTTCTGTGTATACTTTTGCACCCTATCTGCTGTCCCATCTCCGGGTTTCCCTTCCGTCACCATACCATATCTCGCTCTCAAATGCTCGTCTGCCTCTTTCACCATCTTGTGATATCGTTTGATCATGATTTCAGGCGGAAGCTGAAACCAAACATCATAACCATCAACTATCAATATCAAATCATCGTCCTTGACTTGCGATCTATCGTTCAAAAAGTCGAGCACGCCTTTTATCTTGCCAGCGTGACTTCCCTTGTCCCAATTGTCACCATCGAACGTCTTCCCATAGTTGATCAATGTAGGAGAGGGGTAGCTGAGTACGAAGGACGAAAACAGTGTTTTACAGAGATCAGGGTTGGATTCGGAGGCGGGTATTAGGAGATGAAAAGATGGATTCATTTTCTGCAAGCCGAGTTCTGTATAATTAATTGGTGGAGGAGGGAGTAAAGGAGCTTCAGTATGGCCTGCTAGCTCAGGCGCAGCTATAGCTATCTGATGGGCTTGCGATGAGAGCGTGCTTGAGAATCTTGAAGTTGTTGGTATCTGAAGCCTCAGTGAGCCAGGTTATCATCCATGGTTGTTATGAATGCCTTACTATGCCTATTCCTGAGCTTTTCCATCCGTAGTATATTAAGAAGGTGCAGAGAATTGATAATCCAATAACGGTCTTGCTTCGACGCGTCTTTGTCTTGCGCAGGAACATGGGCTGTATCCTACGTCCAGGCTCGCTGATGCTATCGAAGCCGTTATATAGAGCCATGGGACGCGAGGAATGATCCATTGTCGAGAGTGCAGGCATTGCGGGCCTTGTGGCGAGATAGCTCGTATTTCAAGTCCTTGGGGAAATCTGTAACATACCAGAAGCGCCCGGCTTCAGGAGGGAGGAACTCTGGCGTTTTTACTGGTGACGGCTCTTCGAGACTAGAGGAGCTCTAGGGAATATAGGGAAGGTTGAAGGGAGAAAAAGAACAAGGGATTGAGCACATCCGAAGTCATGCGTTGGCCATAGGAAAGAAAGTCCGAAGATGAGCTGATACGTCATATAGCTCCCCGGAGCTGTGCCCGGATGCCTGGGGGATTCAACAGGAAGAGACAAGGCGAGGTGAATGTGACGTGATAACGACAGTGAGGTAAGCAATGGATGATTACCTGAGGGGAGGAAGTTGGGGGGGAGGGGATTGTTTGCTGGCGCCCTTGCTTGACAGGAATTGCATGCCAATTATGAATCCACACCCAATTCTGACAAATCCGCCGGTGCCAGAATAGACGGATCATGGCGGAGACTAACCTTCTTTAGCCCCGGATTTATCGGAATCCGGATGATCGACGCTTGCCTTTATTGCCTCTTTGGGTGAGGAGGGGGAACGGGGGCGGGAAATATTAACTCATATGCTAAAATATATCTACATGAATAGAACATTATAACTCATTAACTCCTACTGATTAGCAACGGGATTCTTCGCCAACATTGCTGCTGCGTGCTGGTACCCTAAAACCTCATAGTCGCTGCCCGCCGTGGTATTATAATAGATGGCATAATCGTCGAAAGGATCAATCGACAAAGGTGAAGTGCCGAATTGCCAGAAAGAGTCATACGCAACACTGGTATTATGCAGTACAGTCTGCTGCCACGGCACCATCAGGATGGAGTGGTTGGCTGTGTTCGTGGAACCGTACTCTTCAAAAACGACAGGTTTCCCTGCTGCCTTTCCAACCGCATCGTGCTGTTCGATCCACTCATTCGGCCAAGTGTAATTATAGCTTCACGACAGTCAGCGAACACTCTCTCTGTATTTATAGGTGGTACGTACCCCCATTGGTCAGGATAGCAGTGGAAAGTGCCATAGTCAAGGGTGGGAATGGCCAGGTTCTTGACAAAGTCTACTCCCTCATAGCCCGAGTAAGCGTAGCTGCCATCGCCTATCGAAGCCGTATCAAACCAGCCTTCATCGCCAAGTGCAACCATGTGCTTTGAGTCAAGAGACTTGATATAGGCACTTATCGATGTGGCCCAGTTCGTAATTACTGAAGAAGGACATTGCGAACAACGCGGCTCATTCGCAAGTTCCCACGCAAAGATGGCGGGCGATTTCTTGTAACGGTTGACGATGAATTGCACATAGTTTTGGTAGGCAGCCTGCGACCTGGCGTCCGTGTAAAAGGAGGTGGAGGTGCCTCCAAACGCTGTTGTATAAGCTGGGATACCGCCAAGGTCGCCATAGTTGTTGAGTAATGGCATGACGATCTTGACGCCTTTGGCTTCGGCTGTCGAAACTACATAATCCAGCCGTCCGATACCTGACACGTATATCAGCATTATTGTTGTATCTACAAGAAACCTACGTACCCGTTGTTTGATCGCAATTGAAGTATTGACCTGTCGAGTTGAGAACCTGAAAGTATACAGGATTGGTGTTTGTGGCGACACTGTTGATATCACTAAAGCCCCATACGCGGGTGACTTTGAACTGCGTCTGTGGGAGATCAGCGTAAGGTACAGCAAAGAATCGGCTTTCCGGTGAAACTTACTAGAGCAAGCTCTGAAAAGACATTATTGACATCGGAATTGCTTTGAAGCTGACTGAGCCACCAAGAATTTGTTCCTTTTAAAGTATTAACGGAGGGCCATCATAGACACAGATAGGGTGCAATACCTGCGAAGAATTGAGTCTTTGACTGAATTTGAAACATTCGTCCTTGGACAGTGGCAAATGGTCCACCCCCGCCAAGAGGAGCTGTGGGAGCAGGACATTCAGAAGCAGTGGATGTCGCTGATATAGTACTGGCTGTTTTGGTGCCTTTAGTATTTGTAGACTTAGTCTTAGGAGGCTTGGATGTGTGGTTATTGGTGTGGGTATGAGTTCGTTTCGGAGTAGAAGTATGCCTTGGTGTCTTACAAGGTGTCGTTGAGGCCTTCAACGAGGCTGTCGGAGCTCCCAAGACCAGATGAAGGCCAATTAGGAGTGCAAGGCCGAGCACGCCGAAAGAAGTGAATAGCTTCATGTCTGCTAAAGGTCTTCAAAATGTGAAGACTGAAACCCTAGGGTAACCTCCCAATATATATATACAAACGTTTGTCTAAAGGAGTGTAATTTTGATAGGTTTAAGGAATGTAATTTGTAGTCATCCGGGACGCTCCATGTGGTTCGAAGCCACGAAGCTCTAGACATGGAAACCCTCAGGGGTATCACCAGAGAATACGAGAGAAGTTGATGTTTCCTGCATGTTTTCGATAGTGTATACAACGGAGTTTTAGAAGATCATGGTAGCGTGTGGGGAAACTGCACAACATATGCTCACATATAACGGCAAATACGAAAACGGAAGGCATTGTAACCCGAAATTGCTGGTAAGCGAAGCCACCATTTCTGGTAAATTGCAATTGAGATGTTCCAGCTAGAGACTCATGCCGGGCATAAGCGTGTTGGGTATTAGCAGTCATACTACTCGTGCGCTGCATGTACGAACGCTGGCCAGAACCTCATTGGCCAAGAAACTAATGAAACATGGAAATTCATTGGAAACCGGTGAAAGTGTTCATCAAATCTCGGGACATTTAGGTCCAGTCGTGGGAGCCATCGTTTCGGTGCTTTCCGTTAGATCTTGCGTTGTTGTGGTTTGCCGCCTTTGTATAACCGCACAAATGGTCTTAAGACTCACCGCTGGCCTAGCTCTTCTAGAGGCAATGGTAAGTCATTTGGTATCGAACTTAGAAGATCTTGGAAAAATCTTCATTGCATGAGCTCAACAACGCTCTGACCTAGAGGCTATGCAATTGTTCAAAACACTCTATAGCTCCTGCGTGTTAGTGTCAAGGAGGGTATGGCTCACGCACGTCTCATGCCGTTCACGTTCAGAGTCAACCGGGATGATTTTGTGAACTCTGCTCCTGACAGCGGTAGCACTCCTTTAAGACTCAACGTCTGCGAGACAATGCTGCCGTATTGTTTGATGATGTTCGTAGTTGGCGGTGCAATTACTAACCTGTCATACCGATACGGAACCTGTGGAGGGACATCATTGAATGCATTGCATACCTCAACCTGTGATAATAACGCAGAACCGTGGACAGGGAAAGATAGTAGCATAGAGGTCCTGAGTTGGCCTAGGTCGTGAAGAAGTCCCTTCGATCCTACAAGGAGAACTTCAAGAGGTGTTTGAGCAGTGAATTGGCAGGCGTCAATTCTTTATCCTCAAATAAACATCCGTTCTCTTACCTTGCAACGTGCCACAGCCTCGCGTGGACGGTCGAATTCAGGCTCGAAACTTTCGGACCAATGCTGACCCGCCTCCTATTGATTCTTGTTATGACTATGTTCCATCCTCTACCATCCAGAACATAAAATAATACGAGTTCTTCTGCAGAACGCAGGGAGCAGTCCGTCTGCCTTGTTGATACATTGAAAAGCAATAAGTGGTAAGCTGATGATCAGCGGAGGCCTACACGCTAGCTTAGTTTTCAGCCTTTTACAAACATGCCAACACCATCAACAAGCATCGAACCGCATCTTGGGTCGGAAATGTAGGCTTCAAAGCCTCTGCGCGTGCGGATTTGGAACGATTCGAAAATGTGTGCCGGCTCAAGGATATCTGATTTCCCTGAGAACTGGCTTAATAAACAGGCGCAGCACCAGGAACAGGAAATGATCCTTCAGACTCAATGCATAATTGATTATATTATCCCCCATCCAACGGTGGTGATGAGCTCTTTAGAACAAGTCTCACTTCGTCGAGGATTTCTCAGCCAAGTGCAGGAGGCACTGTGTCCAGATATGCTCTGGGTGCGCCTCCTCGAGGATTGGTCAGCCAGATGCGTGAGGCATTGTGTCTTAATATATTGTTCAGCCATAGGCATGGGGCAGTGTATCTCGTTTTACTCTGGGTATGCCCGAATGGGGTTGCCGTGTCCGAGTCGAGATCAGATGGAAAACTGTCAATGTCAGTTGGGGGGGCTCTGGGCGATGGGCGATCGCGGGCTACGCCTGCGAATAAGCTTTGCCTCCGAAACGCGCCTTAAGATGCCCCTAAAATGCCCCTAAGCCAGGAACAGAACCAACTTCGCTCCTTCCCCGTTCTCGTCCGAAACACTCATTGGCTTCATCGTCCTACACAATACCTAGCAGCGCCCCCAGAATACGAGGTCAGTATCAGGCTGCTTCCCAAATAGAACGACACTCGAAACGTCTCCCGGCTACCCACTGTTTCAAAGATTCGCAAAGCGCTGATGATCCCCTCTTGAGACCCTAAACACAAGGGTCGTCCCTCTTTCTTCCTGTACCTCGCCGCGTTATGCAGTCCCCCAGATAGTCAGCAATAGTCGACAGAGTTTGGTCGGAGAGCGTTTCTGGCCCCCGACATGGTAAAATTACATTCAGGACCATGATGAATTCAGGTACACTGCTTTTTTCTGCACTGTCATGCCTGATCCTGCCTGGTTATGCCTCCAAAGGCGTGGCCCAGCTCATACGAAACAATGGTAGGTATTCTTTGGTCGCAAATGATACCATAAGGTAGGCAAGGATGAGCGCTCAATAAAGGTCGCTTTTTCCCTGTGTTTCCTGCTATCTCGACACTGCATACGTTCGCTTTGCAATTAATGCAAGTCATTGATATTCGTCATTCTTTTTCCACACTCTGAGAGTGTATCGTCTTTCGTAGGATGAGGACCTCTGCGTGCTATCTTCTTGCCCTGGTGGCTATAACTGCAGCCCGCCCCCAATATTCTCCACCATACACATCAGAAGGTAGCAAATGTACCAACTATAACGACTGTTCACCAACAGGGTCTCCCATACACAAAAACAAGCATCACCATCCGGAACATGGACCATATACTGCCGGTGGTGGTTATTCGCAGCCTCCAAGTGTCCCTACATATGGGGCGGTCCCCCCAACTGGCTATCAACAAGTTGCGAGCGCCTCTCCGTATGGTGGCGGTGGAGGTGGAACTAATGGAAGTCCGACAGCAGGCGGTGGTTCTGGGAATCCGTCTGGAACATCAATCGCCGGACCCGCCCAGTCATCAGCAGGACTTCTCAATAGCGGCGGCAATGCTACAATTGGGAGTGGAAAAGTCACATTGCCTGCAGGCTGCGAATCCAAAAACGGCATCGGGATCGGATGGATACCCGACTCAGACGTTGGCTCATCATTAACCGGAATTATCTCCGCCTTAGGAGGCGTGAAGCCTTGCTGGGCTGGCTACTATGCCCAAATCACAGGCTCAACGTGGGATGGATCACAACTCACCAGTAAAGTCGCCGAAGTGAAATCCGGCGGAGCGCCATATCCGATCTTTGTAGCCTCGGTCCAGCCATACATAGAATTCAGCGCCGTACCGGCCATGGTTTCGCAAATCACAACGGTGATGAACGAGCTGACAAGCCAAGGACTTACGGTATGGCTCCGATTCGCTCACGAGATGAATTATTATGATTCGGCGGCAGCCGGATATGTATACAAGGGGACCCCGCAAGAATTCTCCACGGCCTGGAGCGCGGTGTCCGATGCCGTCAAAGATAACCCAAACGTCCTGATGTTCTGGTCCCCGAATTATGCTACGGCATCGCAACTGCAAAGCGAGGGTTGGTATCCGAGCTCCGGTGACATCGACGTTATTGGTATTGATGTCTATTCCAAAGGCGCAACCGAGACATTTGCGGATGCGTATGGTGGTTTCTGCAACGGGTTTGGGAATGTTCCGTTCGTAATTGGGGAGACAGGGTCGGACAGTGCTTCAGCGGATAAGACAAATTGGCTCGAACAACTTACAAGCACTGAAGCGAAGACAACTTGTCCGAACTATCTGGGCTTTTCTTGGTTCGAGTATAATAAGGATGGGACCGATTTCAGAGTTGCTACGGGAGGGAGTACTGAGGCGCAAAGCGTGTTGGGAACCTCATCTTCTTGATACTGGAGGTCTCTTTGCTTTCGGTTTCTCTCTGATTGCTTACATTCTGCTCTGTTTTCTCAATGTCTCGGACTCGGAAAAAGCCACCAAATGTAGGAACCATTGTCTGTGTTCTAATATTTGTTTGAATATCAATTTTGTGGGCACGAGGACAACTCCACATATCCAAGTTAAGCCCCTTTTGCAACTCAATACTACATCCGTTAGGTGCGTCAAGTACTTTGAAGATCTGGCAACTAATCTTCCAGAGGCAAAGTTAGGGGCAGCCTCACAAGCACCGATACATTAGCCTGGCCGATGCATATGGCAATTGAGCAGTGAATGAATTCTTCGGCGTGAATCAAAGTACAGGTTCGTCTTGAAAACCGCAAGACATAGCCATTCAGCCAGACCCTCTCTCAATCCCTTACATGCACCCATATTCAACGCCTGATACGCGACAATGAATGTACTTCATACGTAGGATAACCAAAGTCATGCTCGATTGCGTCGAGCAAGACTCTCTAATTCAGCGTGGTGTCGATGTATGACCTCGTCGAACATAGTCGTCTAAGATCCTTCCTGAGATTATTTAAGCATCAGAACAGGAACAGCCGAGTTGTCCAACAGAAACTGTGGAGTCTAAGATGCTGTTGATACGTTCTCGATGTGTTTAAGCAGCTCTCTTGGACCAATCGATGGGTTTGTGCTATTAATGGTCAAAAAAATGTCGGACGCTAAACTAAGATAAAATAGCGTTTCGGTGTTATAGTCATGATCCTGCCAGCAGCAATGTCGGGAGAACATAATTCCGATGGCATCCTACATGCCACCTAAAGTTTATGTGGAAGATCGAAAAGGCGTTCCAAGTATGCGGCTTTTGGATTTGATTCGCTCTGCCCTCTCACTAGAATGAGCGGCCCACGCTTAGGCTCGGCGGCGGGCATACCTACCTAGAAGTAGTGAAGCTTGCCTCCCAACGCCCATGCCATATATCTATGAGCACCTACGGTGGCACGAATCGCTCATTAATAAACATGCGCACTAGGAGTACACATATCACGAAGAGGAGGGCAGCCTACACCTACACATGAGCTCCTGCCTGCATCTGTAAACGCACAAGCCTGCAAATAACCTATCTCAGGCGATGCGCTCTGCTCCTCCATGCACAGAGCGCCTGGCCTGATGGTCTCCCATCCCCAACCCTCAGACAGGCCTCCACTAGCACACCGAGCAGCCTCCACAACCTCTCGAAGCACAAACACGCGTCGCCATCGTACTACTCGTTCCCACGCGGGAGGCTCCTACAGAACACAGAATGAATTCCCTAATTTCGCGCAGACTGGGGACGTCGAAATAATCATTAATGCCGATGGGCAGGAGAGGAGATATATGCTTCATCGTTTAATCCTAGCCCAGAACTCTGGTTTCTTCGAGGCTGGGACAAGCGAGGACTGGTCTCGAGCCCAAGCGCGGGGCCAAAGCTCTGGCATGGGGCCTGGAAACCCACTGGGGAGTATAGGCGAAGATGAAGAGTCTATACGAGAGCAGGGCAGGCCCGCTTTTCCGATTCCACAAAGTCAGCGCTTTATCTGGAGATATGAGCTGGACTGGGGAAACAAAGACGAGGAAGTACCCATGCTTGTACAGAAGCAGATGCAACCCTCAATGTTTGGCGGCGATCAATACCAACCTCCACCAGTCCCAAACAAACCACCGCCACCATCTCAAGGTTTCCTCAAGTCCATGTCCAATTTCTCCGCCTTGCAGTCAGCTTCCCACATCGCCAAATCGAACCCCTCCCACAGCAACGGTGACAGCGACACCATTCGCGACTATGACAACCTCTTCCGCATCTTCTACAACTATGCCCCCTTGCTCGACGCGACCAACATCGCCGAATCCTACATCCAATGCAAATCCCTCCTCACCCTCGCAGACATGTACGATGCGTTAGGGGTAGTCGGTCCGCGGATCGATCACCACCTCCTTCAGTTCCAGGGCCGGCTCTGGAAACAAATTGCCAAATACCCTCCCAGCTACCTCAAACTCGGCTACCTAGCTCGATCAAAAGTAATATTCTCAGAAGCACTGGTGCACGTAGTAGGCCAATGGCCATCCGGATCAAACCAGCTCCGCCACGCCGTCCCCCCCGACGTAATCGAAATAATCAAAGACAAGGTCTACGACCTCCAAGACCTCCAACTAAAAACCGAAGCCAAACTCTTCCGCCTAACCCTCACAACCGCGCGCGGCGAGCGCGTCACCCCCACAAACGCATATGTCGACTGGCTCGCCCTCTCCCTCTTCCGCCAATGGCTCGCCGAAAACACCACCCCCCCTCCCCCACCCATCCCAAAAACATCCTCAGAAACAGCACAACAACGAACAAACAATCACGCTCATCAATCCCATCCCCCCGTCAGCGCAGGCACACTATTCTGCCTCCTCGGCACGGGCGGATCAAGCTACCTCGCTCGCGACGAGCTGAAACGGTTTATTAAACTCCGACCAGCGGAAGAAAATAGTAGGGAATATTTCAAGAAATTCGAGCGGAGGATGGATGATATCAAAGCATTAGCTCGGGAAGCGGTTAGGCCGTTGATGAAGAGTTATCTAGAGCTGGATATAGGGAGGGATGGGGGCGGATTGGGGTATTTGACATGTACGAAGGTGGAGGAGGATGATTATCCGTGGGATGAAGGGGCGTGATAAATAAGTATGTTACGTTATGTTATGAAGATATTTATGTTATGATTATCTCATAGTGAATATTTTTTGGGGCAGGGGGGCGTGGGTGTTGGGTATACCCGAATTTTTATATTGTATCGTTTTTCTGATATAAGGTTGATGTTCATATTCATATCTGGGGAGTGGGGAGCATAATATGACAGCTACGAAATGCATCGTTTTGTCTACTTTTGCTATGACGTCTGCAAATATTCAGTCAAGATGTGTGGTGCCTTTGATGATTGTTTGCTTCGAAAGAGAGTTCATCTAATTACAACAACGCACACTACACAATTACACGCTCTCTTATCTTATACGTGAAACAAGCTCAGTGGGCCATTTGCCATCTCAAATGTTGACCTCGCTAATTGCCATCAATGCTCTAGTCTTGTTCCACGGTAAGAGAAACCCCCAAGCGACACAAAGAGACTGATATTATCATCCAAATTTGATGGGCTGAGCATTGAGGGTCCGATAAAGTGTAAAACCTAGCGGGTCTAGATCCCAACAAGAAGTTGATTCGTATAGACGGAGTGTGAGTCAGCCTGTTAGATTAATGCATCTTATTTAAAGGCGGGTATGGGCTACTTATATTCTATAAAGCACGTTGGCGTGGACATAGTTTAATATCCATATATGAGTGATGGGCAGCGTCAAATATACCAAACAGCGTATGTTCTCATGTCAACTATCTGTAATGTGCAGTCTAGACATGTAGCCTCTGCTTCTTGCATAGAGTACCTATGTATAAAAAACTCGAGATTTTGGATTAAATGATTTCTATATCTCTTTTCTCCCATCTCTCAACGGTGTCGCATTTATTTAGAAGAACAGCAATACCAATACGAACAAATTGGGAAGAACTTTGATCCTTCAGGGCTACACGCCGCAACAACAAAGCCGCCACAAGATCCTCCGCGGGATAGTTTGGGCCACCAAAGAACTGGGACCTTCCAACTTGTAGACATCCAATATCCGCCTGTTCGATATCATCCTGAACGATATCAAGTCTAGCAGCAGCAGAGATTCCTGAAGGCCCATCTAGAAGCAACGGAAGGGGGAAACTGGGAATAACCCTGCTAGGACGTCCGTCATTGTTCGCAGCGATGCTTGCAGCTTTCCAGAGGCCACGTAAGGTTATCGATCCGGAAGGACTCCCGAGACAGCCATGTTCCGTTAGGCAGGGATCGAAATTGACCAAACTGACCTCGTGCTCGTAGGGTGTAAATTGTCGTCGTTTAGCTACGCAGAGGTAACATTCGGCCGAGTGAGGAGAGTCGATTGCAGGACTGAGTGCGGCCCAACTCCACGAGGGCGCCTGTGGAACGGAGGGTCGGGCTGGTAATGATGGGTGCCCGCCGTACCACCAGTACAATCCCCGTGGGATATTGGATTTCCATAGACCAGCCAAATAGGTGTCATCGGTACGAAGCTGAACTTGTCTGGCTATACCTGCAATGGCGGGGAGCCTGTCTGTATGCTTTGTTAAGCTCAGCCTTGCATACTCGCCAACTACCCGGTACCACTTTTCGTAGATGTCGTCTACTTCTTGGTAAATGGCCTTCGATATGGGCAAGGCTTCGCCTTGGATCACTTTAGGTGAGTCATGCTTTGAATTCGTAGTCTCGGGCCCTGGAAAATCATTGTCCATGCCAGGGGTTTGTCCTTCCAGCACTGGATCCGTGTCACGAAAGCCTTCAGCTAGAATTTTGGTCTTGCACTGCCACATTATCTGTTGTCCGCCGAAATGTAGTGTTCGTGCCGTCAAAAGGCGTTCTTGCAATACCCATGCTCGCTGTGTTAGCGGTCCGACGATGTCAGCGAAGCAATACCACTCAATTCGCGGTCGTATGTATACTGGTATTTTCCTATTGCGTTCTACTCCCAAATGGCAGCGTACTTCTGATGTGCGCTCTCTCAAGAAGCCGGCTGCGCTGTCTTCGGCATTCGTTGCGGCAATCGTAATCAGCGAATACTTGTAAATATCTCCCATTTTTGCTGACTCTCGCAACCAATCTTCGGCGGAGTCTTGAATAATGCATAAGCTATCAATCCATATATACCGAATTCCTAGTATCCTGCTGACAACGATGGCGTTACGAAAATTCCGAGATAGACTTGCCATTGGGATACCTTCTAGCTTCTCGTCCAGCGTAGCTGAGGTCAATCTCGTTGTAGTTGATAAACCCCAACAATGACTCAGAGTTGCCCAATGACCACCACGGCCCCGACTTTCATGGAGGCGAGGGTGCACAGAGCCATCAGCACGTCCAACATCGATCACGCGTGTTGGCATCACATGTAGAATGTCTGTATTGCATGCTGTGTGAGATTTCTGGCACGTCGAGAACCATGAGCTGAATACCTCAAGGGCATGGTCTGATAAAGGGTCAGCGGTAATTTGCCTGCGATGTGCATAACCCTTTAAACCACCAATACACTCCTCTGTGGTGAGTAGTTTTCAGCGCCTTGATCTATATTTCAAATAAGCAGTGTAACGCTCACCGGTCTCCGGCCAAATTTCTAGAGCTCGCCAAAAGAACGCAGCTGGGCTAGCAGAGGAAGTTGAAGATAGTGCTGGCTCTGAGTTGAAGGTTGGCACAATTGCAATCTCGAGTATTCCTGCATCTTCTTGCCTAAAAGAATTCCAAAATCAGTGGCCCCCACATGCTAAGGGAGTATGAGAAACGGTAGAATGGACTTTCCGCATTCTCTAAAGTTCACTCTATGTCCTTGAATTAAGCTCTGAATTAAGCAAAACACACTCTTACGTACCGTTCTGAGGCGTCAACCTGATATATATATATCTGGCCACTACAGGCTGATCGCAGCTTTTGTAGCAAGTGTGTTTCAGCTTCGCCATGGATAGAGCCGTAAATAGTGGATTCATTATGCCAACTCTGCTTTTCTTCCAGTACCTGCGAGATTAGCAAGCACAAGTCACATCCATGCTCACCGGACCTGTAGAGCGAATTGAAGTTCGGGTGGTGATGGTAAGCTCTCTCAGTATTGATGAGCCGACACGTCTCTATCTCGTCCTCATCCTCAGTCTCGAATGCAACGAGATCCATAAGTCGAATGCCTTGACAAAATGTACAGAGCATTCGGACTATGGGTTAATAGGCTTATGTCTTGGAACAATCGGCAAATGTTATTACACGTAGGGATGATCTGGACCTTATAAAGTCTTCAGCATGCTACGATTAGCCAAGCCGCAAAGAACATGCGATTGTGTAAATGCAATAATGAGCGTAGGAAAAGAGCGTATCTCGAGACCTATTGCTCTTGTTCAAGCCGGAGAAACGTTTTTCCACGGGCAAGAGCCGCTGCAGGTGCCGGATGCAGCTGATGATTTGTCTCAGGCCTCAAACAAAATGTTGATAGTACACAACGCTGCCTAAAGACATCATTTTCCCTCGGCCTCTTCGCAAACACCTCCTACAATCCTCCGTCGACCACCATGATGACCCGGTAGCTACACCTCAGCGATTCCGCGACCTCAATCTCGAACCTCATCAATCAGCCGCATCACTCGCCCCAAGCCTGTAACAGAAACAGCAACAGCGATGCGCGACCCCTTTCCCCTCCCTCCCTCTCCTCTCCTCCAAAACCTCTCCCGCCCCATCGCCAACGCTCTCTCCCTGTCCACCCTCCCTCTCCACATCCACGAGATCGCCCTCTCAGCCCTCCTCTACACCTTCATCTACACGATCGTCTCCCCGCGGCTCTCCGCCATCCTCTTCCCGCGCACCTACCCTACCCTCTCGCGGCGCACGAAGCTAAACTGGGACGTCCACGTTGTCAGCCTGGCCCAGTCCTCTTTCATCAATGTTGCTGCGTTATGGGTGATGTGGAAGGATGAGGAGCGATGGGGCATGGGGTGGGAGGAGAGGGTGTGGGGGTATACTGGGGCTGGGGGATTGATACAGGCGTTTGCGACGGGGTATTTTGTGTGGGATTTGGGAATTTGTGCGAGGAATGTGGGAATCTTTGGGGTGGGCATGTTGGCGCATGCGGTTTCGGCGTTGGTGGTTTTTGCATTGGGGTTTGTGAGTACTCTCTATATCTTCTTTTCAATCTGCCTCCAGTGTTGGACAGTTTTGGAGTGATTATGGCTAACAAGGGCGTGAATAGCGCCCCTTCGTAAATTTCTACGGCCCAACATTCATCCTCTACGAACTCTCCTCCCCGTTCCTCAATTTCCACTGGTTCTTCGACAAACTCGGCATGACCGGCTCCCTCCCCCAATGGTACAACGGCATCCTCCTTCTCGCATCTTTCTTCTGCTGCCGTCTCCTCTGGGGAACCTACCAATCCATCCGCGTCTACCAAGACGTCTGGGCAGCCCTCCACTACGACCCCCTCATCCATCCCAAACCTTCATCCGCTTACACGCCTGCGCCTGAAGGTGGAGAAATGCTCATGCAGTACGCGGGTGAATATTTCGTGCCGACATGGCTTGCGGTGGTGTATCTAGGAGCGAATATCGTTCTCAATACGCTAAACTTCTACTGGTACGGGAAGATGATTGAGACGATCAAGAAGCGGTTTACCGAGGTAGCGGAGAAGAAGAAAGGTGCAGGTGCTGGTGTTGGCACTGCGCCGGTGGAGAAGGAAGAGGGGGTGATGGTACAGGGAGTGATGGATAGTAGCACAATTATTTCCGAACTAGTAGAAGAAGATGGGACTCTGACCGAGGCTGGGAGTAGAATTTTGGAGAGCAAGGAAAGTGTACAGAGTGTGCTTGTGGGTGGAAATGGGAAAGGTGAGAGCATGAATGGGGCGGAGACGGTGGTGATGAATGGAGGAAGCTTCATCGAGGTGGAGCAGACGCAGGTTAGGCGTCGCAACCAGGCGGGAATGCAGGAGTGAGTGATATTTGCTAGTTTGTCTGTCCATACTGGCGTTATAGGGTTGGTTTATTTTCGCGCTACCAGGCTACTACAGAGGGTAATGTTAATCATCTTGTATTGAGAGAGGAGGCTTGTATAAACGGGGAAGCCTTCCTGCATACGTGAAGCTGGGCAGGCGTTCATATTCAGGGAAAGGGGTTGCACTCCATGTCTTTTGATGCTTATATGAGTTGGCTTTACGAATAACAATATTTACTGTTATTATTATCGCTACGAGCCACTCACTCAACTTTGATAATTCCGCCGCAACCTCATCTATCCTCCAAGAGATCCTAAGATGACATTTTTCTTTCCATGACGTCCACATCTTTTCATTGACCCTCTAATAGCAAAATTATGTTCATTCCGCGCAGGAATATTGCCTCTATTTTGCCTTATTCCTCTTTCTTCTCCCTAAACTAGTTCTTCTTCTTCAAGTTCCCTATAGTGTAATGTAACAGCGTTTCGAGCCCATATAGCTTTACAGAACCCAAGAAAGCTTCGCTCTTGCCAGAACACAATCTCGAGGGTTCTCAGCGTTTGGAATCAATTGTAAGATCACTTATCATCAATGTCTATGGTTTGTTGTGAAAAATTTCTCGCTTTTATATGCAAACTATCTAATGCAAATCCCCCCCCACCCTACAATGACCGAATTCACTCGCTAGAACGCATAGCAGTGCAAAGTAGTCCCATCTCTTACTCTCCACCGTCAAATTCCTCGCCTATGTCGACTCCTTTCCCTTCTTGGCTCCCCCAATTACTTTTGCCACACCCGCCTTCACCCCACCAACGAGCTTGCCCAAGCCACCAAAGACATAGCCCAAGCCAAAGCCCCACCTCCTCACCCTGACCGTATAGATGAAGAAATAAACCAGCATCCAATTACTGCATACGAAGCCTAGGAATATTGGCAGGTATTTCCATTTGTCGCTTGGGTTGATATTGAGAACAGCCATATACTCCACTCCACTGCTGTACTGGCAATACCCACAGTCGCTGGTCGCCGACGGGTTAGTCAAGTAGCCGGTACCTACTTGATTAACATAGCCCTGTGCATACTGTCCACACGTCTGTCCAGGTGGTGGGTCAAATGTCGCTGCCTCGCCAGGTCCACACTGCACCGGAATATCACGGAGAGTGGCAGCCAGGACGCCGCCAATCCAATAAGTAGATGGGTTGAGCCAATACATCCAGTATCTCCAGAAGACACTCAGTTGGCTGTAGGGACGTACAACGCCGTTAAACAAACTGAACATGACGAAGAAGAAAGGCAGGACATTGGCGATGACGGTGAACGAGGGTGCGAAGGCGCAAATCCATTGACCCCAGCTAGCCTGGAAAAGGAAGAACAGCATCACCATCCAGAAGACGTAGCCTGCTGTGGATGAGTCGGTTGGCAGGCCCGTGGGATAGTACCATAGCGCCCAGTAGATGACGGCACTGAGGATCGAAATTGGGATTTCAGTGACAACTGAGGCGGTACAAAAAGCCACCCAATTGTAGATCCTGCTCGGATTCTCGCGAGCTTCCCAAAGTGCCATGTTCATGTAGAATTTTGGTACAACGGCATTGACGACGGTGGGAGGGATAAGGATGATAAGGAAGGCGGTGAACATGCGGTCTTGCATATCGGCTACTGTATAACCCAATTTCCAGAAAGTAAAGCCGTTGAAAATGCCAATAATGACTGCGACGAAAAGCTTCCCATAATAGTAGCTGGGGTCACGCCAATGTTGAATAAACATGCGGCGGGTAAGTTCCGTAATTTGTAGCCATTGCGGGGACGCATACTCATATTGAGCATCGAGGGCTTTCGGAGCGACTTTCTCGCGCTCTGCGTTGATCTGGGCGATCTCTTTGAGCAAGACCTGGTTCTCCTGGGACCTCTTCCATTCATCGTTCCAATTGAGACGCTTTCCGTCTTGTCGTTTGCCACCTTTAGCGGCAGTCTCAAGGATAAACTCCGCGATGTTCTTGTGCGGCGGACAGTGAACACCTCGGTCGGCAAAATACTTGGTGACGGCGGCTCCACTGTCGCCAACGGGCCCGAAGTAAAACGCATTGCCACCCGGGTTCAAAGCAAGGATCATGTGAAACTGCTGGACCAATAGCGATGAAGGTTGGTGTATTGTGCAGATGATCCCGTGGCCTGCGGCAGCCAGCTTTCTCAGGAATCGGACAATGGAGAAGGCAGACTGACTGTCGAGACCGGACGTGGGCTCATCAAGGAAAAGAAGTGATGGCTTTGCAGCCAACTCAACTGCAATAGTGACTCGCTTTCGTTGTTCAACGCCCAATGAGAGGATCAGGACGTCGGCTATTTCCCGCAGTTCCAGGAGGTCAATGATTTCTTCAACATAAGCAAGTTTTTCTGCACGCGGTATGTGGCGTTCTTGACGCAGGACGGCAGAGAATTCGATGGCTTCTCTGACTGTGGCGGTCCTGTCATGAAGATCCTGTTGTTCGACAAAGCCAGTGACTCGCTGGAATTCTGTCCCTAGGGGTCGACCATCCACAAGAAAGGTACCGCTTACAACGCCAATCCTTTGGCGCTGACTCAAAGTGTTTAGGAGGGTAGTCTTGCCGGCGCCAGAAGCACCCATCAAAGCTATCATAACTCCAGGCTTGGCGTACCCGTGAACGTTGTTGAGTAGTTGACGCTGACCACCTTCGTATGGGACGCTGAAATTGACGTCCTGCCAAGTGAAAACGCTGTCGCTGTCCAATGTCTTCGAGGTTTGCTCGTCGGCCTCGCTATTCGTCTGCATATGCCCACTCGATGCGCTGTCATCACCAGCATTGCCTCCCTTCTCGGGATCTGCAACCTTCGACGTTTTGGGTGCAGGAGATTTGGCACCTTTTTTGAAAACCAGTGCACCACCACCGCCTCCTACAAAAGAGAAAAGCTCTGATCCCAACACGGTAACAAGAATATAGAGAACGGTGAATGCAATCACTACACCCCAGTTACGCCACAGATTCGAGCGGTGGTACTCGTAAGTGGTGCTCAAATAGTCAGCACCTGTAACGCTAGTGCTACCTGATTGAGCTCCACTGATGGCGCAACCTTGGTACTGAGACTGAACCCCCGGACCTTGCGGCACAAGCTCTTGCGGAGCGCAGGGCATCACGTGACCATCAAATTCGTTCGTCAGGACGCCTTCGAAAGCGTATGAGAGTGGATTCAAAAAATAAAGCCAACCAAACCAGATCTTGTCGTGGAGTAACGTAGGTTTAGCAATTACATAGCCGGTATAAACGATCAAGAGGTTGAGAGCAGTGCCTGAGAACCTGACTGCATCATCGATCGTTGGGGACAAGGCTGCAAACATTCGGTACAGAGCTGTGATACAAATGGTCGTCGTGTAGACGAACAGGAAGTAGATAAAGAATTTGGACACATTGATATCCAATCCGGCAAGGAAGTATAGAATGATGGTGAAAGGTATGACTTGAGCCAATATGAGCGGAAAGTCGGCAAGAACGCGAGCCATAACAACAGCACTGGGCCGATAGAAAGCGTATTCTTTGTGCCTTTGCATGACCACTCTTCCTGAGACAGCCTTCATTAGCTCCGAAAGTTGAAGCCAACCAAGGAAAAGAATGGAGAAGAACGTCGTGCCGCCGCGTGAGAAAGCTCCCTCCGTGTTTCCAGATTGCCCATAGAAAAGAGAGCCAACAATGAGCCCATTAGCAATGATGATAAAGAACTTGGTATATAGAGTGGCCTTGTCACCCCAGACCAGCCAGAATTCTCGCTTGGTGCAAGCAAGCACTTGACGCCAGAAGCTGACAGTGTAATTAGATTTTGATGATACACGCCTAGACTTTTGCTCCTTGACTGTCTGTTTAAATTCTCTTGCATCGACATGATCGGTTTGGTGCAGATACTTTTCATAATCCGCCACATCAGCGAGGACTTTCTGGTAATTTGGGCTATTCTTGAAAGCGCGCTCAAAATCTTCAGCGGTTTTTGGAGCCTGAGCTTCGTATCCATCGCGGTAAATTCTCTGCAATGGATCGGTCACTGAGGTTAAGAAATCTGCAGTAGTTTCTCTGTCAGGGCAGTGAAGTCCTAGATCGATGAAGTACTGTTTAGCTTCATTCGCGCGCCCTTGATAGATCATGCGTCCTTCGTCGATGAGCAAGATCTTGTCCATCAATTCATAGATTTGCTCTCCGGCTTGATAAAGGGTAACAAGGGTAGTGCGATCGCTTATGTCGGTCATGATGCGCAGAGAGTTAGCATAATCTAACGCTGTAGATGCGTCCAGTCCTCGTGTAGAGTTATCCCAACATACGACGGTCGACTTGGTCGCTAGCGTTTCTGCTATGGATACACGTTTCCTCTCACCACCAGAGACACCCGGAATGTACTCGTTCCCCACAAGCGTCTTATCAGTATGACGAATGCCAAACATCTTCATCAGAGCCTCGATAATGATATTAATTTCGCCTTTCTCACGCTTTTTCGTCTTGTTCAGGAGTGAGAATTTTAAGGTTTGCCACACATTTAGCGTTGGGAAATGTTGGTCATCTTCTGGATTGTAATTGACCTCCCCACGATAATGCGCGTTCTGCTCCTCAGCCGAGATGCCTCCATAAGATACGTCTCCAGTCACCTGAGCGTACTCTCCTCGCTTGTTGGCAATGGCCTTGAGGAAGGTTGTGCAACCAGAACCTGGACGACCCAGTACAAACATCATCTCGCCATCTCGAACAACGCCAGTAAAGTCATTGACGAGAGTCCGTAATTGCTGATGTTTGCTCAATCTTAAAGCGGGTATGAAACGCGTTATGATGTTATAGAGGTCGGGCCCAAAAGTGCCAAGTATTGCATCTGGTAGTGTTTTCGTAGAAGTTGTAGTGCTTCCCATACCCTTGACAGTCAAATTCTTAAATATCACGCCCACTTTCTTCGCTGAGTCTCCTTTCTCCGTCCGCTTCTCGAAATAGCCCTCGCGAAGGAATCCGCCTACTTCGAATTCCTCCTCTTTCTCTGCCATGCCCTCTGCGTCGCCTGCTTCCAGATCCTCGTCGTCAGTCATTACGTGGGTTGCTCCTCGAAAAGATCTGGTGCGTGTAGGCTCTGGTTGTCCGTGCTTCCGACTTCGACTGGTAAGGGTTCGAATTAGTCCTCCGGCTTCCTCTCTTGTACTGGACCTTGTACGTGTCTGGCTCAATTGAGTGAGTTGACGACGCATCTCCTGATAGTCCCCCATTGCCATGCGGTGGCTGACAGGTCCACCAACATCTCTTTCTCCCCACGTCCCATCCATATTCGAGGTGGGTGATGTCTCGGTGCTAGGGACAGCGGTGGCAGTGGTGCCCGTGGGCATCTCCATCCCTTGAAAGACACCATCTTCCCGCTGGTTGTTATCTTGCTCTGGGGCAGCAACGTTGTGCAGGTTCGGATCTGGAACTATGGGCGGTGATAGGCGTTAGCATTCGGTATTATTTCCAACTGTGCTGATGGTTGACTTACTACTGGACTGAGCACGTAGGCGATAGAAATCGCCAGGTTGTTGCTCGAACATGTTGATTTATTGCAGCAAATTGACTATGAAAGGGGATGAGAAGTCGACTAGTAATGAGAGGCCATGGCCAGCAGATAACAATGTATACAGGATACGGATCTTGCGGAACCTTGTGCATAGAGCAGCATTGGTCAGACCGCATGTTGATGTGGACTCCATTGCCGGCTTATCCAATCACGGGTACCAAGAAAGAATGCACAGAGTATGACTCTTAGCGGCAGGAGATCTGTCAGAATTTCAACAAACATTGCGTCACAATCCTGCGTCTGATAGGTAGCACGAAGGTATTTTAGAGATTCTTAGGCTCGTCCGGCAGTACGCGAGTAAGGTTCATCGGCGGTGTAGCCCCTACGACTATTGACTCGCTCTAAAGTCTGCCGTATCGATACACGATTCATGATCTTGGCGGGATACACGATTCATAATCATGGCAGGTTTGCCGAGTGAGCTTCGGAGATAGTTCCGAAATCCCCATGGTCGGATACGGTAATACCACAGCGAGGTCCGTCTGTATCTCTTGTATGCAGGCAATGGGAATAATCAACACTCGGCAAATGCATACCTAACGCAATAGAGTCTTCTCAGTAGGTCATTATGTAATTATCGGGTAGACCTGGTTCTTGCTCATCTGTGTCCTGAACCATTGAAATAGTGAAGAGCAGGTAATAGGCAACCGTATAGGAAAACTTTCAGTTCCTTCCATTATTCATCATCAACCACGACATCCCCTAGATGTAGTATTATCGCTATGCAAACATGGATTGCAGCCCCCAACACCTCGCTATAACGCTGTATGCGATAATGACGATCGTCTCTCATCGTCGGCTGAGGCTTGCCGATCCCGCATATCTGATGCCTCCTTTTTGCGCCCGTCTCCCATGGCCATGACTCACGCAGTCCGCTTGATCACGAATACTCCAACCTCAACACCCTCGCGTTGCGCGTCGTGGTCTGCGTACTTCCGTGTCCGTACCCCGTCTAATACTTCCTGCACCAGGGTTGCGGCCGTCACCTCTTTACCGACAGGTAACATCACTCTTCGTGCCAAGTATCGATCCACCACCATCCTTATGCGCCCCGTCTCTTGCTGTATCCACCACTCCGTCCACACGTTACGGTCGAGTTGCACTACCTGCTTACTGCTCTCCACGAGTGTGAATTTCGGCGCAGTTCGTTGGGCGGTGCTTGTTCCGCGACCAAGTCTTCGAAGGAGTATTTGTAATTTGCGATTCATGTTCTCGAATGGGAGCATTTGATCCACGGCTGCGATTTTCCCAACCCCTGCTCCAAAGTCCATACTTAAGTTGTGAATGCTCACCATGGTGCGCAACAGAGGATGAAGTAGAGGACCAAGGTATGTGGTTGCGAAAGTCTCAGCCCCGATACCGGTTGGGTAGATGAACACAAGGCTACCAGACTGTGGAGAGAGCTCTGTAAGCCGATTAACGAGGACTGAGGGGCCATCAGTTGTTAAGAGATTGAGGTACTCTTCGGCAGAAGATGGTGGAATGAATCGCTCAAGTAGAGAGACGTTGATGCTAGAGGGGGCCACGATGGGGCGGGGAGATGAAGGTATTGACGAATTCTGCGTGTCATATTGGTCGATGGCTGCTACTGCTTTGGAGAAGATATTGTCAAAGTAATCAGTAGGCTGGTTCTGTGCGATCGGAGTGGTCGCTGGACTAGTAGGTATTTGCGCCATGCTGAATCTTAAGGGCACCGCGTGTACTATGTCAATCCAGCGGCCAGTTGAGTCAATGTTATTTTGAATAGCCAAGACGAGACCAGCAAATGCAGAAGTAACATTTGCTGTTGTGGTCTTGTCTACTGTTTCGTTGGAGAGAGGACACGGTTGTGTGTGGCACATTACATGGATCATGGTGCCCATGGTGCTCAGGTCAATGTTTGAGGCTAGCGATTTTAGTTATGTATCTTTTGCAATCGACGAGAGCATTTGAGACTTACCAACAGCATTAGCGGCCTCCAGGAGCCATCTGGCTTGCTCTGGAAGACATTCATCTTCGTCGCTGCTTGAACTCGTTAAACCCTCGCCATCTTCCTCTATCCCCTTTCCTGTGGCTTCTGCCTCCGCCGCTGGCGTCGCGGATTGGGTATGCCCTGAAGCATCAGTCGTTGGCGGCTCATTAGCTCGCAATGGCGTCAGGTGAGGGTGGTCAGCCACAGGATGCTTCGGCATACTGGTAGGTGGGAATGATGATGTCCTTGATATAAAGGTTGGGTATGAAGGTTGTCGAAATTGGATGATACTTTCATCAGGTGGAGTTAGGGGAGCATCCGGTGTAGGCGAAGCAATGCCCAGAGCCTTAAACGATGGAAGTTGAAAATATTGATGCGGTTTCACGTTGTGCAACGGGTTATCAGTAGGGCAGTATGTGCCCTCGGCGGCGAGTGCATTTTGCAATCGGGTAGCCAAGTGTAAAATTTTCTGATTGTTGTGTTCAGTTGCTCGCACCGTTGGGACCACAGAATCCGAATAACCACGAACGTTGAAGCCGTCTTTCGAGACTGCATGCTGCATCGGGCAGGGCGGATCATTCATTTGGTCAGGCATGAACGGCTGTGGCGGGAGCCGATACCTGCTCGGTCATAAGAGTCGATGCATTACCTGGGGAAGGGGGTTAAAAGGTTTATCAAATTTTCTGGGAGTTCGCTATCTTGTAAAGACAGACATGGACTTTGCACGGTGAATCTGTGCTCCAACACGGGGCGTAGTAATGGACGAATTTGACGGGAAGAGAAGGGGAGCTCGACGCTTGGATTGCTGAATACAAGCACGCGTAAGAAAAATGTCTACGAAGGAGCGAATGCAGACAGCCGATTGGATGTGTTGATGCGGTGGAGTCGGCGCAGGAGAAGTCAGGCATAGATACCAGAGGGGGGCTTGGGAGAAGGAGACATAATGAGAGGGAGAGTTCCCACTCGATGGTCTAGAAGGGTCCAAAACACAACAAATTTAAGGCTACTGCGCGTTTTGAAACTAGAACTAGGCCCGACAAGACTCGGGAGGCCAAGCCCTACCGAGACTTACCTAAGGTAGAATTGCACCGCCTGGAGGTGCTTCCGCCCGATCCCTAGGGATGACTTGCAGATGCTTGCAGCGTCGTATTTTGCTGCTGTGATCCCCTAGAACCCCCGTCGCACTCGTAGGCTGCCATCCAACAGAAGTGGTGGGCAAAGGAAAATTTTCAATTGTAACAGAAATACTAGTAACTAGTAACATGACCTGGGCCTCATGCGGCAAGTGTCTGCGTAATACGCGTCGTCGACCGCATCCTACACAAGATTCTGGTTCTAGTTCTACCGCGATCACAACTCACACCACTTCCTCACACCACTTCCACGCCACACTGGACAATGGAAAAGCCATTCGAACAATACTGCTTTGCGTACTAAGTAGGAATATCATACGGCGCCCTGCTTTGCTCACGGTGCATCTTTTACGAGAGAGATAATATAACCCATGTAATCCCTGCCAGTCCCACCATTGGGCAATACGAGTGGTCCGGAGTTGTTGCCCTTACGACTGGCAGCCGGCATGCTTCCTTCCCACTGAACTGACTCACTGGACTCGCTAAAGCGGTTTTGTCAGACTCCGAATATAGGAAGCAGTAAAGCTCGCTTCCTTTACTGCTCAATTTGAGTACCAAGACTCCCACAAATGGACTCACAGTTTCACCTCAGACAGGGCCGGAAATTAGTGGTTCAAAAGCTTTCTACCTTGGCACGTTGTCGGCGTTAGTGCCTCTTCGCGGGGCCGTAATCATATTGAGTACGGGGGAGACATATTTTCTGACTTGGTTTCCTCATTCTCCCAAAGTCAACGAGTGATTTGAGCCACGTTTGGTTGCGTTCAATAAGCTTACCTTTCAAACGCGGGCTAGGGTTCGTGCCGCCACCTATTGAGATGCTAATGCACAGTTCTGATTAGGATCATGTGCTGCTCCTGCGGTCCCGATAGGCCATATCTGCTTATCATTAGCGACTAGGCTTCTGCGTATCTGAGAGTGGACCTCCAATGAGGAATTGAATCACTGATCAAGGCCCAAGATACCACGGGAGCGCGAAGAAATTTTATCGAACGTCAGGCCAGAGCTTTCACACCAACATCGCCAGAAAGCCTTGATCTCTGCAGCCCACCCTCAGCCCTATGACCGACCATTCAAACTAGGGGGCGTAATCTGCCTTGCGTTCATCAGGCTGCCAATTTGTGCGCCTTACCAGATATTCTGCGCCCATGGAGGTGCCAGACTTGCCCATACACCCAATTTTTGAAGGATTTATAATGCGAGAGAAATCATCGAAGTATCTGTTCATACCCGCGTTAAAGCATGCAATGTAGACAGCTATCTTATTGACTCTCAATGCTTCAATGGAGGGGTTGGCAGCGATCGGCTTGGCAGCTAATATCCTGCAATTTATTGACTGGACATGTCATATATTAGAGATCGGCAGCCAGGTCCGCCGCCATGGAATCAGTGACTTCCATATGGACCTCGATCGGACAGCAAAAGAGTTGGAATATCAGATCCAACGAATCCGCCCGCAAACAGGGCTCCATGTGTGTCTTTCTAAGAATGATGAGGTAAATGCATACTCTAGACAGTCAGTCAGCCTAGCTGCTCATGATTCATCAACTCTTTAGGCGCTGCAGAACCTTGCTAGCGATTGTGAGGATGTGGCTCAGGACCTACTACGTTTCTTAAATGGATTCAAAGCTGAAAATAATAAAAAGGGACTCTATGTCAAAACACTGAGCCAAGCTATCATAATGAGGTGGAACAAAAATAAGATAGTTGCGCTCTCGCGTAGGCTGGACAATTTCCGACAGATGCTGGAGCTGCGGGTGGCTATCGACAGCAGAGATGGGGTGAAAGAGTCTATCGAGTTGTTAGAGAAGGCTTCGGTTGCCTGCTCGATCAATCAACAGGATGCATTGGCTACATTACAACAAGGGCAGAGTAACATCAACTCAGCACTCCAGGCCCAATCCATCGACTCAAGATCGATAATGGAAGAAATCCGCTCTATCGACCAAGCCACACTCCAAAAACATGAGCAGATCCTTCATACTATAGACGCCTTCATCGATGCCGTAAAAAATCACAAATTGTTTCCTGTTCTTCCACAGATGCTTACACAAGAAGACCCAGCCTTAGAACCTGCTGCATTAAATGGGCATACCGAGATCGAAGAGACGGTTCTCCAGGCCCTGGAGTACCGAATGATGCCTGCAAGGAGCGCCGAGATTCATGAAAATTACGAAAAAACATTCAACTGGATCTTTGAGGATTCTCACGCTCACAACAAACCCTGGAGTAACTTTAGATCCTGGTTGCATGAAGATAGCGGATGCTACTGGGTCAGAGGCAAGGCTGGGTCTGGAAAATCAACTCTTATGAAGTTCATTGCGGCATCAGAAAAGACCAAAGAGGCCTTGAATGAATGGACAGGGCCCCGTCAGTTGATCACTTGCTCTCACTTTTTTTGGCATGCAGGCACTGAGTTACAGAAGAACGTGCAAGGTCTACTTCGGACTTTACTTCATCAGATCTTCAAGCAAAGACGAGATCTCATTTCTCGAGTATTCCCTGGACGCTATAGAACGGCAATATCGAAGTAGGGCTACTTTCAATTCTGGGCTTTACTGTCATTGAGTACTGACTAATCGTAGTCTTTTTGCGGGAAACAAGAATCCCCAAATTTTCTTCACGTGTCAGGAGCGCGGATGTTCAGACTGCTTCCTGAGCCCGAAGGAACTAAACATGCACCAGAGAAAGCAGTCAGTGAACCCTGGGGTGTGATGGGAGCCTGCGTTGACTTGTACTAGCGGAAGCTCACGCTCAGCTAACGCAGAAGCATTGGCAGTGGACCATGGCGAAGTCTGCAGTTCAATCAGCCTCAGAGAGTTAAAAGAGGCATTCAGTTGGATATCTAGTCAAGATCACCTCCGATTGTGTGTATTCGTGGATGGATTGGATGAGTTTTCTGGAAACCATATCGAAATGGTAGATTTTCTGAGGAAAGAGTCATCGAAATCTCCATCGCTGAAGGTCATTGTTTCTTCAAGGCCTGAACCGATACTTGTCGAGGGGTTCCGTGGATGTCCTCAGCTTCGTCTGGAAGACCTGACTCATGGTGACATTAGCCAATATTCTCACGGCAAACTTTATTCGCATACTCGAAGATCGGGATTCCAGGGAAATGCCATGGACCACCTCGCCAAAACAATAAGTTCCAGGGCTTCGGGCGTTTTTCTATGGGTTGTGCTAGTAGTACAGTCACTCCTCAGCGGACTTTCCGAGGGTGATGACATTGATGAGCTTGAGGATATAGTCGACGAATACCCCAATGAGCTCCACGACCTATACAAACATATGTTTGACCGCATGAAGATACCTCATAGACTGCAGGCTTCGAAACTATTTCAGTGCATTTTCCGCGCTATCGAAGTTGGAAAAACACCGCCTACTGCTCTCCGTCTATCTTTTATAGATAAGGAAGACCAGATAAGCTCATTATGTTGGCCTATTAGATTTATGAGCCGTAAAGAGAAGGACATTCGCATATCAACTGTTAAATCTCGCTTGAGGAGCCGGTGCTGCGGACTGATCGAAGTGCACCACACTACAACCGGGGACGAGGGCACAGTCTCCTTGCTACATATGAGTGTTCTAGATTTTTGGAGGGATCCAGTGATACAAGGCCATATTGTTTCGGAAACGCAAGGAACGTGCTTCGACGCAAGCGAAGGACTTCTCGCCTCGATGATTGCTCGGATGAAAGTCACAGTACTTACCGTGGAAACTCGATTGGATATCATTCGGATGAATTCGAGGGAGCCAGCTCCCCAGGACTTCGCACCTCTCCCGGAATATAGAAAGTTCGTGAGAATGATTGAGGCTATCATGGTTCATTACCACCTCGCCGGACCGAAAATCGGCCATAAACAAGTGTCATACTTGCTGGAGTTCGAGAAAACAGTCACGCAACTGCAGCAGGAAGGAGCTTGGCCGAGAAGATCCCTAGAACCCCTCTCGAACTTGGCGCAACCACTTGTGCAACTTCTGGGCTACGACCAAATTGAGCATAACGATCTTGATGTATACTTGAGACTCGCAACTTACTATGGGTTTCAAGAGTATATTCTCTTCCGCACTCGGGCGATTCCACCATCAGAGCGGCAACTCGTTTCTCAGTGTTTGTTGGTGAGGTTGGTCTGCATGCTAATGCACTCTCAGGTAGACGAAGGCAGAAAAACGTATGTGGCGGTCATCAGGGATCTCCTTTGCGCAGGAGTAGACGTGAATGCTATACCGACAGCATCTACATGGCATAGGAGTCCGTGGGAGATCCTAACACATACTGAGGGATTCGATTTCCAAGGCGGTCGACCGTGTCCCACATGGGGGTCTATCACTAAAATACCTGGCGGTTTTAACGGTATAACAATGCTTAAAGACTGGATAGCCGTGGTTGAGATGTTCATTGAAGCTGGAGCCTTACTCGACATCCACTGTGAGAAAGCTACCACCGGTGAGACTGCGAGGCAAGCGATAATTCGTAGATTCAACCTAACACTAGAATCACAAAGAGCGCTTACACAAGAGGGCTGTAAGGCTGTGAAAGAGATGGACCCATGTATCAATTACCTAATTGGAAAGGGCCCTCTGCTTAAAACAATATACGCTTCTCCGGTTCGAAGGATACCGGTTGAGCCAACACGAATCCGCGAACGTTATGACAAAGTCCCATTTACAACGGCTGACAGGAATCCGGAGACGGTGGATGATAATGCACCGATTAGCTTCTTTAAGGTACAATCCGCCAAGCAGAACAGTGGTACGGATTCGTCAGACGAGGCTACTGAGCGCTGTGATTTCGGGGCAGACGCAACCAGTCATGGCAGTGTTGAACTCAGATCCGGGAAGCTCATATGGTTCTTTGAGAGAACGGAAAAGGATCCAGAGACGCCCAAGTCGTCTGTCCATGAAATTGAACTCCTAAAAGAGTCGTTAGGCCCGATACTATCTAGCGTCTGAGGTTTCTCGGTCACATCGTCGAAAAAGGAACACAGCGATTCTAAGCGAACCGGTTATGGTCACGATCAATCCGAGGTGTTCAACTTAATGGTCCAATTAGTCAGGTTCGGACTTTGGCCCCACCCACCTGATCAGTACTTCTGAAATCGTTTGTTATCATAATTCAATCTTGGTGGACAACTCCTTTGCCCCCTATGACGGTAATACTGCGATAGAGTTGTATTGACCAGGTTCCATCACTCACACATCAGATATACAAGAAAACGACATTCACTACATGCAGCTGTCGACCGCTGGTCCCGTGTCTTCTATATTCTAGACCCATTGGGTCGTGAGACACTATTTTTGAGAAAGCCTTTATTCACAGATTCTGCTTTGGAAAGACGAAAGGACATCTAAAACCGAAGGCACGACGGTGCCTCTATCCGCTTGGGTGATCGCACTCTGCATCATAACACACGCTACCACTCATCGCTTGGAGCCAATGTGGGCGCTATCAAAAATCGGCCACTCAGCAGTGTGGACAGCACACGTATGATAGTCCCATGCAGACCGGTGATATGACATTATCATCAGCAAGAGAATGAGGATATTCGAGTCAGTATAATTGATAGAACTCTAGGAAAGTATCAAGTCAAGATTTTCTGCACATATTGGATTATTAGAATCTGTTTTGAGTCTCCTAACACTCCAATTAGCAAGCATAAATACCTGTATATGTTCCGAAAGGAGTATCGTTAGGTTCCTACAGAGAACGCGGCGTGAGCAGTGCGACTAAAGTATGGCAGAGCATACTCGCAACCATCAACCATGAGATGGTGCATTGATGATATAGATATAGCCTAATGATAGAAGTATCCACTTTGAATCCTAGATATAGTGTCCCATCCATTGTTTACATAGTTGCCTAAGAACGCGCTTTAGGGCCAGCCTTGTGCGTGGATTAGTGGTCCTTTAGGGAAGTGCTCTAGGGGGCCTCCGGGGCGAGCTCGGGGGGAGCTTTATGGGGATCTTTGGGGGGCAAATCTAGTGGATATTGAGCCGTTCTTCCATACGCAATATAGGAATCTTAGTCATAAGACTTCTTTTAAGCATTGATATTGCTGAAGGCCACCAACACCTATGCAACCATGTAAACGATGAAATGAATATGATATCTAAAGTTCAGAGCCGGTACTTCTTCTTATTAGGCTATATCCACATAAGCCATGTACTATCCCCTGGTTAAATTCTCAATAGCAACCGGTTTATAAACATCACAAAGAACATCACCATTCTCCATCTTACTCCTGACTGCTCTCGCTGCCCCTAGTGCCACCACATGACTTGGCCTCAAGTGCGTGAAAATGTTCCCAGATGCACACTGCGGCAGATCGGCAAAGACCTCGCGAAGTATCCTATCCATAGCATACATTCCTCCCTCCGAGGCATCGCCTGTGAGGATGATGCCTTGAATGTCATAGTAGGGGAATTCGTCGATGTTTTCAGGGTCGATATTTTCGAGGTCTTTGGTGACGTGGTTCAGGAGGAACTGGTCGAAAGCGTTTTTGATGTTGGTGTAATGATCGGTATCAGACCTTGCTCTGGTGGAAGTGTCTTCACCCAGGTTCTCGAGGAGGTATCGGCCGTCGACGGGGTATCTTGGATGTTCCGTTGGGTCTTCTCGGTCACTCATTTCGGTGAACGTGAGGTAGAGATCCTTGGTATTGTATTCAACAAGGACAAGAAACCATGTTCCTCTCTTGAGGCTTTCGAGGTTGTATGCGAGCCGAGCCGTCTCTTCGTGACCGAGGATCATATCACGGGGGATGTCCATTTTCAGTTGTGTGGCAGCAACAAGCACCGCACCTTTAAGTGAAATTTCGTCGTACCAATAGGAAGGCAAGCTGACCGCGGATATCTGGACGCACTGGCCCAGGTTCTGTTCTGCGCGTTGTTTAATGTCCCGCAACTGTCGACGGAAGATGCTTTCTAGTTGTTTCTGCGGGGGTTCCTGGTAATCCTCCTTCGGCAGAGGATTTTCGTGGTCAACTAGAGTAAATTCAGCGACGCTTGGAATCAATTAGCGACGTTGAAAACTGAAGGGTCTCGGGACACGGACTGAGCTTGACGCTCCTGGTATATGCGTTGATAGTGCATGCTCCCCTCGACAGACGCTACCACTCTCAGATTGTCGATCTGCGCACGCACTCCGACATTTTCGCGAGTCAATGCCATAGCAGCCATACTGTTGAATCAGCCAAATCTTAGTATTGGAGCAGACCAGGTGGTATAGAGCGAGCGTACATGCGATTAGGGCCAAAATAAACCCCCAACCCTGTACAAAACCACTGTTAAGCTATGTTTATGATTCCAGAGGAGTTATGACTTACCATAAGGCAACGTGGTGCCTAGGCGCTCCACCTCAACTCCATACAGATGCTCGTGCGCCGTTAGAGGCATCATGTACTCAAATAGCCGCTTAGTAGGATTATGCTGGTCAATAGTCCCGGGATTTCGGTCAGGGTACAATGTAGCGATGCTCCGACAATACTTGGATTTGAGCAGTGCTTTGAGGTCTAATGTTCGAGACAACAAGTTCACTAGAGATGAAAACAAGATGAGAGAATGATGCGGAATGCAAAGTATTTATGTAGGCAACACAGTTGTACGTAACGACAGCGCAGTTGACCTTATGAGTGCGTGATTTTGTCCTAGGCTTACATCAAAATGGAGAGGGGTACAAAAAAGATAGGACGGAAGCTTGCTGCCTTAGCCGGCAACAGATTGCCGTTTGGCTAGTGACACAGGAAAGTCAAGATTTGGAGGGTGCAAGAGACGAAAATGTTCAAAGGATCTGAGAGGTGTGGCATTTTGTGCCACATCAGACCTGGGACCTGTGTAATAGGGCGCTTGAATCCCGCACCCGACAGGCGGCCAACATGCCCCGTCACCACCTGCAGGATGCCGTTTTATAAGGGCAGTCTGCATAGTGTAACCCTGGATTACTCCACTCGCTAAGGAAAGGCTTCCAGACGAGATGGAAGGAGTAATGTGAAAGGGGCGCATAGGTCAGATGGTCCTGTCTTGAATCATCATCTCAGTCAGTGGAAGAAGGGCTTGTTTTACAAGGATGGCGAGTGATCCTTGTTCGGGGCATCGTGTCCCTCCCTTTCACGAGGTGGCCTGTAGCCTTGCCTACTTTGTCTTAGGCTTCCCGAATCTCGTATTTGGGTATCACAATTCGATTATTCACCAAAGAAGCGTCGCAACATACCTAGGAAGAACTTTATCCGCGCTTTCCCTTTGCTTACTCACCACATACCAAGTAGTCCTCCAACCACTCCAGATTCCGCCTCAGTAGTATTAGAGCACCCGCACTGAACATCATGAGAGGCATTGTTGGTTGGTTGTCTCCATCTTGTGTGCGACTACTAGCGCTAGACACTTCCGCATCGGATATAAGTGATCTTGCGTCTTCAACTGTGCGGCGTAGTAGTTTTGGCCCTTCCTCTTGAGACGAGTAAAGCCAGTGGATGATACCATCAACACCTTGCAGCGGGCTCGTCAAGGCTTTTTTAATGAACCCTTTTGACATGACGTATACCTTTTCGTTGTAGAGCGCTGACGGTATTCGGGCCTCTTCAGATCCGACTAGAACCTCGAAGCCGGCTTCATCTGCGGAGAGCAAAGTCTTAGCGACGCACAGGTGACATCAGAATACGATATGAGCGAAGATATGGGATAGGACATTCAAATACATGTCATTAAGATAGCTGAAATTTCACATCATAGATGGAAGACAGCACTTGCTGATCCAACAAACTTGAGCCAAATGCATTCAAGTTATCATGCTGTTCCATAGAACATCACTCGGAAATATTGGAATATAACTTACTGTAGTAGGGTTCCTTTACTAGGACAAGGCCCATTAGGCTGACGATCAGTTGCAAAACAGTTGATTCCTTAGAAGACCACGCTTCGTTGTGCTTATCTGCGTTCCAGGTCCCTAGAAGGCTTAGACAGATTGTTCCATCTTCATATAAGTTTGGATTAACTCGTCCAAGATTGCCGGTCCAAGAATGGAAGAAAGCACTGGGTGGGGACGTAGGAAACTGCGCGCCATATTGTAAATCAAAGACAAAAGGTGCGAATTCATATGGTGTGTCGTGAGGTCCAACAATTAGTACGCGAAGAAGGTCCAGCCGAGATTCCCAAGTCCTTACAAACACCCCATCTGGTAAAGATTGTTGTATGATCCCGTTCTCTTTCGCTATGCGCCGCATGACGTTGGCGGTCAGAGGTCGACTGGTGCTGGTGAAGTGATGGTCGTCGGGCGCCCCCTCTAAGAGAGCAAACTGTTCAGGCATTGCGGAGTAGCTTTTGAAAGATATAGCTCGATCTGGACGTTCTAGGGCAATATTCGGTCGGATGGTCCTGATTGCTGGCGTAATAAAAGATGTCCTCTCTCTATAAGTACTTTTGTCCTCATTTTCTTCGTCATCTGTTGTCCACATTGCGTCGTCCGCATCTTCATCCAAATTCTCTCCACCTTCGTATTCAACTGAAACGTCAATAGCGCCGTCGTTATCAAGGTCTGTTTCTGATTCATCAAGGGACATTTCGTCAGTCCAACCAGATTCTTCGTCTTCTTCGTCGGTCCAGTCAGAGTCATCGTCCTCGTTTTCAGATGGAACCACCAAAATTCTTCCAGGCGGTGACTTGATGTCTCGCACTTCCGCAGCTGCTCCAAGACGGATCAGAAGCTGGCCATCAAGACAGAGGTCAACAACCTCTCCGCACCAGTCGATCCCGGTAGAGCCAGATCCACCGGTAGGCGGTACTGTAGGTGGTATAGCTCCATCAGTTGAGTTTCTGGAGGAAATATTTGTGCTGAAAGCGCCACCAGCGAGTTCGAAAATGCCCCGTGCTCTCTCTATACCGGCGGCTAAGAGACCAGAGCTGCGGTCCTGATCGCCAAGTGGGGATGCTGAGTCCGGAATGATGATTGCTCCGTCCCCTCGGTTGGTGACCATGGCAGAGTGTGCAGCAATATCATACAGAGAGACTTTGGTAATTTCATCGCCGATCTCGCCATAGTCGGGTTGAGATACATTCCAGATCCTGCCCTCGTTCATGACGATATCAGTATCCTTGAACCAACGAACACTAGCAATCCTCCCTGCTGCATCCACGTGTTGCACAACGCCGACTTTACGAATTCGAATTGCTGCAGGAGTGTTATCATCCACAGGAGCCTCCTCTGGTATATAGGAGACTTTGTCGCCTGGCCAGACATCGTGCTCATCCGGGTTTAGATACGGCTTGATATCAATTGCTTTCTCAATAGTGACGGTGCAATCCTGCCATCGGACCATGGCTGTTGTGCTCGTCGAGGTCACCTGGAGAACATTCATGTCAAAGCCTTGGGTTGCAGACCTCGGGATTCGATGGAAGTATGAGGAATTAGACACATAATCTTCATTCTCAACATTGATTGAAGAATGGCCGTATTTGATAGCTGCACCAGCTGGATATCGAAACCTCATCCTATGACCGAAACCTGTATCGCGACTATAAGAAGCATTTGGGAGCTGGTCTGCAGTCGAGTGCCTTGGTAATCTGCTTCTATCATATACTAGAACTCGTCCCGACTCCAGCTCATCGATCCCCAGTAGGCCAGGCGGAGGCTCGACCTGATCGCGCAGAGGTAGTGATTGGTTTGGGTAAAGCCACCGGACCTCTAGCTCTATACAACGTACATCAACCACAATACCTCTCGGCGATATTGTGGGGTCGTAAGCTCCAAACTTCCAGCGGCCACAACGTAGATTGCCTTTTTTCGTTTGCACATACTGTCCAGGGTAGCAAGGTTCAGCAGGTCCCGCCCGCGGTTTTCCAACACCAGGATGACTGTTCTTGGGCCAGTATTGGTAGAAACCAGCTCCATCGAGCCGTTGCGCTAGTTCATACGAACTGGTGCCGGGGATCCAATATGGTTCTTCTAGCTCTTCCGAATCTTCGACCACGACTACGGAGCCGTTGGAGAGTCGCACGGTAACCTCGTCATAGACGGCTTCTACCTGTCCAACCCAGTTGTCAAAGATTATGAAGTCTTCTTCACGGTAAGCATTCCAGAATTTCAGTTCCTGCGCGGGAACCTTGAGAGTCTGAGAAGATCGAATTAAGTCCCTCGGGGAGTACTCCAGCCGTCTAGCCGGCGTAAGTGGCCCCGGAAAGCCATGTACAAGCCCTTCAAGTTGAGACTTGTGCTTTGGCGCATGTGGCCCATGCGATGGAATGTGACCTTGTGGAAGAGGACGATGCTGCCTGTTATACTCAGCTTCGTCACAAAGCGGCTGTAATGTACAGAGCAGAGATGTGCTTATTATGGTTCCGCTCTCGGCATCTGAAGGGGATTTCTTAACAGTATCACCAACTGCCAAACTTCGATCGATAAGAGATAGAGAGCTTTCGTGAACAAGACAGTAACCATCGCATTGCTGCAAAAATGCAATAATTACATATCCGGGGGAGAGTCGCTCATCTTCGAACCAAGCCTTCCTCACCCTTGGGGGCAAATCCTTATAGATGTAACAGTTGGTGAGACCAACAGACAGGTCTAGGTCGACCTCGCTCCAAGTGTATTCTACTGTACCGACAATAGCAGAATCGGCTTTGAAAGCACAAATATCCTCAGAATAGAAAGTAGACATCTGGTGAATTCTTGTGGGACTTCGAGTATATTTACTTGCGGCTTTGGTGGCTTCCCTGTATTATAGCTGTGCTAGGAAACATTATATGCATGACGAAGCGCGGAAATTCATAATGCTCACAGGACAGTCCTTGTTTCATTATGAGGTGTTGATGAGCCTTAAGCTATTAAAAAGATGAAGCCAGATGCGCAAAAGGTCACCAATCTCAATGATAGCACCTGCGTGTTTAGGTTTCTTGGCAGCCGTATTTTTGCAACTAGTAGAGTACGGTCTGATTATGCCGCGTTGTTGGACGAGGTACACTTGCCTCCCTCACATGAGCCATCGGCTCCCTAGCATGGTTAGATGGAAGCCTTCAGCTCGTACAACAAGGATTGCTCTGTCAGCGAGCAAGTATCGCCGGCGCCGACCCCCCAGTGATCGCGTCAGAGTCCCGGAAGTCATACCGACGACAGCTCCGAAACCAGAATACAACATTAAACACATTCGTAATCATTACGAATTATACTCCAAAAACTGTGATGATCGAAACTACGGAGCACAATCAAGCAATCCCTCTAAAATTATCGAGCTGTTTGACGAATGGGCACGATCTAAGTCAGATACGCGTGATCTGAGGGTGAGAAACAATATTATACAGAAGGAGCTGTCACACACCAGCGAAACACCTAGTGAGGTGAAACCTGCAAGCCAGTATGTTAGTGGCCAGGAAAGGAAAAAATTACTGCAAGAAGCAAGAGGGTTGAAGGACAAGTTGGCGGCTTCAACAATCAAGGAGCAGCAATTGCTTGAGCAGATAGATGCTCTGGCGGCAGAGCTCCCCAATCTCACAAGCAAAGAGACACCCCTAGGCTCAGATCCAAATGTTATTGAATATATCAACGAGGACTTCGATGTTTTAACAATAGAGACTCATCCTGCGAGGAGTCATGTGGAAATTGGGGCAGATCTTGATCTCCTAGACTTCGCAGGAGCTGCTACAGCAAGTGGATGGGGATGGTACTATTTGCGGAATGAGGGAGCACTACTCGAGCAAGCGCTCATGCAATACGCTTTGAAAGTCGCCAGAGAGCACGGCTTCACCATCGTCACTCCTCCTTCCATGGTTTACTCGCACATCGTCTCCGCCTGCGGGTTCCGTCCGCGCGACCAAAGCGGAGAGCAGCAGGTTTACAACATCGAACAGGCGAGGAAGGACCGAGGTACAGACAAACCCGCCTGGAGCTTAGCAGGAACCGCAGAGATACCGTTCGCGGGCATGAAAGCGAAACATGTCCTCGACGCCGCAGACCTACCAATAAAGGTAGTCGGTCCAAGTCGCTGCTACAGAGCAGAAGCCGGGGCACGCGGAGTCGACACGAAAGGACTCTATCGAGTCCACGAATTCACAAAAGTAGAAATGTTTGCGTGGACGCTCCCTGGCGCTGAGCAAGAAATATTCGACTCGCTCCTTTCCATTCAAAAGACCATCCTCCAAAATCTCGGTCTCCACTGCCGCATCCTCGAGATGCCATCCCACGACCTCGGAGCCAGCGCTACCCGAAAACAGGACATAGAAGCCTTCTTTCCTTCTCGTCAACGGCTGAAGAACCTCCATGCCAAAAACAAAAAAGACAATGAAGGATGGGGCGAAGTGACATCAGCTTCGATATGCACAGATTATCAAACAAGACGGCTTGACACACGTGTGAAGAATGTACCTGGGTCGAAAAACAGTTTGGAATTTGCTTCGACCGTGAATGGTACCGCTGTGGCTGTGCCGAGGGTGCTTGCTGCGATATTGGAGAATGGGTGGGATGAGGAAGGGTTTGTGAGGATACCGGAAGTACTGTGGCCGTGGATGCATGGGATGCAGATCATTGAGAAGAAAAAATGATGTGTAGCTTGCCACGACTGTCAATGTTTGGCAAGTCATATGTAAACACACCGTCCGTCTATTGTATCTTACGAGACGTCTAGCTGCATGTTGTATAGCTACCCAGGTCCCTCTACATATCTCAATAAAGCTCAGAAAACACATTACAGAGATATAGCTTTGCCATGCTCCTGACCTAATTCCTTCCGCAAAGTCTTAACCACCTTCTTTATCTCCCTCCAAAGGATATACTTATCCAGTTCCTCGTCCTCCAAATACGAATAATTAGCCCGTGTCCCACACTTGCAGCGCTCGTCCCAACGACAAGGGCACGGATTATCAGAAGACGGGAAGATTGGGGTATATGGTTCTCCGCCAGCTTGATCACCATTTGACTCCTGTTCCCCTTTATCCTCGTCCTCATCCTCACCGGCCTTCGCAATTTCAAGCAGTGCCGCTACGAAAGCTTCCTGCATATATGCGAAGCTGAAACCTTTAGTAATCGACGCAATAGCCTTGTTCAATTTGACAGGGAACTCAATCTCTTCATTATCCGCCAATTTCTGCCGCCAGAACTCGCAATACTGCACTCTCTGTTCCATATCCGGTTCGGGAAAGAGGTATTTCCTATCAAACCGACTCGGTCGCTTGCTAATACCCGGGTCCAGTCGATCAAGGTGATTCGTACTACCAACCATCAATATACCGTCATTGTTTAATAGGCCGTCCACTTCGTTTAGGAAGTAGCTTCGAACGTTGTCAGAGACGATGCTGTCGAGGTCTTCGAAGACGAGGAAGCAGGGCATTTGTTGTCGAGCTTTGCCGAAAATTGCACTGATGGCGTACTCGGGACCGTAGACGCTGGTGAGGGTACGCACGTAGAGCGTTGGGATGGGGTCGGCGCGGTCGTAGAGGGAGTGCATCATTGCTTTGATAGAGACACTGCATGGAGGTCAGAAACACGAGGTGTCACAGAGCTGGGGCAACATACGTCTTGCCATTCCCTGGTGGCTGTTCGAATGTTTTAGTCAGCATAAGTTTCAAGAAGGGAGGGTTCGTAGTCAGGAAGGATATGGTGGGATTAAGGTTATGCCATGGTCATTCTTGGGCCCCAAAGGACGATTTATAAGACATGGTCCAAAGCAAGAGCTGTCATACCCCGTGGAAGATTATGCCCCTCTTCCAAGGCACCTTCAACTTCTTATACCGCTCTTCCGAATCGAAGAACTTGTTCACCTCCCCTTTGATTGACTTCTTCATACCAGCATCCAGTATGACATCGTCCCAATTTGAGCTTTGTATTTTCTCCCACAGTTCTTGGCTTGCTTGCCAGTAGCCTTGATTAAAGACAAGGACTGAGTCGGGTACGTTATTCTGATATCTAAACACCTCGTAGATCAACGAATCGTTCGATTGAGGAGAACCAAGCAAGAAGCTTGTCTGGCTGGAATTAAATTGCTGATGTCCAGCAACTTGATATAGAATATGTTCCTCGTCTTTCCACTTATAGAGGAATTTGCCAAATGCAATAACATTTGAGAGAAAGCTGGCGTCTCCAACCCTTCTCCTCCCAGGGTTCATGTAGGTTCGATATCTCAGATCCTCAGGCTTAGAACCCTCCGAATCCACTGGAGTTGCTGTAGCGAGGCCTGCATTGGCATAGCCGAGGAAGTCGCAGCGGCTGATGAGAGTGAGGTGGAGCTCCGGATATTGCTTGCGGAGAGCCTCAGCAATCACTTCGTCGGTATGGACACGAGGAGCTGATGAATGGCTGAAGAATTCTTGATATGCTGCATCGCGAGCATAGGTGGGAGATCGCAGAGGCAAGTTGCTGGCTCGAGTATGCATGGTCAAGTGAGATGACGCAAAAGGATTCGCGCTCGGTATGTCAATTGAACGAAATCAAATACACCGAAATTGGAAGAGAGCGTTGTGTAGCGATGAACCGTAGGGAATAGCCAACCTAGCTTCAAGGGGGTTCTTATGAGGCAGGGAACTGGGCTGAGCAAATGCTGCAGCCTTTAGGTCGCAGGAAGCGACCTTGTGCCAATCATATCTTAGGCGTCCCAATGCTCTTCTGTCTCGAGCACGTTTCAAAGTTACAGTCGACCCTCGTAGCTGGTAGAATGGTGACTGCGCATCAGTTGCATCATAATAGCAATACAATTGTGAGCAAGTGCGAGACGGGCAGTACACAGATTGTTCTAGTTCTAGGGGCATGGCCGTCGGTCCGGCTTCCGGGTGCGTACCCCTTGTGGGACGAGATTTACGCAATAGTTCTAGAGCAGGATTGCGGTCTCTAAAATTCTGATACCGCAGTCAATAATTTCAATGATCATCATGACATTTAAAAGGATGTCTCTCAGGAGCCCGGGAAACATAATGCCTATCCTCGCAAGACGAACACTCCACAACGTTACCTATGCGAACAGAAACTGGTTAACCACCCTTTTAATCGCCAATCCCGAATCGTCACCAATTCATGTATGCATGGCCGTCATCTTCCTCCATTCGTAGATCATACTTAAGCTCTTTCTAAAACCAGTAAATGATTCATGAGGTAGCAGCCCAGCCAACGATCATTCAACCTCGCGCCTTCTAACACCGGAAAATCTTACATCCCCAAAATTCAATATCTAGAACTAGAGCTGGAGTACGTCGACTTGATATCCTCTGGTACTTGCCACTGCAAAATGTTAGCACACAAGCCCTTCGCTTGATGACTTGGCGAGGATATGGTACTTACGCCATGAGCATTGCAGGCTCTAATGAAAGCCTGTACCGCTTCTCCAACTTGATAATCCTTTATGGGTCCCGGCTCAAGACGCGCCGGCCTAGGATCCGTGGAAGACATCGCCAGTCGAACCTGCAACAACACGGACTCGATGTTTGACGCTGCACTCCACCCTGAGTTGGTCAGAAGTTCCATACACAGGGCGCCCCCAGCAGTGACATGACCACCTCCACCTGCCTGGAAGCCCAAAAATCGTGGGCGGATGACACGAACAAAGGGTGGGCTCATGGGATAATCTTTGCCAAAACGGATTTCGATGACCACGCTCTTGATACCTCTAGATCTCATGTCTTTCGCAAGAGGAAGATGTGACTCAAAGGAATGAAGCTCCATTATCCATTGGTAGACGTTGTTGATTAGCTCACTATCAACATACCAACCCAACTGATCAGCAGGTACTGTATCTTGAACTTTCAGGGTGCCAGTTAATTCGCGTTGCAGTGCTTTCGTGGCCGAAGATGTGGCGTACGAGGGAGGCTCTAGAAGTGGCAGCGTTTTCTGGTCCAAAGTACCCGGTAGAAAGTCTGTTTTCGAAGCATCGGGCTTCGCACCTTGTGGCTCTGCCGCGGTCTTCCCTTTCCCACTGTCTGTAATTGTGGGCAGCACTTCTGACTCTTCGTCATCTGAGCAGAGGATCGCGAGATCTTCATCTTCCGTATCATCACTAACCATTACTGCTTCCCCCTGCTCTTGTACTATCTCAGCCTTTCTCTTGTCCCCAGTCTTTGCTGTCTTTCGTCTGCATTTGCTGACAGCGGTTATAGGTATTATGATACGCTCTCCTGAGTCCCCAATTGGTGTATACGACTTATCTTGTTCATACGCCTGGCCTGGAGTGCTGTCTCCAAGCGAAATTCCGGTCGTGTTGCATTTGACGAACAGATAACGTGATTGTATCCAATCTAGCTGAGCTACGACAAGGTGTGGGCTGCAACTGACGAATTGACCCGGTGCATTGACAATTTCGTTCAGCGCGATTGCCTGCGATATTCTGAGCTGGCTCTGTGCCCACTCCAAAGACCTGTGAGAACCATCATCGGAACCGTAGCTGTAACCACGGTTGCCAATATATCCGCTATAGCCCATGCTGGTTTGGAATTGCAGCGAGTGATAAACTCCGTCACCAAAGGCTCTGCCATTGGCTGCCTTCTCAAAGTGGAGACCTTCTCTGACGATACCATGCCAATTGAATAGAGGACTTCCATGCCATGCGAACATGGTGGGATGATTTGCATTTGTCGCATGCTTGATCGATGTTACGAATCTCTGCTCTTTATCAGGGGCGCCCTGGGCGAAGCGAAATTGCATCCATCCCGGTAATCCGGATACACGTTCCTCTGACCTACGTGTGTTGCCGTCAAGGCTATCTACCTGTATGATGCACGATCGGTTGGAGGCGATAATCCATCGTAGTAGACCAAGTGCTGCAGGTGAAATACGATCGGCCCAGGACCGCAATGACATCTCTTGGCCACCTTTACTTTGTAAATATTCAGACATGGATTGTACACTGGGCAGAGTGTCCAAGAGGAAGTGGATCGCGGTATGTTTCTCGTTGTCTTCGAGATCGTCGAAGTTCTGGTCGTATACCGAAAATTCAATCTCCGGGAGCGATTTCGGTACAGTGTCCTTAGGAATCAGTGGTGGGGGTGTCGCAGCTGGAGTCAAGGCCGGGGATGCACTCTGTGGATTTGCGCCAAACGAATGATGCTGGGAAATGCTGACCTTGACGCGTGGGTCGTCCTTCGGATTCTGCTTTGCGCCTCTAACAAACGGCTTCCCCAGTCTCACAGTAGGATGCAGGACTTCAGCCACTCTACAATGGTACCGTTGCCCAGCTGAGTTCGGTACGGGGAATGTTATCCAATTCCCAGGATTCAATACCCTGGTCGTTCCTGTGCCGAAGATGAGCTCCATTCTCTGGCTGTCAAACTTAGCTTTGAAAGTCTTAAGGGCTGGCGTTCTCTCGGGTGTTATGGGAGCCTTAGAAGGGAGATGAGGAGGCGGCGGATGTGTGGAAAATGGCATTCCAGGAGAGCCGTTTTGCTGTAGAGCAGTACGGTGATCGACAGCCAGGATCGAAGGCGATGGAACCATCAGAGCCATACCAGTCGGTAGGTAGCGCAGCCTGCAATGTCGTGCGCTTGTGTAACAGAAGCTGATGAGAAGATCGACGACATGGGGCTGTGTTACTATCTCGTGCTCAATACTGGGACCGAAACCCAAACTCATGTACTGATAAAGACACAACGGTTTCGAACAAACATATGGCTTTAAGGCTTCGAAGTCCGCCTCCACTTTGCAATGGCACACCAGACAGAATTCAGTACACCGGACAAGATGACGGAGTGCAAATTGCATAGTCAATAGTGGAAGCGAATACTCTTTCGTTTTATCCGCAAGATGGTCTCTTGTGACAATGCTGGGAAGTGACTTTTGCCCTTGAAAGTCATCTTCAGCCCAATATTTGTTATCCATTTGGTCAGCTCCTGTAAGATTTCGACCTTGATGGTCGTTGAAAAACTCCTCAGCACCGCCCCAGGAGAACTCCATAGCAGTTCGATATCTCAGTAATGGTATCAGACGTTCATTCAGAAGATCATCCAACGGCCGACCAATAAACAAACGTCCTAATCCACTAAGTTTGGTCTGGTCCATTTTCTTTTGGGCGAGAAGTCTGCTAGACTTGCTCTTGTCTTCCAAGGTGGTAAAAGATGCAATGGCGTCATCGAGTGACACTTTGTATGTGCGAGACACTCCGCTTCGGATCTGCACTTCGCTATTGTGTGAGAATCCAAACCCAAGCAAACGATCTAGGCTCATATATCCCTCGGAATATCTTATAAGTAATGTGAAGTATTGGGTTGGCTCCAGGTGCCACGCTTGTAATGCTTCATCCGAGACACCAAGTTTGGCGATGCGGCATGAAATGGTCACGAATCCATCTCGGCCACCATTCAACAAGCTCCCAAGGTAGCCTACGCGAAAGCCAGCGTCTTTGGCCGTGCGGAGATCCCGACGAAGGCGAGCATTCATGGCCTTGAACTCTGCGCGTTTGCCAAGATGATAGGTGGAAGTGGCCGACGAAGGATGTTTCGGCGACTTTGGGGACCAGCCCCCAGCATCACTATCATCATCTTCCTGATCATCCGATTGTTCAACTTCTGTACAGATCGTCAGCGTTGATCGTCTTTCAGAAAGTCAGACAACGGGACTACCATGATCTGAGTCAAACTCCATAGGCTCTGGGTCGTCAAGGTCGACAGGGTTATTTTGAGATCCAGAAGTCGCTTTGTCAAGGCTCTTGACAACTTTGAAAAGCATGTCCAGGACCTTTAAGCCGTGACAATTGCTCATGGCTTCAAGGGCTGAATGGACCTTGGGTGGAACGTTCTCAGAATTGGTGTAGATCATGTACATATGTGACCCTGGGTAATCTCCCAGGTCTATGGCAGAGAGTCAGTCAGATTTCTAAGGACTTAGGTGTACTTAGATTCTACCTGGAATCAAGATAGTGACTTCTGTAGCCCCACCACCGTCGAGGTGATAAGCGAAATTAAGCATGCCGTCTTCCTCTCCAGCTCTAAGATTAGAAACATTATAGCGTATGAAAGTGGTCACAGCATCGGTCAGGTCGGCAACGAAAGCTTTGCGAGGCATGGTTAATTGTGCCTGATTCAGCTCCGCTAATGAGCGTTGCGCTGGAGTCAAGAGCTTAATGGATGTTTTGCATTAATGAACGAGAACGTAGTGTGGTACAAGATCCAAGGCTCAATACAGTCAACACATAAGGTAGAGATTGGTGGTGATGTAGAACTTTGGGGTTCAAACAGGCAAATGGGCAAACTGGCAAGCGCGTTTGAGCTTACTATGCCAGAGACCTTAGCGCGGTAAACTCACCCCCTGGTGTGACACAATCGACCAGGGTTAGGTAGTATAGACGTGGTTGCAATGGACAATAAGACAGCTTCAACCAGGTGTCGGTGTTCGCAAGCTGTTCAGAAGAAAAACTTTGTCAGGCAGCAGAAGCCCTAAGGCTGTGACTCTTGGGCTACGCGGGGTACGACACAACCTCGCCTTATCGCTATCTTAGCCCCGGAAGCTACCTTATAACTGACTAGCCAGGTACAAAGACCAGACCAGTATCTATTTCTTTTAGACGGAGGACAAGTGGGTTGTTATCAACAGCTAAAAAAACCTCCAACATGCCAACCACCACCGCCCCCCCAAACCCCCACCTTACAGACTCGACACTCCACCCCTTCACAACCCCAACCTTCTCCCCAATTGACTACCTAAACAGCACCCTCCCCAAACGCACCTCCACGACCACCCTCTCAACAACCGCCTCCCAAACCCAAACCCACATCTCCACCCTCGCCGCCCAAACAACCCGTCTATCCGACACCCTCACAACCCTCACAGACGACATCCTCCGCACCTCCTCCCGCTTAGCCTACGAAGTCGAGCTCCTCCGCGGCGAAGCCCTCTCCCTAGCCGACACGCTCTCCTCCCGAGGTTCTCTCCACCCACAAATCCTTCACTTCGTGCCCAATGGTCTCGACAGCATACTCTCGCCGCCATCGGAGGAAGAACATGAAGAGGAAAAGCCCACCTCGCCAATAATAACTCCCCCCTCCCACCCCTCCTCACCTCTCGAGCCCCCCTCCCTTCCCCGCCTCCGCACTCTCCTGCACGTCCGCACCCAACTCCAACGCTGCATATCTCAATTCAACCTCGCCCTCACGATCCCCTTCCCGCCATCCCTCCTCTCCCCAGCCAACCCTATCGTATCTTCTACTGACGCAGAAGCACAAGAAGCCAAAGGCCAAGCCGCGCTCGCGCGCATAAAACAGGAAATATTCGATCTGCTAGCTGATAGGGAAGGCAGGGGAGGCGGGGTAGAGAGAGCGAGAGAAAGGGTTAGAGAGTTGAGAGAGGTGGTGGGGGTGTGGAAGGGGACGGGGGAGGAGAGGGCGAGGGGGAGGTGGGTGGAGGGGTTGGAGGGGATGGTGGATGAGGAGAGGAGGGAGAGGAGGGTGCCTGCTGCGCAGGGGCAGGGAAGGAGGGAGGGGAGTGCGGTTAGGGGTTTTGTGGGTGTGGAGCCGGAGGTGAGGAGTGGGACGCCGGGGTTTTTGAGAAGGTTGAGGGATGAGATATATATGGATTGAAACGAATTGCATTCAGATTCAGAGTCAATGCTCGCACGCTATGCACGCTATCGACATAATCATCGCTCAGTGTAGACAAAACCTCCTACACAACACTAAAATTCCACCCCTTAGCCTTCCAACTCGGCAACCCATCAAACTCCCTCCTCTTCCGTTCAAAATACTCCTTCCGGTTCTTACTCCAATCAATATCCTCCTTTCCCCATTTCCGATCCCCCTGCTTCCTTAACCCACTCCTCTCCCCCTTACTTTCATCAACCTCCACCTCCCCCTTCATAACCATCGACACCCACAAATTCACAATCTGATGAAACACAATAAAATCATCAATCCACCTCTCCCCAAGCTCGCTAAGCGCAAAACCCCGCTCATCCAATAGAACCATAAAGGCACTAACGACACCGCAGTCGGCAGGAGTAACATAACGGCTCCAACCTAGGGGAGTGGTGATCTTCATACCATGGTACACGCATGAGTCCACGGTCTTGTCGCAAGGGAAGATGTGGGAGCCGTATACGAGAGAGGCGTAGTAGAGGGGGCTAAGGGCGCGGGTGTGGCAGCTTTCCCATGGTGTGAATTGGCAGAGTGGCTCGTAAGGCCCGGAACAGAGAATGTCTTCCTTTGTTGCTGGGGGTGGGAGGGGGTTGAAAGCACGCCAGATAGGGGCTGTGAGGCGAGAAAGCCAGGACTGCTGAGGCTGGATGAGAGGTTTGATAGGACCAGGAGGACTCTGCGGGCGCTTCTGAAGTTCCTTTTGGGCTGGCTTTTGGAGAAGAAGTGGGTCAATTGGAGCTGTGATCTCCCCTTGAGAAAAGTTGTTTACAGTCGTTTCGCAAACCGGTGTCAAGCTCATGTCCTCCTCGAATGATTCAGTATAATCGTCGATATATGTCTTCTCTGGAATTTTCGGCAGCTCCGCCGGTCCATGACTGACCCGGCGATCTGGAGTAAGACAGTTCTCGGCAGGAGCTGGGACTTCCAGTGATTGGGCTTTCGATGACTCGCCTCGGGAAACCTCGTCTTTAGAACCATGGACATGATAGCGTTGCTGCTCGATTACTGGCTCGTTGGAGCTGTCTGGTCGACATTCCGAGTCGGGCTTGTTCTGTGTTGCAGGCTCAGATTTGGACTCGTCTGGCTGGCAAAACAGGTCTGCTTCAGTGGGCTTAACCTCACCGCTGTACATCACTTGACTGGTGCGTCTCCATGGACTTGGTAGTTGCATCCTACGAGGTTTGCTGATTTCAGGTCGCTCGACGATCTGGGATACTTCAGGCGTTGGCTCTCGAGACTCATTCGCCTCGGCCTGCCATACGTTGCTACCTTCTTCATCCTCGTCTGACATATCTCGAATTTCGCAAGTGTCATCATCGATGACAATGACTTGACTCTTATTAGCCATCTCGATCTGGCGGATTACGGCCTCTCGTTCACGCTGCCACTCTGCCTCTCGAGCAAGCATTACGTGGTCAATGCCGGATGTGTTGGACGCTGCTAATCCTTCGTATGAGGGTTCATGTGGAGTGGTATGATATAAACGAGATGCATCTTGGCACGGGTTCTGGTCATCCGCTGAGGTTGGCTTGCCTGTCTTTACTGGAGTCTCTGCTCTCCAGCTCGTGCGATCCTCGTCCAGATCTTCCTCGCTTAGTTTTGGGCTAGGGAGTTGTGGGTTGGAAAGCGCAGGATATTGGACCGCCTGGGCAGGACCGGGAGCTCCGAGACTATAGTGTTTTGTATTATCTGCGCTCGACAAAGGAGGATACATGGGATCTGAACTAGCAGAGGAAATGAAATCTGCTGATTGAACTGGGCTTGGAATGGGGTTGGGGGAATGCAGCTGCTGTCTCTTTGCAAGCTCCTCACCAAGTCTGAGACCGGCTTTCAATTCTCTTCTTGTGCCAGCACCAAAGCCACTGAACAAGTCATCTAATTGGTCTTTCGGAGATTTTGCTATCGCCACCGGAGACCTCTGTATGATTTGGGCTGCTGCGTTCTCGGTCATGAGTGGATGGGCTTTCTCAGCAGGGCGAAAAGGAGATCCCAAATTTTGAGTCTTGGGACTGAGCACACCCTGAAGCGCGTTTCCTGCACGAACCACACGAGCAAGCTTGGGTGTCCCGTTTGTGGCTTTTTGCATGGAGCGTGGTGACTGAGGAGGGGCGTTTCTAGGCGCCTGTGGAATCGACGGGGATGCTGCCACTGACGGTGTAATTTCACGAGCCCAGAGAATTTGGGTTGGTTCTTGTGGAATTTGAGCATTAACGAGCGCTGCAGGCACTGAGGGAGAGGCTGATGCTGTCAGTTTCTGCTCGTTGGACTCGAATTCCATGACCTTTTCGGCCGGATCGTGGGAGCGGCTCCCAGTAGAAGCCAGCGACGATACAGATACCATGCTGAATCCTTCGCTCTCAAGTATTGTGTCGTATTCCTGGTGCTCATTTGTGGGGTCAGAGTCTGCCTTGCCATCGTCATCCTCATTGAGAGGCTGAGTCTCGCAGGAAGTCATAGCACGCCTCATACCCCCAGCGTCGTCTTCGACAAAAGAATGTCCGGGTGATGAGAATTCTCTTGGACGTATTGCAGGGTCTAGCGTCTGTGGCACGTCGGGAGGTAGAGCAAATTTTTCTTCCGAACCAGAGTGGAAACTTCCTATGGCATCATCGGCTGTGGATGACTGGGCCTCATTTATGCCCCCCTTAAGTTTCTTCGAGCTATTGGGGTTCTCGTGGTCTGTTTCCATGTCAATCGTCATAGGTATAATCTCCTTTCTCCTAGCCCTGCTTTTCCTACGTGTAGTTTTCTCCGCTTTGTTCCTTTCCACTTCCTCCATGGCAGGCGCATACAAGGGCGTATCTGCTCGCATGGATGTTGATATGTCCATGGCAGACTCCAGGCTCTTTCTAGGCCTGCCCTTGGCTCTTTTGGGTGGGGTCGCCTTCACAGAGACTGGAGTGTCATCTTGCTCTTCTATAACAACTGGTATTGTCTTTCTTCTCGCAGCTTTCTTGGGTACTGGTGTGCCACTCCTCTTCACAGGTGCTTCCAATGATTTCCGGGGTCGTCCCCTACCCTTCTTTTCCACAAATTGTGGTGTGTCATCGCCACCATTCAAAGGGACTGTAGTTGTGGTAGAACGCTCTACGAGGCGTTTCGTTGGAGTTCGCTTCATTAAAGGACTGCCTTGACCATCATTAATCTGTTCCGCCTGCAATGTCAAACGAATCCGCCAAGGACTAGTTGATTGGTTTCTCTGTTCAGGTAGTTTTGTGGGTGAAGTTCTTCGAGGTGGAGTGTTGAGATAAAAGTCCTGAACGTGTGTGTTTCCAGAGGTATCGGCGAGGGCCTTTCTGGGCGTAAGGACGGCACCCCTGCTCTTCGCAGGTGATGGAACGGAGATGTTTTCGTTTGACAGGGCCAGCGGATCAGGCGAAGATAGCAAATCGTAGGCACCTTCGCGGGCCATTTCGCGGGTTGATTAGCTTAGCTGCTGTAACATGTATCAACAATAACTCTATTCACTCCTGCATAGTCAGTTTAGTGCGTCGTTAGGAGTCGAAGCTTTTATGTCATAAAGGTGCAAAATGATTATCAGGACTCAGGTTTGTTTACTTCAATGGCTTGGCGGGCGCTAAATTAAACTCCATTAGCCCCGGAGATAAACATCTCTGTCAATAGCAGTATCTATTGTTGAGAATGCTGTAAATACATATCGCTTTTTTAAAATCGCCGGATTTTGCAGCTCTTTATTATCCAATGATACTGAAATCGTACTGTGCAAATACCACAGCTGGCTCCGAGTCAACAGTGTAAATTTGATACTGATCTTGCCCCCATTGTGGATTGTTGATACCATCGATCCATTGCTGAGTTTCAATCACAACACATCCATATTTGGGCACGGTAGTTATAGATCTATTTGTTGAGTGCTGCTGGCTCTGTTTAACAGGAATATTGGCCATAAGGGCGATATTGTTGCAAGTGTAGATCTGGAGACTCTGCTGGTTGGTTCTGACGTCGAGCTGAATGCCTGTTACATTCGATGACAAAGTCAGGACATTGACATCAGTCGCCTCTGGCGCTGAATACCGAGGACGATCGAGGATGAAAGCATTGTCGTAGCCAGTGCAGCCAAGCCCGCATGCGTTGACTGCATTGTCGATATCCCTGCCGATTTGCTTTGGCGAGGTGAAATCAAGGAAAGTATCATTGACTATGCCAATCGTGCCATTAGGTACTTCAATGTTGTCGAATTCAATATATCGATCCGAATATGGCATGCACAGGGTGTGGTTCAAGATGGTTGTGTCTGATGGATTGGTGAATGCATCCAGGTTCCAATAAACATGGTTGGCAAGCATGATCGGAGTTGGTTCATCCAGTGGTATAGACACAAGTCGTGAAGTCCATTGCGGTCCAGCGGACACAGTATAAGTCGCATACGTGATAATGGTTCCAGGAAATCCTTCGAAACCTTGGTCGAGCAGTGAGAAGGTGATCGAGCTTGTGTTAGCTTCGACAACAGTCCAATTCCTCTGGTCATAGCCAACAGTCCCACCATGCAACGTATCATGGCCGACATTTTCATTTTCGGGAATATGGGAGGTGATGCCGTCTACAGTAAAAGTGCCGTTCTTGATCCGATTCGCATATCGGCCTACCACAGGACCAAAATAAGTATGGACGGTCTCAGTGTCGTTCAGATAGGCGGTGCCATTGTCGTAACCGAGTACCACGTCCTGCGGGTCGCCATTTCTGTCGTTGACGAAGAGATTGGTTAAGCGTGCCCCGTACGATATAAAGCTTGCATTGATGCCAGGTGCTGAGATTGTGTATTTCATGAAAACACTTGAACTGCTTGTAGATTGTCCAACAGCTACAAACGTGATGTAGGAGAGTGTAATGAGAGCACTCAAGAGAATGCTAGGATTTGATCGCAACATTATAATCCACAGATCATAGCACGTTCCAATTATGCTAGTGCGTGAGACTGAAGGACAGTACTTACCAGCTGCGGGTTTTGCGAATCTTTATACTCGAGAGGGGAGGCTGACTTCACTACGCAGTTTAACAAGCATCGTAATCCAAAGCATCAGCTGCCTTAGAAGGCCGGGAGAGAGCTGTGAAGCTCCACTTAACCTAAATGTAGCGTTCAACGCGCAGACCGCAGCAAGCACGCCCATATCCGGCACCGCTAGCGATTGGATGAGGCCCTGACGGCCGTTGAAGTCAATGTGGAGACGCCCTGAGCCATAAGAATCTTTACAGATGGAATTCATGTAGGATGACGCTGAAAGTGGGGAACCCCTGCTAGTGTCTCTCCGCCTTCCGCTGAAAGCATGAGAATACATCTGAGAGCTGCCCAATGAGAGCTCACTGAATGGATCAAAGATACGCATGATATTGATGTTGCAGGATCCTCATATATTCCATCAGGACGGATATAGGACTGGAGCAGGATAAACCCGCGGGCGGAGAAGTGACCGCATCTGTCACAGCCAATGACCTAAAGAATGCTATAGTGAGTAGATACTACATTGGACTCGTAACTGAGCTTCCTGTGGATATGCAGTCAGATACAATCTCCAAGCCCGACGCCCGCCCTGAGCTTATAGAATCAATGACGCCGAATGCCATGCAGTAGTCAGTAAGCATATGACATATTAAAAGACGCTAATATAATTGCCAATTCGCTCTTTTTGGTTTTGTGCAATGCACTCAGCAATCCACGTTATGTTTCGTATCTCCTATACACATGTCAAAAGCGAATTCCGTACTGATTCTTGGAGGCTTACCTGTTCTCGAAGCTTGACCCAAGCATAGATAACAGCATGAGTGAATTGGCGTGTAAAGGCAGTCTTCGAAATTTCCATCTCTTTCTGATAGAACATGTCCTCCAAGCTCTTGCTCTCAGCTCCGCCACCCCCACTCATATTACCAACTCCGGAGGTACCTCCACTCATTCCAACCTGGTCGAAATACGATTTGTAGTCGTGATTGCCACTGACGGCAAGCGATACACCTTCAAGATCGTCTGCCCTTGACAACATCAAGGTACCCTCCGGATACAATCCACCAAATTCGGGGTATAGCTTCTTACGATCTTGCTTCGATAATTCCGTGCCGAATGAGTTAATAGTAATATTTATTGCACGGCGATCAGCCTCGAATTCTAACACCTCTGCCATAACCTCCGATGTAGGGGTACCTCTCAGCTCAGGATGCTCGGTAACGAAACGATAGAAGTCTTCTAAATAGTTCTTATAAAGCGTATTTCGGATGATCTCGATGTTCAACTCATCCAGGTCCTGGTGGCTTAACGAGCCCTTGAAGTAAGGTGCCAGTGGAGTTTCAATCAGTACAGAGTTGTACAGTTCTTCGATATTCGTGGCGACACAAAGTACAGGCATGGTCTCGAACCATCCAAGCGGATGACACCGCTCCAATAATTCTCGGGTGTCTCTTTCGTGAAGTGTACCAGTGATAAGTAATGCCACATTATCGATCATGTAACCATAGGTAAGGTATTCCATGAACTTGGCCAGAGTGCCTACTGCTTGAGCTTGTAAGTAGCGAAATTCAGCGACGAGCTTGTCCGTGGTCTTGTTGGCAAGTGACGAGGTCGACGGGTTAGGCGGCAAAGAGGCAAGGAAGTCTCCATAGGCGGGTGAAAGCTGTAACTTGACATCTGAAATAGAATTTGAGCAAATATGGGAATGATAAAGCGACAATCTTACCATCTATTGTCTCGCACTGCACAAGGTTGCCGTAGTTCTGCCCAGTGAGGAGAGTATTTCGATACCCACGAACGATACCTTCGATATAGCTTGAATGGTTAGCATTCGCGCTATATTATATTGCACTATGAACTTACCCGCCATTCACATTGAAAAAGAACCCTTCCATGACAATCTTGGGTTGTGTGAATCTATGGCCTGGAGAGCAAGATCCTGTGATGGCTGCAATCGCGGTAGGATAGTTCTAGGGCTTGAAAGTCGGCACTAAACTACATACGAAGTTAGCGTCTTCCCTCAAGCACGAAAATTCCTACTTTGCGAAGGAGCTACATGCACCGCGTTACAAACGGCAACCACGACTTCACAATTGCCTTTCCGCCATGGTCCTCTTTGTACTCCAGTAGGTATCTACAAACTTGTCTGCGGCGACTTCCACACTAATGCCTCACAGAGAGACGCCCGTGGGATACGCACTCTTAAAGGCCAAGAGCTCCAAAATACTCAATGGAGATGGAGTCTCAGCTGAAGACCAAACTGCTGAGGGGATATGTGATTTGTACGTACATCGGAGCTACCGGGACAAGTTTATCGCAGTTGGCCCAGTCTTCACCGGATTTTCAGCAAGCTAGATACTGACTGTACTTCCGTTCTATAGACTCAAGCTGAGAGACTTCCACAAATTCGACAGTGCTGCTACAGGTCAGTAAATGAGCGCGACTCTGAAAGAATTCCGCTAATATCAGCAGCGCTCGAACAAACTGCTGCGCTCGTGGAGGGGAAAGTCACGCCTCGTTTGGCTGGTTTACTAGACTCGATCAAAGATGAGAAGAAAGTTTCATTGGCGGTTGCCGACCCCAAACTCGGTATGATAATGTTCACTCGGTGTGTTTCAATGATCTAAAGGCTAAATTGGAGTGCAGCCTCCGCCATCAACAGACTACCGCAGCTATCGCTTAAGCTCATTTCTGATCAAACAACCTCTGACCTTTATCGTGCCATTCGCAACCACCTACCTTCTTTAATTCCCGGCCTCTTACCTCAAGATATCTCTACAATGTCACTGGGTCTTTCACACTCGCTCTCAAGACACAAGTTAAAATTCTCTCCAGACAAGGTCGATACCATGATTGTACAGGCAATCGCTCTGCTTGATGATCTTGATAAGGAATTAAACACGTACGCCATGCGAGTGAAAGAATGGTATGGTTGGCATTTCCCCGAGATGGGCAGAATATTAAACGACAATTTGGCATATGCGCGTGTAATCCTCGCTATGGGGATGAGGACAAACGCAGGAAAAGCAGACCTTGCCGAAATATTACCCGAAGAGATCGAGGGTGCTGTCAAGGCCGCCGCCGAGGTCTCCATGGGTACCGAAATTACGACAGAAGATCTTGACAACATTCAAGCGCTTGCAGAGCAGGTCGTCAGTTTCACCGAATACCGCTCACAGCTTTCTGGATATCTTTCTGCTCGGATGACTGCAATAGCTCCCAACCTTACAGCCCTAGTAGGGGAGCTGGTCGGTGCTCGACTAATTGCGCACGCTGGTAGTCTTATGAACCTTGCAAAGAGCCCTGCAAGTACGATTCAGATTCTGGGAGCTGAAAAGGCATTATTCAGAGCGTTGAAAACCAAGCACGACACACCTAAGTATGGATTGATATATCACGCATCATTGATTGGGCAGGCTACTGGCAAGAACAAGGGCAAGATCGCTCGAATGTTAGCCACCAAGGCTGCTATAGGGCTGCGCGTTGATGCGCTGTCGGAGTGGAGCCAGGAGGGAGAAGGCAAAGGTGATCTAGTCACAGAAGAGGACAAGGCTGCTCTTGGTGTTGAAAATAGACTTAAGCTCGAACGTCGCTTAGCATCTCTCGAAGGACGGCCATTGCGCTCTAAAGGTGTTGCTATTGCACCTAATGGTACCTCCTTTACACCAGGCAAATGGGAAGTTAAAGAGGCGCGGAAATACAACCCGGATGCTGATGGACTGGCCGGGGACGAGCCCGCTGCCGCCGCACCTGTCACACAGAAGTCCAAGGGTGCCAAATTGATCGAAGAAGTACCTGAAGAGCCCGCCTCTAAGAAATCCAAGAAAGATAGAAAAGAACAACCAAACGGCATCAAACCAATTGAGCAGGTGGTGGAAGACGCAATGGACGAGGATATGAAAAGCTTCAATAGCGAAGAGGAGGAGAGCTCAGACGAGGAGATGGAAGATCAACCAGAGGTTCCAGAAACGTCACCGCCGGCGCATACCGGCGCCAATGCTTCAGAAACCAAATCCAGGAACACCACGGGAGAGGATGATAAGTCAGAAACCATCTCGACAGTCTCCGCTGACACCCCTGACTCGCCGCCATCCCCAACACAACAAGAGGTCAATTGGCAATCTTCAATCCCAGGCAATACCAAAATCGCCAAGAAAGCACGAAAGAAGGAAAGACATGCGAGGAAGCTTGCATTGTCGGAGGAGAGAAGCACAGCAAAGAAGCTGAAAAGAGAGAAATTAGCTAGAAGACTCGATCGTAAGGAGAGGCGGCAGAAGAGAGCAGAGCAGATCGAGCGACGGGAAGAGAGGGACTATGAGAAGTTCGGGGCTCTAGCTAAAAAAGCTGGCTTAACGATCAGTAGATACAGGAGGAAGCTTCAGAGAGGCGAGATAAAATTCGAAGCCGATGGGGCTCCTGTAGCCATAAGCAAGAAGGACATAAGAAAAGCAAGGAAGGCGGCAGAGAAGGCTGCTGCTGCGAACGGCGCGAATGGTGATATTGGCAGTGGCAAGAAGAGGAAGAGAGATGAGGAGCCAGTGGAGAGATCCGAAAAGAAAAAGAAGCACCACAAGGTGCAGGGTTGATCGATTTCCGGATGAAAGTCGGAGCACTCTAACATTAGAGTTTGTATCCATCCCGCCGTCGACGTTGTGTTTTTTAACACAATGTACAATTCTATGTCTAAGTTTACATCACAATGATAAGTCCATATGCATTTTCACGAATGTAATGTATATCCCGGGCATTTATCACCCCTTTACAACTTCCCCCAAACCTCTTTCTTTATTTCCCCCAACCACATTCTGCTCGAGCCAACTAACAGGCCACCCCGCCACCGCCCCTAACACACATAAGCCCGTCGCCACCAATTGAAACGCCATCACCATCACAGACAGGCCCCCAAACAGCGAGACAAATTTCACAAATTCATTCACCTGATATAAATCGTTTTGCGAGCGAATGAGGTAGCGCTTTTTACCCCCAGAGGTGGTGGGTTGAAGCTGCAGGACTGTGACAAGTGAGACAGAGGCAGGGGAGAAGATGAAGCGGGGGAGGAGGAAGAGGTGGAAGAGTTGGTGGATGGACACATAAAGGGTAAGGTTTTCTTTATCGTAGGCTGTGCATCACCATCAATTGTCAGTTTCGCTCATAACTTTGATTCTGATTTATTGGAAAGAGGAAGGGGGAAGGATGATGTACCGATACTATCAACGGATATCTCAATCCGTGGACTCAGGATCTTGTACCAGCGGTATATACACCATATTAACCAGCGACTTCCTTCGAAGCTGCCCGTTCGACAGAATGGGTGTGTGAATGAGGCGGAGGGGGTGAAGTAGGTTTCTATTGTTTGGCGTTGGAGGGAGGGTGGGGATTGCGTTAGGTGGTGGATTATGGCGGTGATTTCGGCTTCTATGAGATGGGAGGACAAGATTTAGCTGCGTAGTATTGGAGATTGGTGGGAGGAGATGTTTTTCATGCGTGTACTTTGGAGATTAACGGGCAGAGTAGTGGAGGGGTTCTGAGGGTGAGGGGGCTATTACGAGGATGTTCCATTACTATGGCTTGGGGGGGTGGAGGAAGCGTGAAGAAGACGTGGGAAGTTGCAGAGTCGACTGGTGACGAGTTCGTACTTATTTATTGGAGCTTTAGGAAACTGAAGAGCGTAGAAGACTTTGCAGTGGATATCTGAAGGTGCTTTTGTCAATTGCTCGATTGAAGATGTAGGCGTGGAAAAGAATGCTCTGATGTCACACCTCCGTATCGTAACTTCCTAATCTTATCAGATCCTTGCCAAGACCGCCAAGGGTTAAGATACTTGATACTGAAAGCCCACTAATAACGTCTTAACGCACCTCAGTCACTGCCGCCTTATTTATAAATTTCTACTCCCACCCTGAAATGACTTAGAAAAAACCTCAACGAAGTACGCTAATTAGTTCTCAAATCAAGACAGTCTCTGCTAATACCAAATATTGGCCGCTTTGCCAAGCCTAATCCCTACGGAGCTGAGTTGCGAGCTAAAGTAAGATATGTGCCACATGTCATAGCCGATCTAATATGCGTATGCCATCGAAGAGAACATATGTTTCTAATTTCTTACTTACGAACGCTGGCCAACCGTAAGAAAGGACCAGGATGCGACATAATTCCATATCTGAGCCCCTTTGAATTTCTTGCACCCTTATTCTTTCCGCGATTATAAATGTTAGAGAGAATACATGTTTTTAACTTCCAGAGACTGACCAATTGAAACAAAGGACGAGGATGTGACATGACTCCATATTCATGCCCTGCAGATTTCCTTCCCCCTTTTTTTTCCGAGACCACGTGTTACCAATCTTTAAGACCACATTTACTCTAGAGCATAATTAATCCCAGAGCTTTCACTATTATTCTTTCCGCGAGCATTTGTTACTCATATCTCGTACTACAGATGTCTTAGATCATGAGTATCCGAGAGCTATCCTCGCCGATCTCGTCGTCCGGAGTAGAAGTCGATCCGCGAAATCATGGGCTATATCTACACTACGATGGTAACAACTTGCCAGAAGCCCAAAACGAAAGCGAAACGAATAAGGTCCACAGCGGACCTGGACAAGCGCAAGCTGAAACGATACCGCAAACTAGACGGGTCATATTACGGTTGCGGGTAATACTTGCTCTAGGCTGGATTCTTGCTATTATAGCAATCGCCATTGCTGCCACCTTGGCCGCAAAGAGGCCACACGAAATGCATCACGTGTAAGCATGGATCTCAAGATACATTGGGATAAAGAACAATACCATTGACATTTGTATGACAGACCATCAGCTACCTGTGAGGCTGGACAAGGCATTACTAGCTCGCCAAGCCACAGTCTGGTATCTACGATCTCCACTTCGGGCACCACTGCCACTTACACAGCAACGTTCCCTGGCAGCTCCGCCGACAGTCCATCAGTCCCTAGCAACTCAGTTGCAATTCTCAATGAAAGCTGCCCCCCTTCGACAGACTGCTCTGCGCTCTCTTCCCCATATACAGCATTTACTGACGCACAATACAACATTCAATGCAAGACCGACTACTCTTCGCCAAGTACTAATCTATTAGCGGTTTATGTCTTCCGGTTCGAAGACTGTATTAACGCATGCGCGAGCTATAACGAAGGGATCAATCATGCAAACTCAACTTGCTATTCTGCAAGCTATTCAATTGGAGTTTCGCGGGCCACTCAATTCGGTGGTGAAGACGGTGGAAATTGCTGGTTAACAGGCAAATATAGGGGCCAGGGATTCAATTCGGTCAACCGAAGTAGCGCTGTCTTGGATAGCAGAGGTTGAAGAGACTGGTGCTGTCTTTAGACGATGCACCTTTTGAATAGAAGACGTGGGAATACTCGTGGACTAAGCAAGCCTGGCATTGATTGATAGAGAAGAGGAGCAGTGTTACGCTGCAGCACTCCTGTGTTGGTTCAAGATACACTTTAGTGTCATACTACTACCTCGTGATTACTCTTTAAGCCGAGTTGTGACTTATTCTGTTTCCCATCCTCAATCTGATTGTGATCTGTTCAGTTACATCATACAGATTGGCACTCTTTAAGGAAATCAACCCGGCGTAAATATTACGCCACAAGTCTTAGGTGTTCCAAACGAATATTTTCGTAGCTCAATTCCCATGCAGAGCCGCTGCGTGAGACCGAGCTAAGAAGATAAGAGCACATTTGTCTCAACTTAAGTACAGCTCGCCAATATTGACTCTGTCTTGTTCTCAGGATCAACTATCGCTTTAGGAACAGCTATGACCTATGGGTATTTATAATGAGTAACGCTGTCTCGTCCGGAAATCTTGCTATTTAGCTCAAATAAAAAGTGGTCGGTTTTACGAAAGCACCAAAGCGTTCTGAGAAGGCTCAAATGATTCGGGAGCCTTTTCCCATCCCGAGGCTTCCTTCCCGGTGTCTTAGGCGAACTTCTCCTAGTATGCGTCAAGCATCTTACCACCAAGACACATTATTTCTTCATAAAGATCGAAGTTCTTGGGAACGGCATTTACAGCTTCGACTTATCAGCCCTCTTTGTACGCGGGTCCAGTTTCACATTTCCCAACCACAGCTTCGAGACTTCCAGCATATCCCGCTCTGACCTCCTACTCGGGTGCTCCCGATAAAATTTCTCCACAGCCTCAAAATCCTCCATCTGCTTTTCAAGCCACGATGCGAGTATTGCAGCGCACTTTTCAATCTTCTCGAAAGGTAGCATGTGCCCTCCATCCTCAACGACGATCTTTTCTACGCTTCCTGCTTTAAATCCTCCATTGCCACCGACGCCGGTCCCTGTACGTGCAACTTTCTCATCCTGCGCTTTTTTAGGACTGAGGGGACTTAAGCCGCCGAAAACCCACAATACGTTGGGACGGACGTTGGGAAGGTTTTCGAACGTCATGGCCATCTCAGGGCGATGGAAAAGACGAGCTCTGTCTTCCTCGCTCAGGTCTGGGGACATTAATCGTGCTTGGCGGTCGTTTGGCATGGATATGAAATTGGACCGTATAAATGACCATACCTCTTGATGTTTGGTGGTCGTAAGTGTTACTGAGCCGGTTGGTGCTTCAGGGTAAAGAGCTGTTGGCGTCTCGCGCAAGCCATATTCAAGATACTTGTCAAGAGCTCGAGAGTCCCAGGATTGATAGAATTTATTTTTACGGAAGGATTGTTCGGCTGCGGTCCGCGAGGGGAAAAGATCTCGCCGAAAACTGCTTGAGAGAGCGACGTTGGGGGCATTTTCGGGAGATGGTTTTTGGATGATGGGCTCTATCAAAGCAAGGCTGTGGAGAAGTCGGGGATGCATTAAGGAGAGTTGTATACTACGCCAAGTTTAGCTTTTGTGAACTGCAAGGATCGTGTAATATGTACCCACAGATTGACCGTACCCATACTATGACCGATGCCAACAATGGGGCGTGGCATCCGTTCTTCAAAGTGGTTGATCATTCTCAAGAGGTCACGAGAATGGTCAAAGAAATTGGCTAGTGTGGAATCAGCATATTAGACAACGGTCTTTCATATTTACTCACGCTCATCGCCCTGAATGTATTCATTGAACACCCCACTCTTTCCCTGATGGGATACATCCGCAAACCATATTGCTCTGATCTTGCCCGGAAAAGCGCGATGCAATTCATCCCATAAAGGCTCATAGGTCTCCTTCACCAGACCATTTGCATGAGCAGCAATTATAGTGACAGAGCCAGGAGCAGCATCTATATTATCCAGCGGCCTATATTCTTTAATGGCTAGTTTCAGCTTTGCAGGCTCGGACTTAACACCATAAGGGTATCCCCTGATATGTTGGCCAGGAAGAATATGTTCAGTGACAGAGAAGACAGATGCAGACATGCTGGATCTCTACATATTCCGACATCAAGTCTAATGCACACGAACAGAAAAGGTCCAGAACGTGGAGCGTACTTATACAAGGGAATCTTACCTTACACCATAGGGACACCGTGTTGTAAGCCCTACGATGCCCTCCGATAATTTAGGGTTGAAGCCCTATCACTAGCGCCTCACTAGCGCCTCACTAGCACGTCACATCACTTCTGTCATGCCATCATCTTATTTGTCCATTAGTCCCCTCGGACAATCCTTGCTCTGAGTAAGATGACCTATTGGGAGATATAAAATATCCCAAGCGGTGTGAGGGATTGCTTTCCTCCTCGCCAAAGATTCTTCTCTAAGACTGGTCCGTATAGAGGATGCCAAAATGCCACCCTATCAGCACGCTGGTGCATCGCTTCTAGTGCTTTTGGTGCTTGCGCTAGCACGGACACTTGTGTCTCCGGCTTGACAATGGAAGAGAAGAAAGTAGAACAAATAAATGTTGAGTGATCGCCCATGAGGGGCTCATTTGCCGAGGTCGGCTTACTCTGCGTATGAATTGTTAGCAAAACCGCTAATGCCTTTTTACTTGTGATTAGAGAGCAGTGGACTACTGCCAGTAGGGCAACTCACGCTTTTTACAATGATTGGAAATCAGTGGACAACATCCAGCAGGGTGGCTCACTATAAGCTTGATGGTATGCCCTGCTGGACTCCTTGAATATGGCTTCGAAGGAGCTGAACCCGAGCGAAAGCACCACTGAAGGAAAGTCGATTCCTGACGTTCTGCCCTCCAATACCACCTCTGATCCACCCAATGGTGGAGTCGTTGCATGGATACAATGCGCTGGCTCGTTTTTTCTGTTCTTCAACTGCTGGGGAGTTGTCAATACATACGGTAAATATATCATAGGAAGGCGTCCATTTCGTGGTGGAATGCTAAAGAGATTGCCGTTCTCTAGGGGTCTACCAGACGTTTTACGAGCGGTCTCTGCTACCACATGAGACCTCTTCCAATATCTCATGGATCGGCTCCATCCAGTCATTTCTGCTGATCTTTGTTGGCATCTTCGTCGGGCCGCTATTTGACCATGGATACTTCCGTTCTCTTATCCTCATAGGGAGCTTTGGAGTTGTATTTGGCATGATGATGACCAGCCTGTGCACTACATACTGGCAAATCCTACTCTCACAAGGGGTTGTTGTAGGCCTGGGCTGTGGCTTTCTCTTTGTGCCTTCCATCGCCATCATCCCATATTACTTTTCGACCCGGAAAGCGCTCGCTCAAGGCCTTGCGGCATGCGGCAGTAGTCTGGGTGGTATCATATATCCTATACTCTTTCAAAACCTCCAAACGCGGATTGGATTTCCATGGGCCACTCGTGTGATAGCCTTTATCATACTTGCCACGCTCATCATGCCTATCGCATGCTTGAAAGTGCGCGTCAAACCCGGTGCAGCTCGCAAATTAATTGATTCTTCTGCCTGGCGAGAGGCCCCATTCCTGCTCTTTAGTGTGGCCGAATTCTTCGGTTTCATGGGCCTTTATGTACCTTTCTTCTACGTCCAACTGTATGCTATTGAGAAAACGGATATTAACGAACATCTCGCATTCTATCTGTTGACTTTACTGAATGCTGGCTCGCTATTTGGGCGAATTGTAAGCAGTTCGTGCGTTTGGTTATCGAAGAGCCTGCTAACCTAGGTTGCACAGATACCTAACGTCATCGCTGACAAGACCGGTCCAATCAACGTACTGATTCCATGTATACTGACAGCCGCTGTACTCGCCTTTGCCTGGATAGGTATCACTACTCCAGGCGGGATTATTGTCTTCTGCTTCCTCTATGGGTATGGAAGTCGCCCACAAACTACCGAGCGAGAAGTCCATCCATGCTAATAAATGTTGAGTAGGTTCTTCACAGGCAGTTTTGTCTCGCTACCACCGACCATTGTCTTCACACTATCTCCCTCATTGGGTGTCTATGGTACACGCAATGGTATGCTTTTTCTGCCCATCTCACTTGGCTTGCTTATTGGCAACCCGATTGCCGGTGCGATCCTCCGTTCTGGATGGAGGAACGTCGAGGCTTTTTGTGGAGTGACAATTGTGGTTTCGGGAGGCTTTCTGATTGCTACGAGGATTGCAAAGACAGGGCTGGCCGTGAAGGCCAGAGCGTAAGTAATTGCAGAAAATGTCTTTATTTATCCGACGCCTTGATGTGCTCCCGGCCCGCGGTCTTCGACGTAATACTCAGGGCACTTCAAAGACAACATCTTGATATAAATCAGCCACGAACCCATCAACTGCAGTAATTAAATGAGAGGATATGGTAAACATCATGCATATAGAGGGATTTAGCGCGTATATACTGATTATCAGATTGGTATGTAAATAGGTTGTATACCTTGCTGTTGGGATTCAACCATCAAAATGGCATTATGGTAGCTTTTTAATCCAAAAGCAGATCGGCCCGCATTCACTCTGCACCAACTGCTTATGCCCCTTCATTTCACATCAGCAGCCACTTCACTGTGGATTCTAGACGCGGTTATGTAGACTCTTTGCTGCATTGCTGGATGTCATGTTGTTGCCTGTTCTCAAAAAGCAAGTCTATATTTACCTACAACTGGGAATTCTCCTAGACGCTTACTTGGCGGATACCATACAGCTTTTCCCCCAATCTAGAAATCCTTTGTACATTACTTGCTGGATTGTCTGACGTGCTAGTCCAGTGATCCAGTGGTCTTGTTTTTGCCCCTAAACGGAATCCCAGCGGCGGAGTCGTCTCACTCGGCTCCGAGATATTGACGGGGATGTATTCAAATTTCTGTGTCGGGTTGGAGGGACGCCGATGTACCTACATGGGCTCATCGAACATGCTATTCTTGGCTGATTCACCCATTCCTATAGAAGTGGGGACGCTGATGATCTAAGTAGCAGTTGTTTTGAGTCGGTACGTGTGGGTGGAAGCACGCGAGATCGCTCAGTGTGGAGAAAGTTACCAGAAAGAACATAGGCGGCGTGAGGCTGATCCCAGGGACGGAATCTCATGACGTGAATTAATGGAACGAGTTATGCAGTGCCAGTGGTGACCGCACCATGGCGCTATATTCTATCCAGCAATGACTCATCTTGGTGGATATATATCTTGGAATCAGCTTCTACTAAAAGTCAAGTTCATTACGTTCCGGCACGTTGCACGACAAAAGCAAATCTTCGTACATTTTTCATTATCACTCCTCAGAAAGAGCCATGTTGCTCTGTATGTACAAGAATTCTGACGTATGATTTCATTAGAAGTCCTGGCGAACATGGCAGATCAAATGCTGACAGCTCAAAAGTTTTCAACCCGAACATGCAATGACATTGTGACTCCATCCTCCTCAGAAGTAATACTGACCGGGAACCCTTGTACTTCCAGCGAAGGCCCCCTCTTTCAAGGCATTTCCACCCCCGTCTCCTCGATAACCCTAACTCTGGAGTAATATAGCACTATCAATACCCGGCTCGCTACTTTCCTGGGCAGTCGCGTCCTTCAGAACACAATTTGGATCTGGTCCTGGAAATCCAGCGGAGTAGGAGACAAAGGAACAACTTGAATCATGGTGTGCTGTGAGGTAGGTGTTGTATAATGCACACGCATCAATGCAGTCTTCGAATTCGTAGGCCATGAAAGCTGCTATGTCACCGCCAGCGTAGTGTGTGTCGCAAGATATATTGAATTGAACATTGTTCACAAGTACCGAGGTCCAAGTCGAGCCGAGTGAGGCACAGTCGCTCACTGGGTTGCATTCACAGCCGCTGCTATTGAATCCTGAAACGATAGATCCGGAGGCTTGGGGTGAGCTGGTTGTGATTGTAGCAGTAGCGCAAGTCTGGATGCTAGAAGACGAGTTGTAGGGTGAAGTGCTGTTCAGACCAGGATTGCAATCTGCTAATTTGCTAAGGATAAGGTAGTCAGCTATCACTCCATTTCTTGCATGTGTTAGTGAATTGCGAGCCTACATCCGTGCCTGCTGGAGCTGGTTCAGTTCATGCGACCTCTTAGCAGCCAAAGAACCCCCCACTGCAGCTGCTACGATAGCAAAAGCCAGAGTAATGGCAGTCGCTGTACTCAGCCAGAATGTAGCCTTGCGGAAGCCAAAAATCTTTTTCTCCTGAGGGTCATGAGTAGTCAGATCATCCGGTGGGGTCCAGTGTGGCTGTGTCTTGTCGTTATTGATAATCGAGTGCAGTCCATCCTCTGTATAGTCACTGGCGATCGAGAGAAGCCCGTCATGCGGCGAGACAGGGCTTCGCAGGGTATCAACTTCGAGACCGTCACCCTGAGCGGCCATTACTGAACACACTTGGGAAAGATGAGGAGGCTTTTTTCAGTCGGGTTTCCAAGTGATGTGGGATGGTATTGAATTTTGCGGAGTGTAACACCAGAAGTCACATGACGGAGAGGCCGTAGCCAGGAATTATCTTCACTATCCATCTTCATTCACTTCATTGAACCCAAAACTCGATAGCACCAATATTTTACATGTGGAGATGATTGTTACTCGCCAGACTCCACAGATAGAAATGATTTGGACCTATTTCCTGAACAGCTTTTGGAGAGCCGCTAATTTTGTTTGTACAAATATGCCGCTTGTACTTGCTTCGCGGTTCTGGACTCCGCCGTAGTAGCAAAGCTGAAAGGGACCTGTATCTTAATTATATTTCTCGCTTACTAGGGGCAAGAAACTACAACGTCCATTGGGGTGAGACTTCCGGTAGCGCAATCTCAAGTCAAGGGCAATTCCAGTCGTTATTTTCTTCTCTTACTGGTTCATGTTGATCGACCCTCTAGTTCATTTCAACGATCTCATGCATGAGCCTTGATTGCGTGGTTCATCATCTAATCTAGCAATTCCACCGTCGCGTCTTATCGCTGAATCATAAAGTATTTCGCTCGACTCGCCGCCTAGGAAGCTGCTCTTTGATTAGCAGCATAGGAAGGCTGGATGGCTTAACACATAGACCAAGACTGTTTCCACTTCTGTTGGCTGCCATCAATCTGCCAGTGCAAATTAATGTCCAGAGCCCTGTTGTCATCTCTCCTCTTCTGATATCCAATAGTCCCATTCACGACCTGCCCTTTCTTTAGCGGAATCGATTGCTTCTCCCTATAATCGATCAATAAAACGCCTTGCTGCCAATGAGTTCGTTTGCCGTGAGGTCCTGTTGTGAATGCTACGCACTCTCCGCCTTCGCGAACGTACTCCTCTGCCTTGGCTTCTGGTGGGACTTGGCCATCTGGTTTGGTGAGGAAGAAGGTATCAAACCATATCACAAAACCATCGAGCGCTTCTATATTCGCCTTCAGTTCGCAGGCGAAGGCTTTGCTCGCGAAGCTGAGCTCTTCCGTTTTAGATGTCTTCAAAGAGAGCCGTAAGAAAGGAGCCGACTCCGCAGGAACAGCAAAGTCTTGAACTTCACGGATCATGACATCATTATAGATGTCTTTATACATGCTAATCATGTCAAAGCCGTAAACATCTTTCCAGTGATGGATGTGGTCTTCAATATATTCGGAATCGGTCATTGGTGCGATGCGCAGGGTACAGTGTGAGGGGATCATGAGACCATCCGGGGTGAGATACTGATCTCGCGCCCAGATGACGGAGTCGAGCATAGCTTCATAAAGCAGACAATAGCCCATCCACTCGGACACGATGATGTCGACTTTTTTCACCGGCAGAACGACCTCTTCAATCTTGCCTCTCAGACAGCTGTTTTTAAAGATTAGTCAATGTTCATGCTTTAAGCGCTCCTGTTGCTCTCACGATATTGTCTCTCCCATTCCGTTTTTGTAAACGTTCTCGCGAGCGAAGTCGATGATGTCGGAATTGTCGACAGCTATTACCTTGGCTGCTCCGGCTCTTGCGCAAAACATTGATAGTATACCCGTTCCACAGCCAACATCCAGGACGATCTTACCCTCAAAGAGGTGTTTGTTCTCATAGATGAAGTCCCTATATGCATCTGTTCGTACTGTGTCTTTCAACATCGTCTCGTGTATCTCTATCCTGTTCAGTTGTGAATTGATTTCATATCTTGGTGAAGCTCACCATGGCCAGAGTACGAAGCAAAGTAAGAAGAGTCTGTGTTGCCCAGCATGGGAGCATTCCTAGCCGGACCCATGCCTGAGCTCCCAACATTCATGTCTCGTTCTCTCGCGTTATACCTGTCAAAGGAATTTTCATGCGCTGATTCGGATTCTTCGAATTTGAGCTGGAGGAATTTGATCTCACTTCTCCGGGCTTCAAGCTCTAGCTCAGCTAACTGCAATTTCTTTTCTAGCTCGGCGACTTGGTTCTCATCGTTCCTGTCGGTAGTAGCGCCGCTGGGAGCTGTTACTGATACGCCTCCAGTATCTTCATCTACATCGTCAAGATCCTGTCCAACGATGTCGTGCAAATTCCACAAAAGAGCGTCATCCTCCAGCACCGGTAACAGATACTGGTCGTCCTCAAACCCGGATTTTGCGGAGACGTCAGGCTTCTTTATACCGACTTTGACTTCGCTACGGATATAATTCACAAGCTTGACCACGTCTAGAAAGTTTAAGCCTATCATAATCCAGGCAATTAGTATTTCAATGGGCATCAACAAGATCGTTGGGCGTGCTCACCCAGATCCTTCCGAATACTTACGATGTCGAATTGATGATTGTCTTTGCAATGCTCCAGCATAGCTTGAGCGCCTTCGAAAATAACATCACAGAGCAAGCAAACTACCTTGACTGTCTCTACATCGGGCTCAAGATCTTCCCAGCCTTCATCGTCTGCCAAGTCGAGCAGATCGCCATCTTCAGAACTCCCAGAGGCGGTCATCTTTCGGTCCGAGGGTACCATAACCAACTCGGCCTTGTATCAAAGAAAGTTTACGTTCCTGCCTTCTTGAGTGTTTTGCAACTGGTCTGCGCACAAGTTTTATCGGTAATAAGATGGTTATATCCGGAGGTAACTGTAGGCGATCTGCCGATCCCGCACGCTTGTTTACTTCTTGCTCACACTTTGTTAGAGGACAGGGAGAGATAGACACTCCACTGTCTTTTCATATTTACTAGACATCGTTGGTGGACACATGTCAAGATGGTCTAGTGTGTGCAGAAGGGCAAACATACTGCTCTTTGGGAGGTGAAGGCCTCCCCAACACCTCCCTTCTACTCAACTTTGGCCCCGTAAAGCCTCGATTTTCTGAGCAATGGCTTTCTTCTTTCGCACCAAAGCGAAATCAGACATAGTCAAGCCTACAAAAGACCTCTTGAATAGATTATGGCAGGTCCCAAAACTGCAGAAGGCAAGCACTACTCGAAAACCCTCAAGACACAACCCCAAGCTGATATGTCCAGACAGACCGAGGAGGAGGCCGCTAAGATGCTCGGACAGATGAAAGTTCTCCTTGTTGGCAATCAGGGTAGTTTGAATCGATTCATGCGTTTGAAATGGCATACTAATGTACAGATTCAGATATTGAAGCTGCCAGTCCTGAGCAGATACTTAACCTCGTCAATACAATGATACAAGAAGACTTTCTGTACGCATTGGCTCACAGCCTTCATCTCCTACCCTTCGAAGGTCGCAAAGATTCTCAGACCATTTTCTGCACCATGCTTCGCTTCAGACCTCCAGGAAGCACAGCCGAAATTTCTCCTGCTTTGGCCTACGTGACCGACGAGAGACCAGAGGTGATCATAGAACTATGTCGTGGATACAATCACATTGAGAGTGTGATGCCATGCGGTGTGGTGCTCAGAGAGATTGTCAAAAACGAAGATGTCGCACAAATTATCCTATGTGACGAGTCACAGGAAAATGAGCCAGCCATCAGGCTCAATATGATTGACGAGAACAAGCCCGCTTCAGGCATTGGAGTGTTCTGGGATTTCTTCCCCTGCATTGATAAAGCAGCCTTCGAAGTCAGTGCGGATGCATTTTCTACCTTTAGAGTAAGTCATTTGGGAGCTTCAATAGCAGGTTGAGCGCTGAAACCAGGCTCAGGAGATCATCACCAAACACAAGAGCATAGTCCCGAAATATCTGAGCGTCAACTTCGAATTGTTCTTCGACCGCTATCACAACCAACTCATTGCCTCCAATTCTTACGTGACAAAACGCCAATCGATCAAGCTGTTGGGGGAAATCCTCTTGGACAGAGCAAACTATGCCGTTATGACCGCATACGTCGACAGAGGCAAGCATTTGAAGATCTGCATGAATCTATTGAGGCATGATCGAAAGATGGTTCAATACGAAAGTTTTCACGTCTTCAAGGTGCCCATTCAGCCTCTCTGCAGACTACTATTGTCACTGACCGTCTACAGGTTTTCGTCGCTAATCCCAACAAGTCAGACGAGGTAGTCAGAATCTTGACTCAAAACCGGGACCGGCTTTTAAAGTTCCTACCCACCTTCCTCGACGATCGTACTGAAGACGATCAATTCAATGACGAGAAAGCCTTTATCATACGTCAGATCGAGCTACTACCAGCGGGCGCATGAGAGAATCATCTTTGGACATTGGAGCGCTGCAAGAAATCAATCTTTAGTCTTTTCATCGTACCGGAGAACTCCTAGCGAAGGCCACAGACGAACCAAACTCGAGGGAGCCGCACGCCAGCAAGCCATCATGCCTGGCCATTCCCACATTACCTAGCTCTCAAAGCCTCGAAATGCAATTTTAGGTGGACGATTGTCAACAACTTTTGGACACTCAGCTGTCCTGCTGACCAGCGTTCTCTCCATACCATGAGAGTAAATGCGTTCACCAGTCCATCAAGAATGCCATTGCCCCTTCATGAGACCAGGATAGAACGAGATAATGGACATCCCCAATGCTCTGTACGCATTGTGCAGGCTGGCCTGCATGCATCACCAACAGATAGAGACAGATGGAATATCAAGAAAGCCTTTTTGTAACGACAGAAAATGCTAGCGTCACTTCAATGCCTCCAAAATTCCAAAATGCCCCATTCAATGCCCCAAGCAAAAACATCCAACCAACTCCAACACAAATTCTCTGCCCATATGAACAAAAAACATGGCCCCAGTATACCCACCGCCCCCCCAATCTCCCCATCTCAACCAACTACACACCCCTCCTAAAGACCCAACTTCCCCTTCCTCACCCTCGCCCCCACCCCCACCACCGTAATCACACTCGCCACAATCACAGCCCACAACCTCACATGCAGCACCCCCTTATTATAATCCGTCTGCGTCGCCGCACACACCGTCGCCAACCCCAGTCCCAAAATCAAATACCCGCTCCACCGATGCCACTTATAAACCCTCTTCGCCTTCTCCACGCCCCCATACACTCCCGGGAAATAAAATTGCGTAATCCCCACCACCGCCTGTATTGCCAATAAAATATACGTAATCAACCCTAGTATCGCGTGGGGAGAGACGAAATGTGTGCCTCCGTGGCTAATCTTATTATACTCTATAATGATCAGGGAGGCGAGGAGCGCGAGTATAGAAACGGAGTTTAAAATGGCGTGGATATGTGTGCCGAGATTTTTTTGCTGCGGGGTGTGGGTTGGTTGGAGGAGGAGGATGGATTGGGTGAGGAGGAGGAAGGCGGAGATGTTGAGGAGGGGGTGGGCGGAGAAGAGGATGAGGGGGTGGATGAATACGGAGGCCCAGATTGTGGCTGTGAGCTGTGGGAGGGGGTTAGTTGGTTGGTGAATGGGAAAGGGAGGTTTTTGTGGGGAGGGAGGGGGACGAACGATCCAGATGCCTGCTTGGGCGATTATGGCGGTGCCTGTGTGGGGGGGGAGGGGCGTTAGTGGTTGTATAAGTAAGTGGAGGGGAAGAGGGTTTGAGGATGGAGTGTATGTACCGAGGACTAAATTGAATTGAATGCCATTTCCATCTTGCTGGCTTGCATCGCCTCTTCGTCCAAGTAGGGGCTCGTCTTCTGCGCTACTGTGGTTAATGGCGGGGTTCTCTTCTGGGATTCCGGTTGCTGAAGACATTGTGGAAGAACGAGTTCAGGGCAGGATTTTTGGAATGATTTTTATATACAGCGGGGTACGTGAGGGGTGGATGAGTATGTATATATGGAGTGAATTCAGGGAGAGAGGTATAAGCGTAGGAAGGCTTATGAATACAAAAATGGAGAGGTTTGCGGGGTTGTATGTATGATACATGCATCTTCGATCTCTACCCATGTGACATGCGCTATTGCACGTTATGGTGTGAGCTTTGACCAATCAGGAGTGATGGGTTTCGGATTATCCGCAGCAGGCTTGTGCTGTTAGGGTTAGGGCTCGGACCGCTTCGGTGGGAAAGGATGTGGGCAGTCATCTCCGATCAGGTCCACGTAACACTACGTTTACCTGATGAATATACTAGCTACGTTCGATAGTACATTACCTTTGCCTTGCTGGTGGGATTTATCCCTGCATGTACCTGCGTCCAATGCAAAGCAGTCAAAGCACAAAGTAGAAGGTTTTCTCATGGAACTCCAACATGGTCTATCTTCCTGCTTTGTTAATCTACCCTGTGTATCTCTTCACGCCCTATTATCAACATCCGCATGCTTAGTATTCAGACGTAGGAAGCTGTCTACATACTCCTCTCTCCTTTTACACGAATTTCTTTACCTCTTCGCCTAAGTATCAACGTCCCCATCACCTGTCTCAGTCCCAGCTGCCGTTCCCTCATCCATTACTCCCCCGCTGACCCTAACGCCCCCTTCCTCTCCCCAACTCCGCACCTTCCACCCATTAGGCTCGCTACTATCCTTCACGTACTCCACCGTCGGGAAGTAGTGTTCGTTCTTCTTCATCGTCGCCACCCACGGCACATTGTCAAACGTGCAAACTCTGAGCCGGAAGTACGTATTGTCAGGTATAGCATTGACAGCCGTCAAAAATTCGGTCAGAGTGGGAGTGGGTGAGTCATTGACAGCTGTGATGAAGTTGGTCGGTGCCAATCCGTATTGGTACGATGGTGAGCCCCGCGTGCGGGCGGAGACATAGACATCAGAATGCAGCTTGCTGATCTGTTGGCGTACGGCGTGGTGAGGCCGGTGAAGTACAGCTCCGCAAAAGATGATAGCACGATCCGTCTCGAGATCCTCAGTAGGGATGGTGGGGACCTTGAGTTGCATCTCTTTGCCTCCTCGAACAACCAAAGCCTCCAGATATTCGTTGTCGTACATTATGTCGAGCTCAGAAACTCGTGTTATTAGTTTACCATTAAGTGTAAGTATGATATCGCCCTCCTGGAGCGATTGAGAATCATGACCTGATGGCGGTGCACAGTCAATCTTTCGGACCATGAAAAGCTGATGGCGAGACGGATTGGACTCGGCAACCTTTGCGATCCACTCGTCAGATACGCCCATGATCCGCACTTGTGACATGGAAATCGTGTTAGTCTCAACGTTCAGTATACGCAATTTCGGGGTTATATTTTCTTGGATCTGGTCAATGACGGGGAACAGTGTTGGTGTTGCTAGACCTAAATGGTATTCGACATCCTTCTGGTTGTGGGAAGTTCGCTCGCCCAGGTAATTGAGCCAAAGTGCTTCGACTGTGCCATCCTCAGCCACAAGGACGCCGCTAGCACATTGTCCACTAAGACTGGTATCAACGGTAATGGCGTCAAGGTTAATAGCACGGTAACGAGGCGCAGTAAGATTTGAGGGTATCGCTACCGTCGTAATGTCTGTCACCGTAGTAGGAGTCATAGCAACCCTAAGATTCTGATTCCAGCCAAAGAATATCGTAGAAGCACCTTGCTTAATAGGTTGCCTAGAGAGCTTAGCACTCTTCACTGGAGCATCCACTAATGACGGATCATATTGTATTATTGCATAATTGGCCAGCGGATGTAGAAATCGGACCTTGGCATCCACAATAATGGAGTCAGCTACTGTGACTGAAAGATCACAGAGGTCGTAGGGTACTAGTGCTCTAGACACGACTACCAGACCCTGCTCCGCGTTGATAACAAGCCCGAATCCGATCTTGCGAGTTCGCGGAAAGCCATTCAACTTTAGCGGCATTGTGCAAGCTACCCGAACAAAGCTTCTGATGACATCTGCCGCAGCTGGGTGACCGACAGTATCGAGTTTGACAAAGTCTGCTTTTCTTCGCTTGGGAGGCAAGGCTGGCAAACCCTCTCCTAGGTCGTGAAAGTCCCAGAGTCCAGTCTCATCGTTGCGGATGGCCATTCTCATCTTCGTTTGCCAATGTCTGTCAATGTAGATAATGCTAGTATTCAGAGTATGCAGATCGGTCAGGTGCTTATAGGTGACCACTACTCGTGCCCTATCCGGGATCGTTTTCATTGCTTCGATGAAAGCTTGCAGATTTGGTGTCTTCTTCTGATCAATCGATTCAATAATCCAACCGGACTCCGTGCTGTCGAATCTGAAAGAGCCTGCAGCTTCGCAGACGTAGACTCCCTTGACTGCGATGGCGTACAAGCGGGCTTGTTGATACGATAGATCGTGGAATGAGGCTCCAGCCACCGTAACAAATCGGTCTGGTGTAATATCGTGCAAATTCCCGACATGCAGCTCTACTTCGAGATCTCTACCTCCTCTCTGAACTAGGATTTTCACAGTCTTTCCAACACTGGAGTCCAGTATATCGTCGAGCCGGACGAACTGCGTCAAGATTTCCCCGTTCACTTTGACAAGTACGTCTCCCTCTTCAATCTTCTTATCTGCTGGACCCTCTGGCAGAACGATATCGGCGACCAACAGACCGGTCTCTTTCGGGAAACCTTTCCTTATCGCAGCCTCGTGTGCGGCTGTAAGGCCCAGACGTCGACATTCATCAAATGGTTTAATAAGCCACTGAGTTTGGATGGTACCACGTTCTATAGGCTTTCCTTTCTGTATGCACTCTAAAGCTCGTAGAGGACGATCTAGAGGTAGAAAGTAATCCGTTGCTGCACCATCGCCTCTTCCTCCAGCTTGCAGAGCAACAGCGTACCCGTCCAGATTGACTACTGGACTCCCAGAACTTCCCCCACTTGCTGCAGCTGCAGCTTGAATGTAGTTCGTGTTGAAGTCGCTGTATCCTTCTCCATACTCTGGTGCATTCCGGTCCAGCCTGCTAATGACCCCGGAAAGAATACTGAGCTTCTCTCCTGCATCATTACCAACCACCCTGATTTCCGATCCGACCTTGGCAAGGTCTGGACGCATCGTCAATTCCGAGACAGGCATGTATTTAATTTCTTTGGGATCAAATCGAAGAATTCCGAAATCGTGGACTGGATCTCTGTAGATGGGGTAGACGTCACACTAGAGGCATATGATTAGTGAAGCTTCAAGTTGGCTTCAGGCTCCCCCCTTACCTCCTCGTGATTATCAAAGATACAGTAACCCCAGAACGGGCCGGAACCAACGACATGGCGATTCGTCAAGATATAGCCCTTCTTTGCATCAACAACAAACCCTGTTGCTTCGCTAGACAGAGCTGCGCTGGTATCGAACGAGCAGGTCTGACAAAAGTGTATTGAGACAACGTTTCGCACAACTCGTTCTATAGTGTTCTGCCATTCTGCGGTGTCTGCAGTTGCTGTAACCGGTTCCATCAACGGTTCCATCACCTGTTCAGCCGCACCATCGCCGTTTATGTATTGACCTTCTGTGGAGAGATCACTGTTCATGGTGTCTGATCGTCGGGGTCTGGAGAGTTTCGTAGGCCGATCATAGGTATTTACAGGGCTTCCTTTTCGTTTGTTTCGTGTGTGACCATTGGACTCCATGTTTGTGCGACTGGAGAAGGTTCTTTCAGCTGTCCGCCTGGAGTTCGCCAAAGCCACGTGGCAACGGCCGCGATTAGGTGTTACTGCGCAGAGCAAGGGCAAGTGCAAGGGGTGGCTTGGTGGATAAAGATGGTGTAATAGCCTCGTAGGTGTTGTTCGCACGGAAGAGATGTAAGGCTTTGACACTGCTGATTTGGTATACGCACTTGGTCTGCCGGCGACAGATGCGACCCTATGCATATAGCTCGTGTAATGGCGCGGATGTGAGCAACCTCCCCCTTCCCTCGTCCATTGTCAGTTCTGCAAAACCATTCTTCAAGATCTTCAGCCGCGTTGATTGATCCCTGTAATCCATAACGGGAGCTTAATTTTAGGCTGGATACGTCAACCGAATCAATATCATTGCTGACCGATACACTCCTCGATGACACGGAACATACAGATGCAGGGCACTCAACCTGGGAATTCTCACTACATCTCTGCTATGTCCATCTCTCAGGTAATGGTAGGAACTTCTGTACAATTATATCATATATCTCATCCATGTTGTTTACATTAATTGTAATACTTGTCTTAGACAGTAGGGATTTTTATAAGAACTATCATCGCAGAGACAGAGATGAACAGATTACCTAGATAATATTCTTAATATCGAGAGTTCAATCGATGGAATTGAACTGAGGTTTCTACTGATTCTCGTAAATATTGAAATACTTCGTATAAAATACATCCAGGGTTCAGGTTGAAATATTAAGACCCCGACCCAATCGGGTTCAGGTTGAAGATCTGGAAATCAGACCCGATCCAACCCTACGCGGCACAGATAGCGTCGCCATTGGTGGCAAGATGATAGGAAATAAGATGGAATTCTATGGTAGTTCCCGATGTCTACATATAAAGTAGATATGCCCGTATTCCAAGGGCGGAATGCAACACTGCCTGAGGTGAGTATTGCTCGGTAACCGAGCTTACAACACAGGATTTACCCTCTCGTATAAAAACTCCAGGACAAGGCCACTCTTCTCTACAATTTCATTTCAGCGTCATGATACAGCTTGACTCCCTGCCAACCCAACGAACGTCAGCATCCACTCTCTGATAGCATCAACCATCAAAACCCAACCTCACCGTATCCACCCCCGCATAAACCTCCAGATCCCGACCAGAACCCTCCTCACCACCCATCCCAAATGGCCCTCGACCAATCAACCCAGCATCTACCCCGCATCCTCTGCCTCCACGGCGGCGGCACCTCAGCCCTAATCTTCAAAATCCAAACCCGCCGCCTCCAATGGGCTCTCCGTTCCCACTTCCGCTTTGTATTCGTTGACGCACCCTTTGAATCCGGCGCCGGGCCTGGCGTCCTCCCCGTCTTCGCAGACTGCGGTCCCTACTACTGCTGGTACACCAAGGGTTCCCCAACCATGGAGCGCGACCAGCAGCGCGTGCGTGCTGTGCTACGAAAGGCGATTGCCGAGGATGCTGGAATAGGGGAGTGGGTGGGCGTGTTGGGGTTTAGCCAAGGAGGAATGATGACGGCGGGGCTGTTGGCTGATCAGGAAGAGGGGGAGGAGACGGGGTTGCCGGAGTGGCAGTTTGGCGTGCTGCTTTGTGCGAGTTATCCTCCTCTAAGTCTATCACGGGCAAGGGGACATATGATGCAAAAGGGGACGGTGGATGAGCATGGGGAGGTGAGAGAGCCGGAGGAAAAGGAGATTCTCCATACCCCCAGTGTGCATGTGCGGGGGAGATTGGATCCACATTTCGAGAAAGGGAGAAGGTTGGCAAAATTCTTTGATAAGGATACGAGTTTTCATTTGGAATTTGTTATGGGACATCATTTGCCGGGCGCGGCTGGGGATACGACGAGTTCGAAGGACGATACGAACAAAATCAGGGACGCTATCCTAAGGGTTTACGAAGGCGATATGAATCTTAAGGCTTCAAAGTACGGCTCCGTGTATGGGAATGGCGTGGGTCTTGCAATGACTACCTAAGCTTGGGGTAGTGATCGTTTTCATTTTTGGAGAGCATGAAAATTGGGCGATGATTTGGATTAGAATTATATAGAGGTGTTCTGCTATTTACAAAGCATGCGGCCACACTAGTACGGGGATAGAACTAGAATTAGAATAGAGGTGAGCAAACACTGGACCAACCGCGAAAATCGCAATCCCGAAAACTTGGACAGTCGAATTCGCACACATCAACTGTAAGTTGGTCCATGTGTTGTAGCTATAATCTAATAAATCTAAGCGTAGATTAATATCTCTTACTCTAGACGTCCTCAGCTGAAGCGTGATTTTCAATGTCTAAGGTATCCTAGGAGGAGATCTCACTGCCCGCGTAACAAAGCTTTTGGGGGATAGGATGTTCTAAGAGGGTTTCCTAGGCATGGCTCCAGGGTACATTGGCAGGCGGCCTGGGGAACCTCCTAGGGGCTCCTGTGGGTTGGTTCTTCCGTGAAGTGAAGTGCTCCTGGGGGGGCAGCTCCAAGGGATGCTTTAACGAGCCGGCAAAAGCACACCTGTGGATCTTGATAGAGAATACACGTACTCTTTGAAACATAATTCTGTACATTGCTAGAGGACGTTGATCTAATGCACAACCCTTATACTCCGCTCTTCCTTTGCCACTGGCACTGAGTAAGACAAAAAGGTCTCCAATAGATGCTGGTTCCGCATGCGACCATCATTATAACGCCCCCACATCACTGCATGAGGTTCATGAAAGAGCAAAGGTTCGATGGACTAGTTCATACAAGGCCGTCGTACAGGGAGAGTGCAGAGACGATTGTTTCGTCTCGCTTGCTGCCTTCTTTGAACTCAGCCATATCCAAAGAGCCGTTCTCATCCTTGTCCATCATCCGGAAAATCTTTTTGACGCGCTTTTCGGGCGTGTCTTCGTCAGGCGGGAGCTTGACCATTGAGCCGACCTAAAGCGGAGGTTAGGAAATAGGTTCGAAGACCGCTTAAATCCAAGAACATCTAGGTCTCACCATCTTGTAGATAGCCTCTACTATCTGCAACATCTCGTTGTAACTGATTTGCCCATCCCCGTCAATATCGTAAAGCTGGAATGCCCAGTCGAGCTTGTCCTCCATTTTGCCTCGAGACGTGACGCTCAATGCGCATATAAACTCTTTGAAGTCGATAGAGCCAGACTTATCTGAGTCGAAGACATTGAATACGTAGTCCGCGAATGATGTAGGGTCTCCGAAGGGGAAGAATTGCTTGTAGATCTTTTGGAACTCTTGCTTTGTGAGCATGCCTGAGGGACAGTCCTTAAGGAAGCCTAATGACCGAAAATCTCCGTTAGTGGCTTACTTGTATAATGAGAATAGCCATAGACTCACCCTTGTACCATTGTTGTAATTCTTTCTTGTCGAAATGTGTATCTTTCTGCAGTTGATTCAACTCATCTTGGGAGAGCTTCGATGTTCTGTAAAGAGCCCAGGTTAGCTTCCTCACGTCCGTGTCATGCCGTGGATCTCTTTCAAATTCCATAAAGAAAAACTAAGTCAAGACATCATAAAGAAGCCCGGCTACTATGGAGGAGTATGCGGTTAGACCATTGGGCGCGACAAGTTCGAAGGCCTGGACCTTCCCATCTGCCCGCCCCGTAAGTGTATTGGGTGGAAAGGGCCAGAGTAGAAGAAGCGGACGAGGCGCTGCATGTTGTATAAAGAAAGTGGGGTGCTGATGGTCGCAGACAGGAATGGGCACCGCATATGGACTGCGAGTAGCGAACGGACAGCAATGCGTGCTGCAGATACAGAGGAACGCACTTGGCTTACCGGTTCCCCATTCTGAAGCGCGCAAGCACCAGATAAGCACTTTGATTGTTTCTAGAGGGAAGGAGGCGCCGGCAAGAAGTGGATCCTTGAGTATGTAGGAGCCAGCAGCGAAATCGGAAAGCAGGCGGCGTAAGTGGGATGAAACCGTGAAAGGCGAACTTGGAGCTTAGAATGAGATTCAGGCTACGCGACAGGCACTTTATGAATCTTATCAAAGGCCGAAGCCGAGAGAATTAAAATAGGAGGGGAGAGGAGTAGACGAGTGATTGTAGATGCAGATTGCTTGTAGCTTGCAGGAACAAGGCGCTTCCAGAACCCCTCCATGCTGCAACCTGCTCCAAAAAAGGGCTTTCGCTCCATCAGCCAATGGCTGGACCCCGGTTGCCTATTCCAGAGAAGCTTGGCGGAAACAAAGCCGAAAACACACCCTTAGCCTCGATCAAGCTGCATGAACCTAACATCCCACGCCTTGTTACATGAACACACACAACACCCAAAAAGAAACAAAAAACTATGAATGATATCATACAGACCCAATTGGACAGGGTAGAAACAGCCCTCACCCAACTCATCGACTCCATCTCCTCCTACAACCCTTCCATCCCCGCAACCAGCGCCCTCCTAATCGCCGACGACGAGCTCAAACAAGGTCTCCAACAACTGACCACCCACCAACGCAACCATGCGCGCATGCACCATCTCCGCGAGCAAATCGCCCAGAAAAATAACTCCATAACCACCACCCTCAAAACCCTAGCTGCCACTCGCGCCGACCTCCTTTCTCAACCTACATCCCTTCCCACTAGCGAAACAAGAAAGGTCCCCTACAGCGACCTCCTCGACTACGCGAAACGAATCTCCCGCTACACCGTACCTCCTACTTTCCGCCCTCCATTGCCATTACCAACCGCACAATCACAAACACCTGCGCCTCCTCCTGCTGCTGCGGCGGTCAATGGTGCAAATGATGCCACGAGCCTGGTAAAAGAAACGAGAGATGGTGACGCAGCGACCGAGAACGGAGGAGATAAGGATGGAATCGGTATGGGCTCGTTGGAAGAGGTGGAAAGGAAATGGTTGGATCCTTTGGCAGGGATGGGATTTGTACCGTGGGTTGGGGAGGAGGCGATGAGGAGTGGGGCGTTGGCGGAGATTCAAGCGATGGTGGAGAGGGGGGAGGATCCGGGGGCTGTGGGAGTGGATGAGGGGAAGGAGGAGGGGGAGGGGATGGAGGGAGTGGAAGGGGAAAAGGGAGAGGAAGAAGAAAAGAGGGTAGAGAGGAGAGCGGAGAGGAGGGTGGAGGAGAAGCCGAAGGTTTTTGGGGGGTTGGATTTATATGATCCTGATGAGGAGGGGTGAGAGGACTTGCGAGCAGTTGGTGATTGCTCTGTTCGCCGCTGGAACGTATAGATCTATGTTGAGAGGGTTATGAAGCTTCTCATTACACGCTATATGAGCTATTCATACAAAGTCATATTAATTTTAGGGAAAAAGACTGCTATGCCCCGGGTAAACACCGAAATCCCTCCCATACCCAAAGCGCTCCCGCAGCAGTGCGTACGGCGCGCGTCCTAAAATACATCTTAGCACCACTAAAATTACCAGCTATCCTATGTACCTTCAGGACAACAAATATACAGCAATCAAAGAATATTATATAAAATATAGTAATTCCTTAAATACTAGTAGGGAGCTTTTTGATTTAACCCCTAAATATACCCTAAAGAATACCCTTAAAGAAGCCCTTAAAGTAGCCTTTAAAGTAGCCTTCAAAATATACACTCAAAGCATGCGCTTAAAGCATGCGCTTGAAGCATATGCCTGATATTTATCCTATATGTAAGCCCCTATACCTGGCCCCTAAATATAGCCACTATAAATAGTATAAGTATCCCTTCTAACCCTAAGCTGTTAAAAAAGCTCGCGCAAATATTGTCCTGGAGGTACATAGGATAGCTAGTAATTTTGGTGGTACTAAGATGTATTTTAGGACGCGCGCCGTACGCACTGCTGCGGGAGCGCTTTGGGTATGGGAGGGATTTCGGTGTTTACCCGGGGCATAGCAGTCTTTTTCCTTAATTTTACAGAGAAATGACGAGCTTCTTCCCGCTTAAGCCCTTCTTATGGATGTCCAACGCCTTTTGCACGGCAGGAATACCTCCCTCAACCTTCTCAATAGCCGGGCTCGGCACGTAGGTCTTGTCAGCCAAAGCCTTCTCAAGCCATTCATTGAAGAGCCATCTGCCAAAGTCCTGCGCGTCTGAAGTGACTCTGCCCGCGTAAGTGCTCACAACATCCACACCTGCGTGCTTCTTCGCATCTTCAGGATATGGAAGCGTCGTGCAAAGTTTGCCTCCGCCGAAACTGCTGAGAATTTCTGCGCACATCGGCGCACTGCCATGCTCCGCAATGGCGTCGTACGCCACTGCTACATGCTGGTTCGAGGCTTTTAGGGATTTTGTGATGTTCTTCACAATAGAAGAGTCGTTGTAGTCGAAAGTCTCATGTGCACCGAGTTTCTGGACATAGGCGGAGTGACGAGGGCTGCAGACTGCATAGACAGTGTAGCCAAGTGATTTTGCAATTTGGACAACAGCTGAGCCAACAGATGAAGAGGCACCCCAGACAAGGAAGCCGCCTTGTTGCTTCGTGGGCGGACGAGGGATATCGAGAGACAGGAATATACCCACTCCAGCTGTTGCAATGGACATTGGAAGGATTGATCCTTCTTCAAAGCTCATGGAATCAGGAAGCTTTGTCGATGCACATTCTTGGACGACCGTATATTGCTGGAAAGCTCCATGTTCAGGATTCTTCGAAGCTAACACCCGTGCAAAGCCTGTGACCCTGTCGCCTTTCTCGAAGTGGGTAACTCCTGAGCCAACGGCTTCGACTGTGCCAGCGATATCGCTTCCAAGAATTGTTGGGTATGACTCAATGAAATAGCCACTGCTCTGCATTTTCCAGTCTACAGGGTTTGTTGCAACTGCAGCATTTTTCACGAGCAGTTCACCTGCACCTGGCTTGGGAATGGGGCGCTCTTCAATAGTGAGCTGAGCTTTGGCCTCTTTGAGAACGGCTGCTTGATTAGACATGACGGTGATTTAACCAGATATGACGGTGATTTAACCAGATATGGCGGTGATTTAACCAGATATGACGGTGATTTGACCAGAAGAAAACGGATTTGGTATGGATAGACTTGGATTTCCGACAGAGAGGAGACCCACAGGATACCGGCGAACAATGAAGAATGAGCTTTCTCTAGATTTCGAGGCCTGGCTAGACTCTCATGCGAACTTGATCGGTCCTCAATTGAATTGCTGTAGAGTATAGAGTACTTGTATATCATATAGGAAAAGCTCTTGAAATTTTAATGGAAGTTGCTGTATTAGTAAGGTACCTTAAGGCAAGCCGTTGTCGGCTACCGGACGTGTCATGACATCACCAGCAGTCTTTTGAGGGAGACTTCTTCCAATTGTCTGGAAGCCCTGGTGGATCTAGTAGTGTTCAAACGATCTGCCATCTTCCATGCTGAGTAATGCTGACGCTGTATGTTGCGATGCCGACATACACCACCTTGAGGCAGCTCCATAACGAGACGATCGATACGCAATTAGCCTCGCACTTACCACAGCATTCAATAAAATCAAAATGGTTGCGATTGAACGCATATCGATATGCAAAATCTCCCATTGGCAGTAGTAAGGTTATCACAAAGTTCACCATCATTCCTGCATTTGGGTTCTTGGCCGTTGGTGCTATGATCCAGTAGAGCGGACCTCGAGGGACAAGCCTTGAACAGTTAACGCTCATGAAAAGACTTCGACCGAAGAGATCCGTCCAGCGTCAATTACATATAACACACCTGAAAAACACTGGAAGTTCACCTGCATAGTGACGATGTCAGGTCTGATTTATGCCAAGAGTCTTGGCATACCAAGACTTCAGCCCTATAGGAACCCCCCTAAAAGGAATGCCTACCGCTCGGGCGAGAATAATAGCGGCCTCAAATCCCAATAACATTCCCTAGATAAGGGCTTTAGGGCCCAGCTCCCCTATAGATAGCCACTAAACCAGTAGCTCAAGGGCCCTTAAGGATCCTTAAGTTCCCGGCACCCTCTAGGGGACCATTCTCTTATTAGGGTTAGGGTTCGCCGATAATAGCTTAGCGCAAATCAGGACTTTTGGTGTCACTCTCTGTACTGGCAAGCATGTTGACGACTGTGTGACTCCAAGATGAGCAGACCTTCGCGGTATACAGAAGACTCGTGGATAGGGGCAAAATCTGTTATACCCGTCATGGAACTCACTTCGAGAATGAAGGTAGTAAACCGGCGAAGTGGGCGGGAGAGTTTGATAGGCTGTTATTGGCACCGCCGCTAACCCTGCGTTTTATGATGGCTCAGGGGCGCGAGAGGGGGCCCAATCTGAAACAAAGGCCGCGGTCGACTCTTCATCCACTCCCTCAACCCCATACTCAACACGTCGTGTCTTTCATACTGTCCCTCATTTCAATAGTCACTCATTACTAGGGCAGTAGCAGGCTGCTGCCACCGCAGGAACCAGGTTCATTCTTTCAGCTGTGTTCATTGTTTACTCTCCTTTACTCTCCATTCCAGTCCTTACACCCCACGAATAGTCCCACTATCGAGCGGGCTTTGGTCGAGTCAACACTCTCAGACATTGCTATCTATGATCCCTGAATATTAACGATGGCAACCAAAGACGACCATATACATGATACAGCCGAGGCCGCGTCTGGCGACCAAAGCGATATCCGACACCACTCTGCTTCTACTGTAAACGGTCCACAGCCGACGGACTCAATGATCACTGTGGAGCTCTCGGACTCGCCAGTGGCGCCTATATTTGAAACATCCTCCCACGACGACATAGAAATCCAGAACGACACTGAAAAGGATTCACTCCGCGTGGATCAGATTCACATCGAGACACAAGAACGGAAGGGCTCTACCTTGCTTGACCAGAGAAGCTTGACCGACGACGAGAATGTTCTCGTATTCGAAGAAGACCCAAAGGAACTTTGCAGAGAGTCGACAGTCTCGATGGCAAGCAGTGTCGAAAATAGGCGTTCCTTGTCTGCCACTAGCACCATTCGCTCCAGAAGTGACAGCTCCGGTACCCTATCCTCTACGGAAAGTGTTCAGGTCGATTGGGACGAGCTCGAGAGGAGCGAAGAGCAGGCACCGCGGGATGAAGGCTCTGATGAGGTAGGTTCCGGCGCGGTCTCTCGAACTGAAACCCCCGTATACTAACGCGACTCGAAGTCGACCGCGTTTCTCCTTGCAAGACTCGAACAAGAGAACAACGCTTTGGCAAAAAATCCCAAAGCTGCTCTCGTAAGAGCCAGGTCTAGGAAAGGTACCAAAGGTCGACCACCGTCTATGCAGCAACTGAAGAGGCTCGTTAACGAACCAACAAAGCCGTCCTTGAGGTATTCCTTGGTCCCTGATCCGCCACCAATGACCGAACTGGAATTCTGGGCCGCTCTTGTCAACGACTATCCCCAAACGGCACAGAGGCTACCAACCTTGACATCTAACAAAATTAGGGGTGGAGTCCCACCACCATTACGCGGCGTTGTTTGGATGAGCATCGCTGGATCACGGGATCCACTGCTTGAACAGGAGTATGACAGACTTTGTGGGGAGACTAGTCCATATGAAAACCTAATCGGCAAGGACATTGGCCGAAGTTTCCCTGGAGTCGAGATGTTTCGAGATCCTTCAGGGGATGGTCAGCAGATGCTCGGCAGAGTCTTGAAGTGTTTCAGCTTATACGACCACAAGATTGGATATTGCCAAGGCTTGGGTTTTGTCGTTGGGCCCCTGTTGATGCACATGCCTGACAAGGAGGCTTTTTGCGTGCTTGTCCGGTGTGTAACCCCCAAGACAAGATCGTTGCTGATGTTATGCTGACTCGGAGTAGCTTAATGGAACACTATGATCTTCGATCATGTTTCCTGCCAGATCTTTCCGGCCTCCACCTTCGCATCTATCAATTCCAAAATCTGCTGTCGATGCATTTACCAAGTGTGGCCACACATCTTGAAAATCTACAAATAGAGCCTTTATATGTTTCGCAATGGTTTCTATCGTTCTTCGCGGTGACATGCCCGCTGCCTATGTTGCTAAGGATTTACGATGTCATCCTGACCGAAGGCGCCTCCGAGACCCTCATGCGAGTGGCACTCTCACTTATGCGAAGGAATGAGAAAAAGATAATGGCTTGTACAGAATTAGAGGATGTGATGGGCCTACTACTCTCCAGAGCATTATGGGATACATATGGCTGCAATGCCGACGACCTGGTCAACGACTTTGTGGGCCTGACCGGCCTCGTAACCCGTGAAGGACTGGAAAATTTGGAGCGCACTTTCAAGGAGGCAAGCAAGGAAGACTCGACCTCAAAAGTGAGCGCTTTGCCGAATGTTCAAGCTGCCGCATCACGATTCCTTGGACGGATCTGGGCAGGCTCAGCTTCGTTAGCCAAATTAACCTCACCTACTTCAAGTCTGGGAGTTGCAGCACCTTCACGACCTTCAAGCTTTCTCCGTCGAACGCCTTCTAAGCAGAGTATGGCTTCTACTCTTAACTCCATCGAGAGTACCGAGAGTCATCTAAGTACAACGTCAACAGAAGCAACAGCAATGTCAAGAAATCCATCGGCTGATTGTACCCCACCAAAGTCTGTCACTTTTGGCAGCTGTTCCACGTCATCAACAGGAGTCACTAGTCAGGATAGAGATCTTCACAGCCAGATTGAAGACCTATTGACAGCACTCAGCGACATGCAGCGGGAACAGGCGATTTTGGTTTTCGAGCTGCAAAAAGAACGCGAGGAGCGAGAGGATGATCGAGCTGCCGTGCAACGTTATATCGAGCGAGCTAGGAAGCCAGCCCCCCTGGAATCCATTTCTGAAGACCAGACGCACCAAACGGCTGAAACATTAGAATTAGAATTCGAGGATGCTGAGGCGTCTCTGAGTGCGTTAGAAGAGCATTACAGTAGCACGAAGGCGAATAAGAGGTCTTCTCTAGCACAGCAGACAAAGCATCAGATGCGGGAGGACCTCAGGCTCTGGAAAGACCAATACGAAGTTGAGGCAACTCGATCTGCTGACTTGACGCGCCATCTTGCTGACGAGAAGGCGGAGAACGCTCGTATTCTGGAACAATTCCGGGATATGCGCACCCGAATGCAAGAAGCACACCAGGATAAGCAACGACTAGAGAAGACCCTTCAAGATATGAGGAGTCGTAGATTCTCTACTGATAGCGAATTTGAATCAGTGCCTGCTACACCTGTTGACGTCCCGTCTGGCCCTGCGGGTCTTCGGGAACTCAAGCTCGGGAGATCAGGGTCGATACGTTCGACCACAGGACCAACGCAGCCTTTCTCAAAACGTTCGAGCAGCCTTGGTATCTCGACGGTTCTGGCGACTGAGAACCATAGGCCAGCTTCGGAAGATGCTTTATTACTTGAGCTTGTCAATGCGAAGACAGCAGAGGCTGTTGCAAGGCAGGAACTGGAAGAGGTGAAGGGCAAGCTTGATGCCTTGAGAAAGATGATTGGGAGCGGGCCAGCGGCAGCAGCGAATGGCCATCGTCCAACTGCTAGCGAGGCATGTCTCCCGAAGATGCAGCCTGCAATGACTGTCTCGAAGCCGCAGGAGACTCCGAAACTCACGCCTCCGGCAGTAACATTGGGTGGTGGCTTTTTTAGTGGATGGGGAAAGAGAACAGCTTCGAATCCTCCTGTAACGTTAGTGGTTCCGGAGACTTCATGACCATATTTGGCTACTTGATGGGTCTGTGGGGAAGACTAATCTTCTGCTGTCTGGTGTCAGGTGTAGGATACTTCCTTTAACATAATGATACTGTTCTAGATGTTGTTTACCTAGTTAGCTCCTTCTCGCCTACAATACGATTTCGCGTTAAACTTGATATAGTCTCTCACGCGACTGTTCATTATGGCATGCTTAACTCTTGGACAGATTCATCTACCGTATCAAGGCCCCGTGTGCCGCTTCGTAAGCTCCAAACACCCCACCATGCCTTTCCTGGGTCTTCTCACCCTCATTACCTCTCGTGGCGTATAAATAAGAAAGGTATAGTTCGTCAGACTGCAGACCGAAGGAACTGCCGAGTTCTGCCGGCAGCACGCTTCAAGATCGCCATGCCCCTGTTAAAGATCGCCGGCAAGCTTCTGACCTGCATACATCCCCTAAAAGCTGCCCCTAGCCCCGGCTGGAGCCTATTAGGAGCCAGGAGTCTGGACCTGGGGCATGCCGCTGTCTGCTACCGGGACATATTCGTTGCGGCAACCCCACACGGGGACTGGTAAATTGGCACATCATTGGAGCTGAGGAATATCTCTGGGCATTGCTACTAAATGGAGCTGTGCTTGCGCTTTTGTTGACATGTCTCCAATTCTTCTGCCTTTGGTCTCCGTGCGTGATCCTGCATACAATATATAAATATATATTGAGTCCTGCTTTGTATTTTCATTCTGTGTATCCATCCGGTCTGTAGCCTCCGAGGTTCTCCACGGCAGCGCGTATAACCCCAGCTGCAGTGAATTACTTCGAGCCGCTGCGGTTCAATTTCATCCCCATCCTCGATCTTGTCAAGAAAGAAGAAAGAATCTTGAGAAGACAGAGCCACGACTTTGTGATTCTTGCCCAGCATGGAGATGAACTACGATGAAAATGTATATGGTACTCGTGGCGTCCAACTACATCACGGAAGGCTTACAATGGTGCACAGACGCTCCACCAATTGGAGGAGGAGCTCCACATACAGATTGTGCCGGGCACAGAGATTATGACGGACGTTGGCACCCATCATTTCGTCAAATCATCGTCAAGTTCTCATCGAGTCCTGGTTCCTCAGCCTTCTGATGATCCCAATGATCCGCTAGTGAGCTAATCCAAGCATTGGATTTAGTTCAAGCTAACTTTGTGAAGAATTGGAGCACTTTCTGGAAGTTCTCCACTCTCACTTGTGCTACCGCTGCCACCTTCGTCCAGGGGATGGGGCCGTTGGCTCTGGCACCCATGTTTCCGCAGTTGATTGAGGCGTTTGATTCAAATTTAAACGCCGTCATTCAGTTCACTGGTGTTGCTATCCTGGTGCTTGGTTTCAGCAACTTCATCTGGTACACTCTGCGATTCATGACCTTATATACATGGATTAATTCGGCATTAGGGTCCCACTGAGCACTTCTTTCGGCCGTCGGCCTGTATATTTGGCATCTCTGTTGATCTGCTTTGGCAGTGCAATCTGGAGAGCTAAAGCCAAAACGTATGCCAGTTTCATGGGCGCTTCGGTGCTCAACGGTCTTGCTGCTGGACCTGCTGAAGTAAGAGTCCCTCTTCGAATTAGCGGTAGACGCCACCACTAACAGCAATGTCCAGACGATTCAACCTAATGTCATTGCAGATGTGATGTTCTTGCACGAGAGGGGAACATACCAGACACTTTACTTTGCATTCTATTTCGGTTCTCTAATGGTATGTCTTTCATCATTCATCTAGGGATTTAACTTGCAATACTGACGACATCTCAGATTGGTCCTATCATCGCCGGACCAATGGCCGAATACGCAGGCTGGCGCAACTTTTGGTGGCTTAACGTCGGCTTGATTGGAGCAACCTTCCTCATGTGTCTTTTTGGATTTCCTGAGACCAAATGGCACCGCGTACATCCAGATGAGCTACGCAGAGTCGCTACTGAGGCCGACATGAAGTCTTCGGATGAGAAAATCGCTGTTCAGAATACGGAAGACTCCAGTATCGAGAAGGCACCCTCAACGGGGCTTCAGGGACTCTCTCATTCCACGACCGCCCAGAAAGACCCTTGGCTTGGCAAAGGGAGGCCCAGCAAGCAGCAATTCAAACTCTTCCAGGCCAATGCGCACCCATTCAAAAGCATCGCGCTCGATCTATGGATCCCGTGGAAGCTATTTGCTTTCCCGATTGTGGAATTCGCCTCATTCGTCGTGTCATGGAGCGCCTCGTGTTTCTTGACCGATAACCTTCTTCAGTCACAAGCATTTGCCGCACCACCTTACAATTTCTCACCTCTAACGATTGGCTTCTTCAATTTTGCAATTCTGGTTGGAGCAATTATAGGTTTATTGACTGCTGGTCCACTGAGTGACTACATCAGTATGGTACTTACGAAGAGAAATGGTGGAATAAGGGAACCGGAGATGAGGTTGCTTACTATGATCCCCTACTTCATACTAATGTTGATTGGCAATTTCGTTACTGCATTCGGTTGGCAAAATCAATTGAATTGGAAGGTAAGTGATTTTCCATTCTGCAATGCCAACAATGTGCACCAGATCTGACAGAAAACGCTAACTGTCAACGTACAGGTGATCGTTATAGTTGGATGGGCCTGCACAGGCATCCAAGTTGCAGCTCTACCTGCTATCGCCTCAACATACGCCATTGATTCATACAAGCCCGTAGCGGGCTCCATCTTTGTCAGCATCACTGTCAACAAGAATCTGTGGGGCTATGGGTTCTCAAAGTTCATCAACTCATGGAGTGAGACAAGTGGATATGTACCACCAATTATGACGAACATGAGCTTGACGGCTCTGTGGTGTTTGAGCGGGATCATTTTCTGGTTTTACGGAAAGAGATTCAGAGTTTGGACCAAGAATAGCTCGGTCCATCACATGTAATGGAAGAACAAATAAGGACGACACGGTATCAAGAAGGGAGTTAAGCTCAAGGTAAGGTAGAGCACTGGTGGGGCATACATACTTTGAAGTAATATATTGAGCTAAATTTAATTCCTCGAAGCCAAATTTTTAGCAGAGTGTCCTGTACAGCTCCTTCTCTGGTATGAGAACGAATTACGCTAGGAAAGTTGTTTTCTATTAAGGTAGAGGGCAGCAGTAGGGCTGAATAGGGCTGAGGCAGTCCCCACAGCGCTAGCTCTATATAAGGTTAGAGCAAGGTCGACATATTAAGCGCGACATGGCCGCGAGTAAACACTGGCAACCCAAAAACAAGTCAACAACAGCACTTATTTTCTTTTGGTGTTGGGTTCTTGCTAAGGATTCCTATCATACCTCCTGTGTTCTTCATGGTCTAATCATATCTTACTACCGCTGCTCTAAATCAAGCCTACGAGCTATTCCACGCGTCGTAATGGACTCGTCCATGGAAGACTCGTTGATGTTCAATGATGGAGACAGTTCGGACTTCGCACCCGCAGCGGTGAGCTTCCTTCTTTCTGCGACTCCCGCAAATTACGATGCTAATTCTACTCACAGAAACCAATGGCAAAGGCAAAAGCTGCACCGAAGGCTGCGCCTAGAGCTAAAGCTGCTGCTCCCAAGGGCCGTCCCAAAAAGGACGGGGCTACGAAGCCAGCGCCAAAGAAAATGTCACAGACGACGTCAAAAGCAAAGCCTGCGGCATCGAAGAAGCGACCTAAGCCGGATACCGACGACGAGAACTCTGACCCCGAGGGCCACTCACTACACGACGATTCGCTTCTCTCGGTGACTCCACCCAGCGCGAAGAAGCAGAAGAGAGCTCCTGGTCCAAAGAAAATAGGCGCAAAGCCCCTCCGCGAGGTCGAGAATGAGGCAATCGCTGAGGCCATTGAGGCATCGATGATCTATGATGGCTCTGACGAGCCGAAGCCAAAAAAGAAATTCAAAGCAACAGAAACATATCAGAAGCTGACCCAGCTCGAACATGTCATCAAGCGGCCAGACACATATATCGGATCCGTCGAGTTCCAGGAGAAGCAGATGTGGGTTTTTAACAGTGAGCTGGAGTCGATGGAGATGAGGACCGTCAATTTTGTGCCGGGCATCTATAAGATATTTGACGAGATCCTAGTCAACGCTGCCGACAACAAGCAGCGAGACAAGAATATGGACACGATCGAGGTCACCGTTGATCGCGAGAAAGGCGAGATCAGCGTCCTGAATAACGGGCGGGGTATCCCAATTGAAATCCACGAGAAGGAGGGGATATACATTCCTGAAATGATATTTGGTCACTTGTTAACTTCTTCAAATTATGACGATGACCAAGAGAAGGTCACGGGAGGCCGCAATGGCTATGGTGCTAAGCTCTGTAATGTCTTCAGTACTCAATTCACCCTCGAAACTGCAGATTCGAAGACCAAGAAAAAGTATACACAGACGTGGACCAAAAATATGAGCAAGATGGGAAAAGCTTCCATAGTCGCAAATAAGGGCGATGATTTCACGAAGGTCACTTTCACGCCGGACTTCAAGAAATTCAAGATGCGTGGCATAGATGACGACTTCGAAGCATTGATCAAGCGTAGAGTTTACGACTTAGCAGGCACCAGCAAGGGCGTCAAAGTTTGGCTGAATGGGAAGAGGATCAAAATCAACAGCTTCAAGAAGTATATGGAGATGTACACCAAAGCCATCAAGAAGGAGCGTGGTGATGAGGCAGCAAATGATACCTCCGACATTATCACCGACAATCCAGACATACGGTGGGAAGTCGGATTTGCGGTATCAGATGGGACATTCCAGCAGGTATCTTTCGTCAACTCCATCGCAACTACATCAGGCGGCACCCACGTCAACTATATCGCAGACCAAGTCTGCACCAAGCTGCTCGATATTGTGAAGAAGAAAAAGAGCAACAAAGCGGCTGCACTTAAGACTAGCCAAATCAAGAATCATATTTTCCTGTTCGTCAACTGTTTGATCGTCAACCCTGCTTTTACGTCTCAAACTAAGGAACAATTGACGACCAAGCACACTCAATTCGGTAGCAAGTGTGTCTTGAGTGATGAGTTTCTCAAGAAGATCGCAAAGACCGAAGTGGTGACCAATATCCTGCATTTTGCCGAACAGAAGGCGGACCAAATTCTCAAGAAGAGTGATGGAAACCGGCGAAGCCGGATGGATAATCCCAAGCTCACAGATGCAAACAAAGCAGGGACCAAAGATGGCTATAAATGTACTTTGATCCTAACTGAAGGAGACTCGGCCAAAGGAATGGCAATAGCAGGTCGATCAGTCGTCTCCCCAGATTACGTTGGTGTTTACCCACTCCGTGGCAAGATGCTCAATGTACGAGACGCTTCAGTCGATCAGATTGCAAAGAACACTGAGATACAAAACATCAAGAACTTCCTGGGTCTAAAGCACAAGACAACCTACACGGACTGCAAGAGCTTACGCTACGGACATCTTATGATTATGACAGACCAAGATCATGATGGCAGCCACATCAAAGGCCTACTTATAAACTTTCTCCAGGTCCAATTTCCTAGTTTGTTGAAGATACCTGACTTCCTTGTTGAATTCATCACACCCATTGTCAAGGTCTACAAGGGCGACCCAAAGAAACCCAAAGCCGCACAGTCTTTCTTTACTATGCCTGAATATGAAGCGTGGAAGGAGGAACACAAGCACGAGCGAGGTTGGGAACACAAGTACTACAAAGGATTGGGGACAAGTTCCACCGAAGAAGCTCAGGTTTACTTCCGAGACCTGGACATGCATCGGAAGGAGTTTGATGTCATGAAAGAAAGCGAGGCTGATCTCATTGACCTTGCTTTCTCGAAGAAGAAAGCAGATGAGCGGAAAGAATGGCTTCGTCAATTCAAGCCAGGGACATACCTCGATCATTCTGACAAGATCGTTTCGTATACAGACTTCGTCAATAAGGAGCTGATCCTTTTCAGCATGGCAGATAACATAAGATCTATTCCATCGGTAGTAGACGGCCTCAAACCCGGGCAACGCAAAGTCCTCTACACTTGTTTCAAGAGAAACTTGAAAAAGGACATAAAAGTCGTCGAGCTGGCGGGTTCTGTTTCCGGTCTTACCGCGTATCAACACGGCGATGCGTCTTTAACGGGCACCATTATAGGGCTTGCGCAAACGTTTGTTGGCTCCAACAATGTGAATTGCCTTGAGCCTAGCGGCAATTTCGGTAGCCGTCTTCAAGGAGGTAGTGATAGTGCCAGTCCCCGTTACATCTACACAAGACTCTCACCGTTTGCGAGGAAACTCTTCAATCCCCTGGATGAACCACTTCTGGCGTACAACACTGACGATGACCACACCATTGAACCTGAGGCATATGTTCCTGTGGTACCTTTGGTCCTCATCAACGGAGCGGATGGCATTGGAACCGGATGGAGTTCCTCAATTCCCAACTATAATCCTGAAGACGTTGTAGAAAATCTTAAGCTCATGATGGATGGCGAGCCTATGAATCCAATGACCCCCTGGTTTAGAGACTTCAAAGGAACAATTACTTCTATGGGCAACGACCGCTATAAGTTCAGCGGAATTATCAAGCAAACTGGCGAAAACGAAGTTGAGATTACTGAGCTACCCATCCGTATGTGGACGCAGGATTTCAAGGATAAGATCGTTGAGATCATCAAGGCGGAGAAGGTACCTTCCTTTATCAAGGATTATGATGACTACAACACGCATAAAGATGTCCATTTTGTTATCAAGATGGAGGAAAAGCACATGCAGCAGGCACTCGAAGAGGGTCTTGAAGAGAAGTTCAAGTTGACCAGGTCCGTTGCGACCTCAAATCTAGTCGCTTTTGATGCGGAGGGCAGAATCACCAAGTATGCCAGCGTTGAGGACATCATGAAAGAATTCTACAACATACGTATCAAGTTCTATGAGAAGCGAAAGGTATAAAGCTTATTTCCCCTTTCCTGGACTCTTTCTTACTAACTTTTGGTAGGCGCATCAATTGTCCGAGATGCAAAAGGATCTAGATAAATTTACAAATCAAGCTCGCTTTGTCCAGATGATCATTGATGGCAAGCTTGTAGTTTCGAAAAAGAAGAAGATGGTCTTGGTACAGGAGCTCAAGGAGAAGAATTTCAAGCCCTTTCCCAAGGTCTCCGATTCCGTTAAGGAAGGAGAGCTTGCCCCCATTGCGGACAACGATGAAGAAGAGGAAGAAGATGTTGAAATTGGTGCCGCCGCATATGATTATCTTCTGGGCGTAAGTGTGTAGTCACATGTATTTTATGGTCTTGCTGACGTCATGGTAGATGCCTATTTGGTCTTTGACTAAGGAGCGAGTCGAGAGATTGCTCAAACAGGTCGGCGATAAGGAGCTTGAGATTGATACCTTGCTCAAGCTTACAAAGGAAGATCTATGGAGGAGAGATTTAGACGAATTTATCGCTGAGTGGAGGTTCCAACTCGAAGACGAAGCCAAGCGTCAAAAGAAAATCTCGAGTTTGAACCGCCGAGCATCGAGTAAGATGGGTGGTGGAGGTGGTGGGGGTGGACGGAAAAGAAAGGGAGCTGAGTCCGACGATTCTGACTTCGAAGGCAGTTCCAAACCCAAGAAGGCCCCCAAGCAACCCAAGCCCGTTGGGGGTCTGCTTTCGTATTTGGCGCCTCCACCTGCGAAGACCAAAACCTCCGACAAGCCCAAAGCCCCATCAGCTGCAGCCAAGGCCGCGCAGAGGACCCTTAATCTACTCGAAGCTCCAAAGGAGTCCGTCGACGATGTCTGGATGAATCTCGATGGGTCCGGTGATGATGTCCATAAATCGACGAAAGCCAGAACAGCCGCTCCGCTCAAAAAGGCAGCACCTAAGAAACGCGTTGTTGCAGATGAAGATGAAGACGAGGAGATCGTCCGTCCCACTGCCACCCGTCAACCCCGTGCAGCCGCCGCCAAGCCTGTCAAATACAACACCCTCGATTCTGATTCTGATGGAGAGGACATGCTCTTTGACGTGGGCAACATGGTCAAGGGCATTGATACTGCTCCAGCCGACAATTCCAGGCAGCTGTTCGCTGCGTCGGCGTCCCGCCCTGGTAGTAGCTCAGGGCTTCCGAAAAAATCCGTTCCTTCTAAACAGACAGTCGATATGGATGTCGATGACACGAATTACTCCATGCTTGTACCACCCACCACCGCAAAGGGCCCAGCAGTGACTGCACGGGAGACCATCCTGTCCGACACCGACGATGACTCGATGGACGATGTAGTCTATGCTCCCAAAGCCTCCAAGCCAAAACCTGCTCCCAAAGCTGCTCCCAAGCCCAAAGCGCCAGCTAAAAAGGCGACGAAGGCTGTTTCACAGCCGCCGGAGCCTAAGAAGAATATCCTTAGTCCTGTAGGGAAAGCTTATGCGGCTATGAGGGCTAAGCAAGCAGCGAAGAAGGATGAGGATGAGGTTGAGAAGATTGCTGATGAGATTATGGACGATGAGGAGGACGAGGATGAGGCTCCTGCTGCTAGGAGGCCGGGGCGTCGTGCTGCTGCTGCTCCTAAGAAATGGGTTATCAGCGATGATGAGGATGAGGAGGAGGATGAGGGCGTCACAGCGGAATTTGATGATGATGATAGTGAAGACTAGGATGTTTGCCTTGGGTTTTGGGTTTACCGCATGCGTCGTCGCGCTTTCTATTGACCATAGCGTAAGCCCATGGCTACGCATAGTATTTTTTGAAGAGCATACTTGGTTTTAGTTGAATACGCGTTGCAAAAGGTCTGGCCATGTGTACATTATTCCTTAGCAGCTCTTATTACATTCTAGATATCAAGGGAGATCTTTCCTCGAGCACGAAACCTGAATACCACCCCCTCGAAGAACAAAATTCTGACATCGGCTTCGAACAAAGTAAAGTGCCTAGTAGCATAAGAAGGTGGCGATGTACATGCCGTAAACCCCTAACGGCGCGAGCCATTCACGCTTTCTCTTCCATCAACGTCGAATGACGTGTTAAAACCGGCTGCCTCATGCTCCAAACCCGATTCGAAGAGAAAAACAACGAGACGTTCCTCGCAACAGCCAACCCCCTTTTTCCCCCTTCTTCAACCTCGACGGCTCAAAACTGCACAAATCAGCAAGCACCCTTCGCAGATGCCACCCCACGAACCGTGCTCAATTTCCTCCAAACCACCACTAATATAAACACGCATCCACCCATCCAGCCTCTTGCATCCTGCAACTCCCTCGCCAATCCAGCAACGCCACCAGCCGTGCAACCCTCCCCGTTCCTATGCCCATTCCCGCATCACAGGCTCTCATGGAATTGGATTTTCGTTGAGCCTCCTAATGCACCCTCCCGCAGAATTCTCCGACTTATTGTAGCAAATTAAGAGGTTGGAATGCTAGCAACCGTTGCCCAGCCGCTGTCTGGACGCGGTTCTTGGGAGCAGCCTTAAAGTTTAAATGGTAGGTGGCGCCAATGGCGTGCAGAAAAGAGGAGTTACGTCCGTAAGGGAGATTGGCAACTCTGATCCAATATGGGTTCGCGTGGGGGTATAGGGCCCGAATCGAGGTGCGGTGAGTGGCGTGGGGTTTGGTGTTATGCAGCGTGCTGTATGGGGAGGGTGAGATTGAACTATGTGGCATGCGTATGCAGATCCTGCGTACGTGCTCTTTAATGGCTGATGCAGAGGTTGCAAAGAACGTGGGGATATGATGATGGCGATGTGATAAAGTCGCATTTTCCCTCCGATATTCGATAGTGTCCGATAGGAGGGAGAGATTCATGCCCCCCTTCCCCTTTACCCTGCGTCTTCGTGCCTGAAGATCTAACCTATCGATCGATCTGATCAGCTGTATGGTTCGTGGCTCCTGCATGTGAGCTTTTGCGGGTGGGTCTAACTGCAAGCGTTGGGTGTTGATATTGGAGAGGTTGATATCTATAATTTGTTATCTCACTATCTTCTTTCAAATGTCGAACTCCCGAAATTGGGGTTTCGAATCCAGCTTTTCATTGGCCATTCATTTCGAGATATTGCGGTGCGAGGTTCGCGCAAATCAAGAATTCAACAGAATAGCCAAGTGGGCTGGCTTTGACGATCGTGAGGACGGTCTTGTCCACCTCTAGAGGCTTAGCTGTTGGTGCCCTTATCCTGGACGTGGTGATTTAAGGCTCTCAAGGCGTCGTCGGAACATCTCAAAATCGATTTTCGTGGAGGTCATACCATTGATCTAGTGACAACAGCGCCCTGAGAACGGGGTTTTGGGTAGTCCCTTAAGAAGGTCGCGGCTAAAGTTCTGGTGTGATCCCACCGACATTCAAAATTCTTCAGTCTCGCAAACAACCAGTTTGCTGGTGAATAAATCTCACGCTAGGACAAATTTGCGTCCTCAATCAGGCCGTTCCTGACATGTTAACGCGGAAGGCATCGAAGGTGGAACTAGATAATCATAGCCGTTGGACACTTTGATGGACTGTCATTCCAAGAAGGTTTAAAACACTGCCTTCTGCATAATGCCTGTGTCATGCATGCATACATAATGGCGTGCGGAAGGATTTCCCATTATGCGGGGACCAACAAAAAACAAAAATGCTGAGGGACTGGTAGCAATGCGCTAAAAGCGGCTACTGTTCATCATCAAATGATGCTCCACCAGGCTAGGTCATTGTTGAGGTGAGAATAGGCGGTCCACCACAGCATTGCGCTGTGGCCAATCATCGAGCTCGGAAAGCAATGACGTGCACTACGCCGAATGATCACGATTATCGGTGTTAATTCATCCGTGTAGTAGTAACGTCCGTAAGTGGTGTTTCTTTAATATTCGTTATGACCCTTTGGGAAGAAAAAATAGCCTCGTCTCGTGCGATATTAGACTCAAGCAGGTCACAAGACTAAACTCCGTGGCGATCGGGCCAAAGCTCAGGTACACATGCATCGAGTCTCAAAAGGAACTTGAGTCATCGCTCACAGATTTGTTTCGTTGTGCCGGAATCAAGTCTGTTGCCGCGACCCTTGCTGCTAGTACCCGACTGGCTACTCGCCAGATCAGAATATCCTGTATGGCACCATCATGGATCCATTTGGAGGCGACCGATACCAAATTTTAACAAGCATAAACCAGAGCATGACCACAATAAGTCATGGAAAGTCGATTCCTTTTCTCGGATTTCCTTTCATGAAGTGGCGGACTTGGGCTATTTGGATTTCAAATATTCCCCTTCCAATTTGGTCAGTGTGGCCAAGGGTCACGACGAAGTCTGTAATTGGGGGTTCCGAATAGACGGTGAGAAACATTCGCCCAACGATTTCGAGAGCAACCATGGCCTAAGGCTTCCTTCTAGCGTCACAGGTGGATATCAATGCTCGGAATTCTTGAAGAGAGCCCGAAACCATACCTCGTGCACCAATCTGGTGACGCCTCGCCAGAAGCTACGTTGAAGGATAACCTGAATTAATATATGAGGCCTTGTTTGAGGTTTGATTGTAATCGTTACAGCAATCAAACCTCCCAATCTTATCGAAGTAAGAACGAGTAAGCTTCTCCGCGTGCTTTGCGCCTATACTATTCACCGCTGCTTTAGTACCAACACTCATCCGTCCAGGGTCAGCCGGATCTAAATCAAGGCTGAACCCGTCAAGCTGTCAAGCTGTCACGACTGACAGACGCGCTCTCACATCGTACCTAACCTTTCTTGTGCATCTAGATTAGGGTTAGGAGGGGTGCATCAAGGGTCTGCATCAAAAGAAACAAAGAAATTGCGAGTGGCGGTCTGCATCTTGATGCTTTAATGTTTTGCAAACCTTCAATTCTGAAAGGAAGCATTCAATCACTGGTTTGGCCGCTCAGCAGAGCCATGTAAGTAGGTGGAATACTCTGACTCCTTGTGCAGCTGGTCTTTGTTCTGAAGGACGCTGCCAACTTGGAGCTGGCTCCAGGGTTGGCTCAGGCGGAACATTGATTGGACGAGCTTCCAATCCGTTTCTGTTTCCACCCACAACATTGGGACCTCATCTTTGCCAGCTAGATCATTGTCTCAGTAGGTATATTAGACCACAAGCCCTCTTCGGACTATATTTCCAGAGACCGCATCTGGACCTCAACCCTGGACTTCTGCGGATCGTCGCAGCTCTTTCGGCCATCAGACCGCTCGTTTACCGCTTTTGGACCTCAACAAGCCATTGCCAGGATCTCTGTGCCATTCGGCTTGGTTCATTTACAGAACAGCTCATCATGGTCCCTCTTGCGTCGTTGCTGAACCCGTTGCCACCTTCTTTCGAGCGGCCTGCAAAGCGTTTCCGGTCTGCCTCACCCAAATATACGCAGACATTCTCGTCGAGATTGCTATCAGCCAAGAAGCAGAAGATGTCGAAGGCAGCAGCAACTTTCGTCAAGGCCGAGCCCAAGGGCGAGATCAACTACCCTCCTTACGAGGAACAAGACAAGGCAATTGCTGCAGCATACGAGGAGTTCGATGTCAAGCCTGTGGGCCAAATCTGCGAGTACCCCAAGCGAATCCCGTACAATAGCGAGAAAAAGACATTCCAACAGAGGACAGGCAGAGATGGATTTGAGGGTACGTAGGAGTCCACTCCCAACGGTTTGCAGCAAAGCTGACTTCGATTGTAGTATACCAGTACACATTCAGGATGCCAGACGATGATCGTGGGAAGGATCCGCACGCCGTGATGTGGGATTACAATGTGGGCTTGGTAAGAATCACCTCATTAATCAAGAGCCTAGGCCATTCAAAGGTGATCTCCCTCTCTCGCAATGCAGTCTAGGCAAACCAGGCTGATCTATCCAGACAATGCCAGCGAAGATCATGAGCGCAAATCCTGGCCTTAGTGCTGTTTCTCATAGCATTACTGGTGGTTCCATCTCTGCACAAGGTACTTATCACCTCTCGAGTCATCCCAATTTACTAACCGTGTTAGGTTACTGGGTCCCATTTGAGGCAGCCAAGGCCGTTGCTTCCAGGTTCTGCTACAACATCAGATACGTGCTGGTACCTGTTTTCGGTCCGGACTTCGTGTCCATGTGTGAGGTGCCAGACCAAGGAGCCTGGATGCATCTGTCCATCAGCCGCAGCATCATCCAACATTGCACCGAAGCAGCGACAGCTTATCAGTCTCAGTCCCGAGACTCGTCAATGGGTAATAGTCCTCGAACCAGTAGTGCTCTCCCTACATCCATCTGGCCAGCAAAGCCCACTCTACGCCCAAAGTCACGGACGATAATGGATTTCGAGAGCGGATATGCCACGGATAGCGAGCGTAGCGTACATCCTGGCTCGCCGATGTCGTCGGAGTGGACGCCGGTGAACTCACCCAAGCAGAAAGATTTGCCACCAATCAACGTCACATCTACCCCACTTGACCATCGTGCTTGTAAGACTTCAGGACGCAAGAAATGGGGCTATCCAGAGCGTGCGCTCTTCGAGGACAATGTAGTACTCGAAGACAAGGAAAGCTCATCTGCGCCATCGCAAATGGCTTCGCTGGAATCGTCACCGGTAGCCAAGCGAACCAAGATACCGGAGGAAATTACACCCGATATCAGAGCCAGATATTCTGAAGCTGATATTGATGCAGCATGTGCCCTGGTAGCGTTAAGTTGCGGGAGGTGAGTATTTTGGAGGGAGCCATTATCGCGGCCGTTCATCTGCTTGACAATGGCTGTAAGGGTGTCATTGACATATGGGTGGTAGCATTGATATTTTATTTTGAACGCGCAAGCACCTGGATTTGGTGATTCAAATCGGCTATGAACTATGTCATAATTAATGTCTGGTGAAAATGGGTGGCAATCTAGATATTTATTAGTTGGAGGTATGTAGTTCTGCTCAGCAATTCCAAGTTTCTCGCATACCGGCTTACGTCATCTGGTGCACACCCCCACCTGAATCCCAATTTTAGCTCCATTACCATCTTCAGTTTTAATGATATTCAGAGCTCTACCAACATCTAATCTATCTGATTTTCTAGTGAGGTGATCTATAGAATTAGGCGCATCTATCAGGCTGTCAAATAGTTGATTGATATCGCTGAGGCAGCCGAATCTGCCTGCCACAAGTATTTTAGGGTGGGGGGGGGTCCCTATCTTCTACCACCACCAAATCTATGTTACCCCTAGGATCGCTTTGTTTTTGAGCTTGGATCGGCTTTTAAACCTTTTTAGCTCTTATTGTAAGCTCACTATACAGCTGCGAGCTGGCCTGTTTTGCTTGTAGAGCCTCATCTTTTTTTTGCTGTTTTTCAGCTTGTTCGCGCAGTTTACATTCCCTTATATTAGCTCTAATAGCTTTTTGCTCCTCAACTTTCTGAGCTTTTTCAACCTTTTCAGCTTCCTTGCGAACCTTATCAAGCTCTTTTTGATGACGTTCAGCTATCGCGTTGGCATCTTTTTGAGCTTGTTGATCGCGCGCATGCTGAACCTTAGTTGGGGAATAGAACATTGCTCCACCATCGTTTTTAGTAGGAAAATCTAGTAATAATGGCTTGCTACGCTTTCGACGCTTCTTTTCATTGATTAGGCTTTTTTTAAGGCCATTGATTTGTTGTTTTAGTAGCATATTCTCAACTGATAGCGTATGCATTATGTTGCTGAGCTTTTGCGCTTTTTTATCATAAATGTTGGAAACCACATTATGTAGCAACTTTTCAATGCGTTTCCAATCTTCTGCAGCTATCGCTGAGCCCTTAGAAGAGCTAGAAGATGGCCGATCTTCAGTGTTTTTAGTGAACTTAGTGATAATAAGCTGAGGATTAAACGGGTGGAGGCCGGTGGCTTTGAAGCCAGAAAGGATGTTTTCTGATGTAAATGAGGTTTTCCAGGCATGCCAGAATAAGCGAAAAAAATCCCGTTTGGTAATGGATGAAAGGCCCTGGCATTCATCCATAAATGATGTCAGTTGGTTTGAATATGCCTGTGATAACGGCCGAAACAAACAGACATCTAGGGGCTGCAGTGTATGCGTTGAATATGGTGGGTATATAGCTAGAAGGATCCTATGGCTATCGCAATAGTCGATGAACTTCATACTGATGTGGGAGCCATGGCCATCGAGGATTAGAAGCCTCCAAGATCTTTGCGCCTTTGGTTTTGTTTCGCGCTCAAAAATTTGCGTCAACCACTGAAATCCTAGCTCATTATTGGTCCAACCAGATGGCGATGAGGCAAAGAAACAACTGTGAGCGTTTGGATCAAAATCCTAGAGCCATGAATCCTGAATAAGGCCTGTAGTTGCTTGATAGATCAGCCCTGGTGATAGAGCTGAGCCATCTGCGCATATCGCTGCGATAGTAGTAATCCATTCGCGATTTCCATCCTGAATAATTTGTTTGATTGATCCTTCTTTATAACGCCTACGCGAAAAGATGCGCTTCATCTTTGAAAGAATTCCAATCAAAAAGCCCTTTTCATCCATATTGTAGATATGCTGCAGCTCTACCTCATATTGCTCGATTTTCTTCCTCAATAGCTCAAAATATAATGAGTATTTGAATGCTGAATCTGCCCTAGAGCGATTATGGTCGAGGCCCATCGTCCACTTTGAAACCAACTCAATTTTGTGACGGTGTAGAAAGCGCGAAACCCATTCTTTTCCTATCTCTTTCTAATAGATTTCCTGAGCGAAATTTCGAATTATATGCCTGTTAGGAGGGAGGCCGCGCGCGCATAAGCGATCGATGTATTTAATTAAGGATTTTTCTTGTTGGTCGTTGAGGTTTCGTTGGTTTTGGTATTGGGCATGACGGGGTTTGGTTTTGCCGCGATATCGTTTGTCGAGGGTGGAGCGGTTACAATCGAACTGCTTAGCAATCTTACTGATGTTAATGTGATCTTTAGGTGATAAGCTATCAATGAAGGCCAAGGCAGCGTCTATCGAGCTCATATTGGTGGAGGTGGAGGTGTTGAAAGATTTGGTTGAAAATCCTAAAATTGGGATTCAGGTGGGGGTGGGCACCAGATGACGTAAGCCGGTACAGTGGGACGGCGCTAAGATTTTGTCCGTACAACCACAAAAAATTTCTATTTTAGCAGGTGCAACCCAGAAACTTTCCGTGAACAATTTACAGTCGGAAGAATCGAACAGTTTCATTGATACCAGATACTCTCTACCATACTCAGTAACCAACTATAATCTGAAGCTGCTAATTACTTTACGAATACCACCAATAAATCAAACGGGATATTGTGAAATTGAGGCTGTGGTGGATCTGGAGACCTAGATGGCTCAATAATTTGAACATCATAGGTTCACAAACACGTGAGACAAAGCTTGATGCGGATTGGTGCCTTGAGTCTAGGTGACCTAAATGGAGTCATAGATCTAAGGGGATACTTGAACTCCGGTACTCTGCCTTACGGCATACATAAACATCTACAGAGACTTTAAGTCCCTTCTTGAACGCCTTATGCCACCAATGCCAAATGCTACAAGCCGTCCTTATAACACCTCCAATGCATCAAACTGGCGCTGCGTAATCGTGTCGTAATGCGCTACAGCCTTGCTATAGAAATGAAGCACTGATGTGGTTTGCCGATCGGAGTGATAACATCAGGCACACCAGATCCGATTGTAAACTTACATTCTGAAAGACAGATAGAAATTGTGTAGTCATCGTTGAAATTAAAAAACGGCAGCGAGTCCGCTCTTTGATTGTCTTTTACTGAAGCGTTTCCGACCCATGAATGAGTCGTCGCTGGAATGATTCTTTTGAAGAGTGTGGCGAGTTGGACCGTTCTCAATCGGTCCGGGAGAATCGAGATCTAGACCACGCGAGGATGACGGTACGCCTGACTGGAGATCTCTGAGATGGTCCTCGCCGGAGTAAGAATTTGACATGCTCTGCGATAAAGCGATCTCTCTAGCAGTCTCGATAATATCGAGCCACTCTTGCGCTGATGCAGAAGTCGCTGATCCGTCGGAAGACGCAGCTTTGGGATCTTCAAAGGTGAAATGTTTATCTGACTAGATTCAAAGTCAGCCTGAAATAGTATTCATCGATGTGCTATCAGAAGTACTAACCGTATCAACGCACCAGTATGTCAAGCCTTTCGGATCCTGCAGCTTGCGCCAGACACAACCCGAGATGAACAGCGGTATCTCGATCTTGGACTTCTTCTCTTCACCGCCAGCTGCGACAATGATGATTCGAGCGCTTGATGTAACCATCACCAGTCGCTGACGCTTCTTAGGTGTGTTGCTGCCAAAAAATCTTGAGAACTTTTTGGGCGTATCTGCGTCGCTTTGGGTACCGTTCCGGCCATTGGGGCTATGCGGGGCCGGGGCGGAATTAACTATCAGATTTCCAAGTTTCAATATGCGCTCGTTGTTTCGTGTGAGTACCGGGGACCATTCAATATCCAGCTGACTCGGGGGTGGAAGCTCGGTGATGATCCTTGGGCTTGGTCTTGGCACACTACTCCCTGGACCTTCGAACCTTGTGGTAGATGTACTATGGGACGGTGTGATGTCAGGGGGAAAGCTATTACCGCTACCATTCGGTAGACCGTTAAACCTCTTAGCCTCTGATGGTACGTAGCTTTTGAGCCTGGGCGCCTTCTGCCTCCAGAGTCCTCGCCCCCAGGTAATCCCGTCAAAGAACTGATGGTTTTTGATGTGCTCTATGGATAGGCGCATGGCGGGGTCAAGCACGAGTAGTCTTTGGACGAGATCTTTGGCGACCTCGGGGAAGCCTTTTGGGAATTGATACTCAAGGGCAACAATCTTTTGGAAGGTCAAGTACTCATTGCCAGCCTTGAAAGGTGGCCGACCTGCAAGTAGCTGATAAATTATGCAGCCGAAAGCCCAGAGGTCACTGGCTTTACAAGCTTGTTTGTCCGTGAGAAGCTCCGGACTTACGTATTCTGCTGTTCCAACAAAGGAATTCGCTTTGTTGATATCAACTCCATCTAAAGGACTTCCTGCTTCCGGACCGGTGTCGACATTTCGTATGGGAGGCTTTTGCGGTACCTCCAGAATCTTGGCGGTCCCAAAATCCGTAATTTTGACGTGCATTTGGTCGTCGAGTAAGACGTTCTCCGGCTTCAGATCACGATGTATCACTCCTCGCGCATGCATGTAGTCGATTGTATCAAGTATCTCGGCCCCGTAGAACCTTGTACATTCCTCATCAAATGTTGTCGTCTGTTTGAGAACCCCTAGGAGCTCTCCGCTGCTGGCAAGGTCAAGGACGAAATACAAAGATTGCTCATCTTGGAACGTATAGTATAATCGTACAACCCCGGGATGATCTGTCAACCGATTGAGAGTGTCTTTCTCGATGTTGACGTATTTAACTTTCTTCTCTTTGATAATGTGTCTTTTGTCGAGCACCTTAATCGCGTACTCTTTGCCGCTCTGCCTATCTGTAGCTGCAATAACCGTACTATACGAGCCTTCACCTAATGTCCTCCCAAACTGAAAGTCTTTCACCCCTTTTTTGACATTTTTCAGGACCGGTCTTCCATTGGCATCTATGTCTTGACGTACTCCGACTGCAGCACCCTTATCTTGCCATTCCTCGCTACTTTGGGGGGGCCCGCCTTCCATGCCGTATGGATTGCCTGGATTGGGTGTTTGTTGAGGGACAGTTGTATTGGGAAAGTGGGGCCCGCCCATACCGTATGGAGTGCCTGGGTTTGAGGCTGGTAAGGGAACGGGCGAATTGGCGTGTGAGGCCCCAGTCATCCCCCTCGAGCTTTTGCGCGGAGGCAATGATGAGCCATTGCTATTGTACATATTACTATTTCTGTAATTCCGGTCTGCATAGCTGCCTTCTCTTGTAGGTACCCCGGCCTGCATCGCTAATGATTGACCCCTTGATTGTCCTCTGGAACTAGTCCTCTGCGGTAATCCTACCATGGACGACCGGGATGTTTCGCTGCGTAGCCGGTATGAGCTATCCCTTGTTGGCTGATGTCCATTTGGGGGCAGAGGTTGAGTATATAGAGAAGATACAGGACGTGCACCTGAGGTTGCAGGACGTTGGTTTTGCGGTATCATGGTTGGGTATTGTGGAAATTGAGCTTGCTGCTGGTCTTGGTACGTCAGAGGAATAGATTGACGATTTGCATACCGCTGCGCATAGGACGAGGCTTCCTTAGGTGTTGGAGTACGTTGCGGTTCAATCGGACTATGGCGCCGCTCTGGAGATATTGTTTCCGTCGAGAAAGACTTCGGGTCGAACCCTAATGGTGACGCTGACCGCATGAAGCCATTGGCTGGTAACGACGGTGCCTGTTGGCCATTTTGTTCACCTCCAGGTCTCTGAAAAGTACTTTGCGCAGCAGAGAGCGGCGAGAGAGAGGGAGCACCCCCTGGAAAGCCATCCTTGGACGATCCTGGAGATGAGTTGTCGGGGTTTGCGATGCGGAGGCCCCCAAGTGACTGAGCAAGGCTCAGGTCGCCGTCCATAGCGGAGACTTTGTGTAGATAACGACAGTGAGCAGCCGGTTGGCAATTTGGTATAACAAGATGCACATCAGTTCGGCCTGAGTGACTGGGTGGAGCTTTGCCGGGCAATGTACGGGACGTCCAGAGAGATCGCGAGTCGGTATTCCAACTTTAAGCTTTGCCCGATTCAGCGATGATTTATCCCATAACAGTAATTTCTTCAGCCACCTACCACCTAGCACATGTTACTACCAAATACTACAGTTTATCGCATATAACCACCATCGACTGCCTCTCCCCAGCTCCAATTATATGGTAAGTAGGACATATCACCTGCTCATCTCTTTATACGTCAGCAGCGCTGCGTTGATGAGTCGATGTGGCTCATCCTCCCTCCCCGCATTGCATTCGTGGCCTTTTCGTGGCCTCCCGCTATCTAATCACCGCTCAGAAGCGTTACGAAGCTACCTAGTCGCTATTCTTCGACATAGCTTGCCATCTGGCAGGGTCCGTGGGCTTAAGCCTCTTGCTCTGGTATTCTGGTTGGAGATGTATGCTGCGATGCGAATATCGTATAATAAAATAATGAATGCCCCGGGGGGGGGGGGGAGTATATTGATTCCCAAGTTCTCTAAAATCTTGCGCATGTCTGTGTTTGCACATCATCTATACGATGCAAGGATTCCTTGCCTCTCTTAGTTTTTATCGATGCCTCCTTCCCTTCATAGTGAAGTTCGTTATCTACCGTCAATCGTCCTTGCCTAGCTTAGTAACCTAGCCATGGATACAAAGCGTGTTCTCATCTTGCAAGCCTCCATTCGCTTCTCTCTTTACGTCACCACAATGCTACGTCTGGGCCCTACGCATATAAGGCTTGATGCAAAAGACCTTGCCTGGCATGTAGGGCGTCACGATGACCGTCAGGCGAGACGTGCCGAAGTACCTACCGGCGAAGTCACCAATAGGGCCAAGAAATCTCCGAAGAAGATAGAAGATGGCCATGTACAAGCGGTGTCTTACACCATACCACATCGCCCAGCGTTGCAGCGAGCAGAAGATGTGCAAGAGCGTGACACTTTAATTTTCTCAAAAGAGCCTGTTCCTGGGCATGCAAGATCTTTTTGGGATAAAATTCTGGCCGATGCCGGGACGCCCACAAGAACTCAATCGACTATGCTAGCCAACGCTACCGTGATCGATCCCTCTGTGGAGTTCCTCGAGCACACCCACTCATCACGGGCATCGATTGAAGACGATAGTACAGACATGGAGCATGATGCTAGAGATATTGGGGTAAAGAGAGGAATACGGAACCCTTTTCAGGATAGCGATGGGCAGAGCTCTTCTGGAGCGCCCACTCCCACCTCTTCTGAATCCCCCGGACCACCACAGAACGATCCGCATGACGAGCTCGACGAGGGGAAAGCCAACAGAAAGGATTCGTCAGAGGGGAACGCTCAGGCCTCATCGTCCAAACCTCGGATGTCATTCTTCCCTTTCAACCGGAGATTTGCGCCAGCTAACGTGGACGGAAGCTCCGAGACTGTGTCACACCTGCTTTCTAACAGAATGGTCTTTGATGGACCTTCTGACGCTTACAATACATACTACGGAGGGTTGTCTCAATATTCTACTGGCAATATTCAAGCACCTCTCCAGGATAACCGGTACGGCAGTCGACATGATAGGCGAGCTAACTCATCAAGTCTAGACGCCTTAGTCAGTGATGAGGAAGGAGGTCCTGTCACCTACAATATGACTTTACCACTGAATCTCTGGTCTAGCATCAGACGCGTTTCGTCGGAACTTGAGGTCTTCAACGCTCGTGAGGGTCGAGCACCTGCGATTCAAACTACACGGCCAACGCTGACGTCCCATACAGCTGGTAGCGCTACAAATCCGGTAGGAACAGGACACCTTGGCGAGGGTGCTAGGAACCTACTGAATACCCGCCCCACCATCAGAGCTGTCTCCAATGATCTAGAACCTTCGCTCATTGAAACTGAGTGGCCATCACTAAGCACAAGTCAATCTATCAGCAATACGCGACACCCCTCGGCTACTCTTCCACCTTCGTCTTTGCGCTTCTACCAGAACGCGGCATCCAGCTCTCCTGATCAGCGTCCAGTAAATGCAGCAGAACAAGATAGTGACGTAGAGCCCGAGACTCGCGGCCTTCTAGCACAGCCTCCTCGTCGCCCAAGAACATACAGACCTCGTACCGAAAGCTACTCATTTGAAAGTGTTGAAGAATCAAACGAGGCCTTCTACACACCTCAGGTAGACGGCACCTCGACCAGTAGATTTGCAGCACCCAAAGTGCCATCGCTCTTGGTGTCCCATCCGCCGGCTCGTAGACCGCCTCAAGTCTCAGCAGTCACTCGCGCTGCGCTCAATGCATCACCTCCGCAAGCTACGGACTTCCGTCGAACTTCTCCTTCGACGGTGCCTTCCTACGAATCGAATGACCTACGCATATCTCCATATGAGGTATCCAGCGGTTACCTAGCATCAACACCTCAAAATCAACATCGACATCACATTAGCACCTATCGTTCTCTCAACAGCATAAGCTCCTCACACAGCCACCCTTCCTCTTCCCACGGCGAATTGAGCAGCAATAGCAGCCGAGGACTCAGTCCCTACGCCGCAGAGTTCATGACCCCTATCGCTCACCGCCGCCCTTCTTCCCAGCTCCCCCTCCCACCCCCTTTCTCATCCACCCCACGCTACGTTTCCTCTAATTACGCCCTCCCCTCACCATCCCCAGATCCCCCACTCACCCCTCCACATCCTCACACACCCACTCCACCTTCTCGTTCTCCAAATTCACCTATTCGCATACCCGTCTACCAAGATGACCGCGACCCTGCTACCCAGCCTCAAACGCCGGCTGGACTACGCAGAAATGGTGTGCCTGTCATGATGGCGACGCAAAATCCGTTTTATACTGCGCCCGTGAGGCCGAGGACAGCGGGGTTGCGCGAGGGAGAACAGAGAGTGAGGGATTGGCAGGCTTTTGTTACACCGACAAGGAGAGGTAGGGTGGGTAGGGCGGTCAGGGATGAGTTGGATGGAGGACAGGAGAATGCAGATAGGATTGGAGAGGAGGAGAGGATGTTGAGGAGGGAGATGGCATTTGGGGCGAGGTTGGGGAGAGAAGAGAGGGGGAGGGGGGGACGATGAGGAAAGAACAGTGTGTATAAATAGGAAAGCGTGATGGTTGAAGAATTGGCGTTCGTCTGCGTTGGGTCCTGGTTGAATATCGATTTAGAGCAGTCTTGGGGTAATTTGTGCTTTTAGGGGGTGCCTTGGTGAGGTCCTTTGTTCGCCACCTCGTGCCTGGAGTAGCGTTTCTGGACTCTGGGTTTTCTGGACTAGAAGATTTGTACTGCAGTCGTAACAGAGATCGAATCGATAGCACTGTAAAATACTCTTCAAGAACACTATTATCCCATTCAATGATTTCCTGAGCTATGCATACATGGCGAAGAATGTAAAGGAGCATTAAGGTAGGCTAAACAGTGCTATCTATACGTCCCACAGCTCTATCTAATGCTTCCTTCCTCGAAGCGAGAACCTTTTCACAAGCAAAAGCCAACGCGACAGAGCCTATCGCCAGAAATCTATTCTATGCCCCATGCCCAATCCCCTCAAGCCCATCTAAGACCCTCCCTTCCCCATACTCTTCTTCCTCCCATGCACCGTCACCGGCACCGTCTTCTCCGCCGCCACACTCCCATTCACCAGCGTCTCCTTCGCCCCCGGCACCACCGGTTTCCCCTCATCTCTAATCCCTTTCCGGCTCTTGAAAAACTGCGCCCCGTCCACCAATCTCCTCTCATGATTAACCCTACCGTTCACAAAGTCCGGGTAGTTGAGGGTAAGTTCAGCGGCGCCATTGACAATGTGATCTGCGGCTTCGACACCGAGCATAAAACTGTGGTCTTGATTTCCGACTTCGTAACGCCAGGAGCCGAAGCGGCCGCGGGAGAGGATGGATTTTTCGTAGAGGGCGGGGAGGAGGGCTTTGAGGGCGGATTCGCGCTCGAGGGTGGGAGTGGGGTAGCCGTGGTCGAAGCGGCGGTGGTAGGTTGAGACAATTTCGTCGGTGGGTTGGAGCATTTCGGTGGCTACGAGACCTTTGATGCAATCGGCGAGGAGGTTTTCGTTGTTGACGGGTTTCATGGAGGATTCTGAGACTTCGAGCATGATGGACCAGTAGGGACCTTCTTGAGGGTGGGTTGTGGTGGGCTTTTCGCCGGAGGCGAGGTGGAGTGTGGGGAGCTTTTTGGAGTCGGCGGGTTGGTTGTTGGGGGAGTAGTTGGAGAAAATGGTGGCGCGGTAGAAGGGGCAGTCGTCTTCAGGGAAGTAGAGCCAGCATTTGTCGCCGATGCGTTCCGGGCGCTGGCCACGGACACCTACGCCAATGACATGTGTGGAGGAGTAGAAGAGGTCCTTGCTGAGGGAGATGAGGGATTGATCGCCCATTTTCTCAACAAGAGAGTCGACGCCCATGGTGTTGATAAGTTTATCGTAGCCGATTGTTTTGCCGCTTTCGAGAGTCACGAATTTACTGTCTGCGTCCACTTTGGCTACTGTGGCATGGGAGCCAAACATGGTCTTCTCTTTAGGTATGGTTTTAGCCACGGCGATCCAGATGGCACCTGTTCCGCCGTGAGCAGGGAATCGGAAGGTGGCATTAGGGCCCCAATTGCCGGCTGTCTTTTGTAGGATGACATTCTTGACTACGTTCTTGAGGTCAGGGGCGGCTACTCGTTCGCCGAGCCACGCGCATTGCATCTCCAGCGTGTCAACCTATAGTCCGCTGTGAAACAACAATAGTAGCTCACCTTTGTTGTGGGTACTGCCCAGACCTTGAAGTTGTACGGCCTCATGAACAGATCGGCAATACCAGTGCCCATCATGCGCACGATCCATTCGTCGAAGGTCTTCGGCTTGGTATTGGCAACGCGAGCCTCCATGGCGGCGTCAATCATTCCATCGATGCAGTCCACTTGTTCTTTCTTTGGCAACATTGAGATGTTGTTCTGAAATGGGTATGGAACCCATAGGTTCTTGCAACGAACATATGAGATTCTTTGGTGTGTGTACCAGTCGTCTTCCTTGGGCAAAGCCTCGTCAATGCAGTCGTCGAAGTATTTATAGTGAGAGAAAATAACATGACCGCCGACGTCGTATAGCTGATTGCAACTTAGCGCCATCACTTCGAGTAAGGTAGGGTATCTGACGTACGAAGCCTTCAGGTGTCACATCAGTAGATGCTAAGCCACCAGGTGTCTCGTTTGTGTCGATGATCATCCATGATGGCCCATCCTGTGCTTCCAATGAGCTTTGCCGGCTGTAATTTGTTGAAACAGTGGGAGCGCACAAGCTGATGGAGACGTTTTGCAGCTCCTAAACCAGTCGGGCCAGCACCAATGACCAGTACATCGACTGAGCTGAGCTTGTTAGCTGGTAATCGAGCCAGATGGTAAGTGGCGATACGAACATGTCTAGTTTGGTCATTTTTGTGCTGTGCTTCTTCAGCACTGGAGAATAGTCAATTGAATGCACTAAGGAAGAATTTGACACAAATTTCCTATTTACAATGCAACAAATCCGAGAAGAGAGTGTCGTTCAAAAGAAAGAATGTCGAAGACGAAAATGCCAACTCATGAAGCTCTGCAGGCGCGGAGCTCGATCCTCCAAAAATCTTTAGCGTTGTCACGTTTAATTGACACAGCCCGGTCTTGGCAGCCTTGGCAAAAAACCCCACGCGCTGTAGCCTGTCAAAAGGCTGTCACCAACCCAAAGAACTTAACGCTTTTGTTTTATTCGATACGATCTAGCTACAATAAGGTCGCCAGATAAACTTTGCTTCTAAAGCCCCAAAGTCCTTGTACTTCTGATAGTCGGCTTAGGTATTGAACTCATTCTTCGAAAATATCTACATCATTCCTGTGTGACGATAACTAGATTCGAATACGCATTTCAGGATTCGCAGAACTGGCCACAGCCCAGGACACAGGTCTGTGAATTATATTGTCACCTACGGGATAGCGTAGATATTTCAATCAATTTAACCCGCAGCGAGAGAAAGATCATGGACAACCAATCTATGCCAACCATCTCGGTCTCCATCTCCATTACCCCAGCGACGCATTCATATGCCAATCAGGAAGCACCAAACTTGAATCTGACAACTACATCACACTACTTGGAGCCTATCACTATATTTGCGGATGACCTCTCCCCCTCGCTGATGCTGGCCTGCGGTGCATTCACAATAACCTGCTTGAACAACGGCTGCGAGATCAAGCAAGCCTGTAGAATGCACTGCCGCATGCCACCGCCCACGAAAGTCGTTGTGCCTGTCATCGAACAGCTCTTCTATACTCTCCTCCCCAATGAACCCATCACTATCTCAGCGCCATTCAGTCGAAATCGTCCGGAGACTGGTGGTAAACCTTTAGCCAAGTCAGACCCAGCTTATGTCAGTGAACAAGTCAGGACCAGCTCCGATGCCTCTGGTGTCGACGGCCTCGAGCCAGGAAACGACTACCTGTTGACTCTGGCCAGTACGCCACGAGTTCACTGGAAGACTATTCGATGGTGGGAGTATGGAACCAAAGAACAGGTTCTACACCTGAATGGCAAGGAGAGCGCTTTAGATGGAAGGCAGGTCCGATGGGGTCGTGCCCCACATGAGCCGATCATGATCGATACAACAAGTATCTCTCCCGTTACTTTTCACTGTCGGGAGTAATTAGGGAAATGAAAAGTGAGGTAAGACGATCATGTCCCCCGCCGGCACAACCACCGGAGCTTTTGCAAATGCCTACGAGCTGATGGCCTACGCGAATATGGGCAGTTCGACATGTGACGCCGTCTTTGCCAAATACTTCAATCCAGGAGATCGACAAATCGTCACCAATGTCTTCGATCGCTTGCTAGGTCCAGATGGTGCCGCAGGTGCGGCTGCTATGGCGAATATCAATGTAATTTCGGGAGATACGAGTAGCGATCCTAATGATCCTGCTCCGGCGGCTCTTGAAGACTTTGATACTGGGGAACCGAACTTGGTGCTTACTGATGACGCATTGTAAGTGTCTTTCACAATCCAGCTCTTTTCGCAAAACGAACTTTTGCTGATGTGATACGCAGTGTCTATCCGAATCGCGATTCGGACGCATGTAGTCAATTTGAGGCGGGGATGACTACGGATATGTACCTGCTTAGAAGCATATTGCTGCATGAATACGCGTACGTAGCTCTCCCCTGCTCATTCAATCTTAGCTTACCAGTCTCTCGTTCCTTAGACACCGGCATTGGTTTCTTGGAAGTATCCATGGTGGCAAAGTGATTGATCAGCCAGGTGGGTATAGGTGGGAAGGTGCCAAAGCGCTGAACAAGGATCTCGCCAAATACAATACAGACAGCTATGGATGGTATGCCACAGAGACTTTTTGGGCAATCATTTGTGAGGTGCCAAACGGGTACAATGCCCCTGGCGTCGAAAAGAGGATTGAGTAGACGCGCTTCCTTTTGGGATCTTCGAGGTAATCGATATCTTGTAAATACCCGGAAGCGGGGAAAAGGAGCACCACTTTTGCGCCAACAACAATATTGTTATGAGAAACGATCTTACATTGTAGGATATAGTTATTCAATTCGATATTCATAATGAAAACCAATATAGGAAATAGCACAGGTGCCCACTGGATAAGTCACAAAGCAAACTTCAATATGGGCAGCTTAATTCCCCTACTTCACCCGTTTGGACAGAATTTAGCTGATTGTCCGCGAGTTGAGTACCACAGACACAAACTATGCCTGTGGCATGGCAGTGAAGAAACGACTTCACTACAAGGTTCTAGGATTTCGATACACCCTTTTTTAAGTCGCGGAAGGTTCTCCGTGAAAACCCCTGGGGCTGCTGTGTTACTCGGGGCCATAAATCCGGTCTTGTTGAGACAAGGAGCCTTCAGCTCTGCTGGTTGGCTGAAACATGCAAAATGGGAAGATTTGGTTCAATTGATTGGCCGAACTAGGATTCCCCCATGATTGACTCAATCCTGCAAATACGCCTGAGTCATAATGATAACACTGGATGGGATATGAAATGAGATCTCGTCTCTTTTTTAAAAGACCGTGCTTGTTGTATGACATCTAAGTTGGATAACTCTACAGACCGAAACGACTATTACCATCCCACATGGCTTTCCCAATCCCACCCGTAGCAGCCACACGTACAGGCAGACCCACCCGCTACCTCGACTCCACAGCCGCTTATGACCTCTGGAGCGCAGTATACGACACAGATGGCAACATCTTACAAGCTCTCGACACGATAGAAATGCGCTCACTTTTCCCAGATCTGCTTTCTCGACTTCCACACCACCAAGCATGGAAGATCGTTGACTTAGGCTGCGGGACAGGTCGAAATTCTATGCAGTTACTAGAAGTCCCCGATGCCACAATCGTATGCCTGGACGCTAGTCCGAAGATGCTTGAGATAGCTAAAAAGAGGCTCGCTGAGCGCATGACCGCACTAGATGACGCATCCACAAAAGCCAAGACATTCCAGGCTATTGTGTACGATATGCTAAGCAGCGGTCCATTGCCTCCAAGCGCTGTGGACGCAGAGGCGCTTATCTCAACACTTGTGCTAGAACATATCCCCCTGTCCGAGTTCTTCCGAACGCTCTCACAAGTACTGAAACCTGGTGGCTTCGCTTTAGTTACTAATATGCATTCGGAGATGGGAGCGATTAGTCAGGCTGGATTTGTGGATCCAGAGACTGGTGAGAAGGTGCGGCCCACAAGCTACAATCATAGATTGGAGGACGTGGTTGGGGAGGCGAACAAGCAAGCTTTCCAAGTTGTTGGGGCTGTTGAGGAAAGGGTGATGGATGAGGAAATGGCAGAGATGTTGGGAGAGAGGGCTAAGAAATGGGTTGGGGTGAAGGTGTGGTTTGGCGTTTGCTTCAGGAAAGCACATAGTATTATAACGTGAATCTAATTCGGTTGACGATGTACATATGGTATGTACATATGCGGAGTGCGCTCAAGGAGATATAGCGAACGGCGTGATGTTGCAAGGATTCTAGACAACGCAATGGGACTTTTGGTCCTGAAACGGCTGAGATTCACTCCATCTCGAATGGTACAGCTTCGATGAGATCCAGTTAAATGACTCCAGGGTGCCGGAATTTGCACACTTAGTCGGGCAACTCTTCATCTGTGATTCTATATCAGCCACTTTGTAACCCAACTGCATCAGCACTTCACGAACTTCTCTGAGGGACCGGAGCATGGTTTTTCTACCCATTTCCGTTCATAGTACATCTCAGTTCACCCTTACAGAATATGGATTAATCCATTACGTTTCCCATGAAACAAGACGAACCGCGTCATGATACTGCTCCATAGTTTAATTTCATCATAGCCTCTGACGGAACCGTGTACTCTTCTATTCGCGGAGCCATCACAAGATATCTGACGAAGCGTTCAATGTCCTCCAGGGGGGAAAGCCAGCAGAGGTCAAAAGGCTTTACGGAGAATCTCGTTCCCAACTCTGGCACCCCAATCGCCAGAGACGCAATTCGTTGCATGTAATGAATGGTACTACTCTGAGAAGGATATGCAAGGTATGCCTGCTGCGGAGAGGCCCAAATATCCATGCTATGAGAAAGGGACCTGCCGATGAATAGCCGGCTAGCGCATAACATCAAAACAGAACCTCGAGTTACATCATACATAATGACACCAATACTCCTCGAGTTACTTTTACCGACCTTGAAGCTCACATACGTCGAAATATCTTGGAGCTTGCCCTTATCCAAAGCGGCCACTAGATTTCCAAACTTTTAGAAAATTAGGCGTCCATTAAATATGGCACCTAAAGTGGCGTTTCTCATGGCCAATTATGGCCATGACCCGACAGGTGAGGCTATGTAAAGCCAAAATGCTTAATACTGTGCTCATATGCACGTCCAGAAACTGCCGTACCTTACAATGAATTCAAAAAGTCTGGTTTCGAAATTGACTTCGTCACCGAGAAGGGCAATATGCCTGAATGTGATTCGAAAATGCTCACGGGCATGACACAGAAGCTACTGGTATGTTATCTGATAGCTGGAGTTGCTCAAGATATCTGATAAATATCTTCCTGCCTGAAAGGGGGCTACCAAAGAGGCAGTGGACCTATATAATGCAATGAAAGATGACATGAAGAATATGAAAGCGCTATCCTGGACGGCTGAAGGATTCAGCCTCGATCCCTACGACCTTGTCTTCCTCCCAGGCGGACATGAGAAAGGCGTTGTCCAGGTAATCAACTCACCTGTAACGCACCGACTTATTGCAGACTACTTCCCAAAGACACGAAAGCCATCCAAGAAAAACGTTGCGGCAATGTGCCATGGTGTAATGGTACTCTCGGAGTCTTCTCTTCCAGATGGCAAGAGCGTAATACATGATGCTACTACAACAGCCCTCCCTGGCTTCATGGAGCAGTCAATATTTTGGGGCACAAGGGCCTTCCTTGGTGACTACTATAAGACTTATGGAGCAGGTACCGACAGTGTGCAGACCAGCGTAGGGTTTTCTACCTTCTCTTTTAACACTCAACCTAACATTCCTTGTAGGTCGAGAAGCGTTTAGATGATCCGTCAAAACAGTATTACAATAGCCTTGGATTTAGCCCGTATGTTCAAGTCCAGGTACCGAAGCTTTGTGGCTGCTTGCTGATCTCTATATAGCTTCATTCGCGAGGACGAGAGGTATAATTATATTAGTGGACGCTTTCCACCTGATGCCGCTCTTCTGGCCGAGAAAGCAATTGCGCTTGTGCAGAAGACCACCGGGGCTTAAGGGTAGATCTTCTTTTATTGCTTGTAATCATTGCAACTCCTTTTTTATGACTTCCTAACTCAGGCCCCAAAACTGGCTGAGGCGTTTCTGGACACAGGAACCGCTCATCTCAAGAATTATGATCAATCTGTGTGATCTATGACAAGCTTTTCAAGGGCTGCATCTTCGTTTTACACAATTAATTGGATGAAAACAGACGCTCACGGACAGATGGACATTTGCAAGGCACACCGTCACAGGCGTTTTAATACATAGCGCGCTAAGAGGCGCTTATACTCATCACATCTCTCGAGTAGATGCTTCTGTTTCTTAGAAAGGATAGACGGACACCAAAGCTGAATCGAAGGTGCTAGCATACAGTGATTTACGCTGTGTTGCACTCCTGTCGATGTCAATTGAAGTACAGAATACTGGTACAAAGGTCTCGATACGCTTTAGGAGAAAATCTCTCCGGAGTCATGAGTGATTTCAATCGCTTATCATATCTATTCCTATCTGTCAATCTATCGCGCATTATTGGAGGCGCGGGCGTCTCTAGATCCAAGGTACTTTACAGTCATCCAGTTTTAGGTCCAATCACCGTCTCACACCGCCCTGAGAGGAGTCAGCAGTCACGAGGTTTCAGCCAACCCGATTGTCAGACTGCATCTAAAACGAACCAAAACCTACACACAGCCGTGTTTTTGCATGTTGGATTCCATGATGATGATGATGTGGCAAAGGTTATATTCTCTTTCTTCGAGAACAACTCATCTGCCCCAGCCCTGCGGGATCTAAGATTTAGCTGGGCATCAGTTCTTCATTAGCGGGTTTCACGAAATGTTAGGCGGATGTAAGGTTGTTGCTAGCCAGGACCCCTAAGGTACCCGGATGTCAGATCGCATCTCCCAGCCTTGGCGCACTGAATTCGCTTGGGCGTGTTCTCGGCAGGCAGGCACGCGAGCAAGACGATGAAAAGCCTCGTCTTGTCATGATTATCATGTCATGTATAAGCAACGTTTTCATTAGCCAGCTCGGTAACATAAGATTATAACCCATTGACAGGTTGTTGATCGAAATGCGATTGACTCGCGTGGAATCCTTCGAGGCTGAGTCGTAGCTGATGTTGGATCCTTCACAGACCTACTGTTAATGCAATTCCAATTTCATATCGTCGCTGCGAGATGGAGAAGGGTTTGCAAAGGTCAAGCCACCTTTCAAATAAACACATATGAAGCTTTGTCGCGCCTGCTTCTTTCTTCCTTCTCTTCCTCACACCTTCAAAAGATCTTTACATAAGACCATATTCATAATAACAAACCTACCTTATTAACAGCAAAAACCAACACCATCAACATGATATTCTCACGCACCCTCATCATCTCCGCCTTCGCGGCTCTCGTCTCCTCCCAAGCTTTCCCCACCACAATAAGCCCCGCCCAGGTAAAAGATGCCACTCCCTTCCCCTTCCGATCTCAATCCCACCTCCTAACCACCACGCCAGGAAACAAAAGCCGTAAAGGACCTCTCAGCCTACCTCACATCCCTAACCGCGCAACCCGCCTACACCGCCGCCTTGGCCGCCGTGGCCTCCGCCGTTCCCTCAGACGTCCTATCCGGTATCGAGAACGACCCCGGATACGTCCAATCCGCGCTTACCGGCACCGCGCAACCGTCCTGGTTTTCTGCCCTCCCGACGAGCGCGCAGGCGTACCTTTCGAGCGTGGTCCAGGCGGAGATTAGTATTATTACTAAGGATGCTGAGGGGCCGGCGCCGACGAACGTAGCGAAGGTTGCGGGAGCTGTGATGGTTGCTGGAGGAGCGGTGATGGCTTTGTTGTGAGTGAGTGAGTGGGTGGGTGGAGAGGGTGGTGAGGTGTTGATATTCTGTCGATGGGAGCATTGGCGCCCGGGTAATACTATGTATAGACGACGAGGTAACTATTGAGGCGGCTTGGTTCGCTTTCTTGTTACTGAGCATTGCTTGTCTAGATTTGCAGATTGCCTTCGTCATTACTGCATTTACGGCGTTGTTGCGGGCTATGCCATGTATCCTCGTGATGATTAAACACGGTGGTAACAACATGACGAGATCACAGTGGGCTATGGGTTACTGCGTTTACTGGATGACGACTTGTGCGTTGTTGTTTCGTTATTCTTTCCCGTCAGCCTGAATTTCATTGAGACTACTGGTTGGCTGTTTCCCAAACGCCAATGCTTCGTCTTCTTAACACCTGCATCATTTGTTCCACAAGATCTTGCATCTCAGACATGCTCACCATCAGCCGCATGCACGAGCGTCACTAGTATGTCGCGAAAACCTTTTGGATATTATAAGAGTCTTCGTGCAAATACAGGATCATCAAAGGTAGCGAGCAGTCAGCTTCCTTCAGTTTTCAAAAAATTTGTACACTACACACTCCCTTACTTACTAGGACGGACTTTACGAACAGATCGTGTACGATAAGCCTACGACTTCATTGTGTTTGTATTGCCATACCCTCTCGTAGCCGCGGGACCTGATATGCACATCTGTAAACAACAATTTTGTCGGCACTCCAAATTCTTCAACGCCAAGACGCTAGGGTCTTTCAAAACATTATATCTCGTCCTATTTGGCGCACGACGTTCGATGAGCATTGTGTCGAAAACCTCAAGTAGGCTAGCGTGGACTCATCGTGGTGCGTTAATGACCTCGGAAGAGGGGCTTGTGTCGAGATGAAAGTTTTGGAGATAAGATGTGGCGGATAGTGCACAGGTCAATGGAATAGATAGTTCAATGCCAGAGCACATATGAGGGATTGAGAGTTAGCTGCTGCCAATATGATTGTATTTGTGGATTTGTGGTATCCCTGCTTCTGCTGGCATCCTCGATGTATATATCTTTCGTCAGCCGGAGGAACTACTGTTCATCATATCGTTCTAGTCTTGGACTCAAAGGCTCAAAGGCTCATGAAACTAAATTACAAATCAGAAGACCTCGAACAAGGTCAAGAATCTCTGTTGGAGAGACATGAAAGTACGGAACATATCCTGTATCGCAACAGGAACGATCAGACATCCTAGAGCAATCTGGGTGATAGGGAGGAGTTTAAGATATCAAACAGACAAGCCACAGTGGATGTTACGAGCTCTGGAATCGGCTCTCAAAAGCTCAAAAAGTATCTTTCCCAAACACTGCATGTTTCATGGACACTACAACTGAAGATGTGCATATTAAACTTTGATAGAGCACGGTGCAGCAATATTTTGTTGGATTCATTCAATTGAGCATGTCCTTAAAAATTTGTGATCGAGATACCCACCGTTTTCTCATGGTATCTGGTGTTGAGAGCAGCATGAGAGCGATTATCCCTAGAAGTACCTAGGAACTCAACCAATTAGTGAGTAGTACCTAGGTACCTTTTATTCATCTAAGGCGACTACTAAGTACTTTGTATTTTAAATCCTTGATGTAGTTAATTACTATCTAAATTTATAGAAATAAATAAACAAGAAATTGTCAATCTATCCCAACTATGATATCAAATCTGATCCCTACTCGGAGTCGTCGCTCAACTGTTCATCGTCACTATGTGTTAGTCTTATGTGCTTCACCTCCATGTCCTTAAAACAGAGAGCCAAAGTTCTTATTGTGTATTTCGAGCAACCCTTGCGAACATTCCTTGTGCTGAACTTCATGCCATCCATGAAGATGACCGACGTTTTGCCCTGTGAAATTTAGTGATTGTACCAGCATTGTAGTTGAGGGTTATAGTGAAGGTGTTACCCTGGGTGTACCTGTCCATCCACCAACTTGGCTAGTGTCTCTCCATCTCCCACTAAGCTCCATGCTACCAGCCTTTTGTACGGCTGTCTCGAATGCTAGTGTGAACTCTGTCTGCGCGCTCGTCCAGACCTTCCAGCTGCAGTCGGTCGAAGTGTAGGTTGATAGGACAACCCACAAGCCGTTTTGGCGGATCCCGTCATTTTTCAGTAGCGTTTTCTCATTTTCTTCGACCCAAGACCTGTAAACCTGTGTCGCGTCGTTATGTCTTCGTGTTCGCGTGACTGGCTTACTGCTGAGGAGGATTGCACCATCGTCATTATCGGTGCTGAACTTACAAGTCGCAGTGACAGCGAATTCTGCGCCAGGAGCAACGTTGGATAGACGTGTCAAGTTTAGCACGTACCCATCAAAAGCTACGGCAGGAGCTTACTCTACAGAGCCAGACGTCTTCAGCTCTGATTCCTTGACCGTCCATGAATACTTTGGTCCGAAGATAATATCTGACGTGGTCGTGTCATCCATCCTCAGGCCGTCGTCTACAGTAACTCCAGAATACTTCATTTTTCGGAGGTCATCCTCATCATCAAGGTCCACTACAAGGTTCCAATTCCCCTTTCGGTCAAAGTAGCCAACCTTCCCGGGTGTGATTTCATCTGATGTTACTTGGTACAGCGCTTTACCATAGTCATGAAAGTCCATCAACGATGTATAAAGAGCGCTCAAGCTGCAATTTTTCAGCAACTCCCCATCGACAAATCGTAATAGCGCAATGACTTACTTGACCCTTGCTGCCATCTTCTCTTAGCTTATGGAATATAAAGACTTCCGTCAACGCCTTCAGCAGTATGGCTGACTTATGTGCTGGTCTCGACGCCGCTTGAAAGCTTTAGAGCAGCCGTAAGTCCATCAGATAGCTGGCTTGATACGGCAAGATTGCTATCTTCAACGTATTCAAGTATATACAATTGGTATGGCAGCTCGGTAAGGTCAGATTCTTCTATAGACGTGGAATATATACATACTTAGCAAGTTTCCTTCTATGTGAACCATAGAATTTGCCTATTACCTTGTTGCGAATGGGTAGCGTCTTGGCAGCTTAGAATTGAGTCTAAAGCCGAATATCTGCCGCCCACATCACGACCATCAACAGCTCCTTCAGAACTCCATTGATCAGCACCTTCAAGCCTGATTCTCATCTGGTGCTTCCAGATGATCAACTACGGACATGGCTGACCCCTTGTATGAACTCCTAGCTCCATACTTCGATAGTCCCACCTCTCCACGCGCTGTCCCCATCGTCAACGATAATGTGACAGCAAAATACCTAAACCGCCTTTCCATACTCCCTTTAGCATCACTCACGTCTACGGAACCACAGTCCTTAGCCCAATCCTCCCATTCGAACCTCCTCTCCATCCAATCTCTCTCAGCAAGATCCAATTCAGCCCTCGTCGCTTCCTCAGATCACTTTTCCAGTCTTCGCACCACCCTTCCCCAACTAGCATCTCACGCCCAAAGCCTTCGCCATGACATTCCAAAACTTGATTCACAAGCTGTATCCTTTTCCGAAAAATACAGCCGAAGCACCGAAAACGAGGTCCTCGACCGCCGAAAGAAAGCCCTCCTAATGGCCAGAAACGTGGACCGCATCTCGGACATCCTCGACCTCCCCACCCTCCTCTCCTCAACCATATCCTCCGCAACAGCCCAAGGAGCCGCAAACACCACTTCCTACGCCTCAGCACTAGATCTCCACTCCCACATCAAACGCCTCCATCTCCTCTACCAAGACTCCCCCCTCATATCATCCATCTACCATCAAACCGAAACCGCCATGCAGGAAATGACCGCCTCCCTCATCCTCAGCCTCCGCTCCCAAAACATCAAACTCGCTTCCGCCATGCGCACAATCGGCTGGCTCCGCCGCGTAGCCCCCGAACTCGACGCCACCCCCACCACAAACAAAGAAGGCTACCTCGGCGCCCTCTTCCTCGTCTGCCGTCTCGCAACTCTAATCTCCATGCTCTCCGCCCTCGAACCCCTCCGCGACCTCGCAGACCAAGAAACCGCCATCCGCTTACGCGATCGCAACACCAAAACCAACATTACTACTACAAAAGACGCCTGGTCCGTCGGTCAACAAACAGAACGCTATCTAAAACGCTACATTGAAATCTTCCGCGAACAATCCTTCGCCATCGTCTCCACATACAAAAGCATTTTCCCCTCCGGCGCTGAAACTTCCTCATCATATGCATCCGAAGACCTCAATTTAAAATTAAAACTCAAATCCCTCAACTTAAAAACCGTCCCAGCACCCCCCCAACAACCTCCACCTACAGATCCGCTCTTTCCCCTCCCCTCAGCGCTCGCTACATTCCCTTTACACCTCGTGAGCCTCCTCACGCATACGCTGAAGCAATATTTACCGAACGTAAGGGATAAATCGTCGAGAGAGAGTTTATTAACGCAGGTGCTTTATTGTGCGGGAAGTTTGGGGAGGTTGGGTGGGGATTTTAGTTTTTTGCTTGCGGAGTTGGAGGATGAGGAGGAGGAGGAGGAGGAGGAGGAAGAGGAGGAGGGGGAAAGTGGTGATGGTGACGGTGGCGGTGGGGGGGAGTGGGTAGAGGTTATGCGTAAACATCGCGTTTTGGCGGGGAAATTGGAGAGTTTGGCTAGTGGGGCAGGTGGGGGACGGGGAATGGTGAAAGCGGGGGCTGATACTGTGAGGGTGAAGTCGCCTGTGAGCTGAGCGAAGTAGAATGATAGACAGAAACCTGTGTGTGGGGTATCTAATGCAGCAGCAGAACATGAACGTCTATTTTTTCGCACAAATATCACGAATCTTTCATGCCCCTTATAGTAGGGGTCCTATATCTATTCCTCTTCACTCTCTTCCGAACTCTCATCCACCACCACCCTCTCCACCTCCTGCACCTCCTCACCCCTCCCCTCCTGCTCCGCCTCCGCTTCAGCCTCAGCCTCAGCCTCACTCATCAACGCCTGCTCAAACTCCGCTTCTAAATCCCCATCCCCATCCCCATCTCCCTCAGCGTCCTCCTCCCCCTCTATCTCCTCCCCCATCCCCTCATCCTCATCCTCTTCCCCACCACCACCACCATCACCCAAATCAATCTCCTCTACATCTCCATTCTCATCCTCACCCTCATCCTCATTCCCATTCCCCTTCCCTCCTTCTTCTTCCTCTTCCGCATCACTACCCCCCCTCAAACTCGGACTCATACTACTAGCCGCACTCCGTAAACTAATCGGTCCTCCTCCCCTCCCCTCATTCAACCCCGCTAACGCGTTCCGCCACGGTCGGGCTGTATTCCTATTCATGCCGGAGGCTGGGGCGTCGCCCATGTCGATGGTGAGGACGTCGTTGTCTGAGGCTTCGTTGTCGGCGAAGGCGGCGGGTTCGTCGCGGGGTGGGGGGTTGGGGGAGAGGTGCCGGCGGTGGTTGTTGTGGTGTTTTTGTTTGGAGGGGCGGGTGGGGTTGTGGATTGTGGTGGGGTGTGTGGCGGTGGTGGAGCGGGCGGGAGCTGGGGAGGGGGAGAAGCCATGGGTGTGGTTTGGGTAGGGGGAGGAGAGTTGAGAGGGAGCTGGAGAGGGGGAGTGAGGGGGTGGAGGGCGGTGGAGGAAGTGGCGGTAGTCGTAGGGGTTGGTGGGGGACGGGGGGAGGGTGTCTGGGTCTTGATGCTCGTCGGAGAAGAGGTCGTCGGAGGTGGAGGTGTTGTTGTTATTGGTGAGGGTGGGGTTTGGATAGAGAAGGGAAAGGGGAAGTTGGGGGTAGAGTGTGCTGGCGTGGGCGTTTGTGGGGGTGGAGGTTAGGTTGAAGTAGAATGAGGTGGTTATGCGGTCGAGAGTCAGAGATTGCGTGGCTGGGTTGTAGATTAGGGCTGCGGAGTGGGAGGGCTGCTGCGTGCCGGTGTAGGAATAGGTTTCGTTGGTGGTAGTGTTTGTAAGGGATAGGTTGTAAGTGTGGGGTGGGCCGTGGGGAGACGGAGTAATTGTTGTTTTAGTTGAGGAAGCGGGTAGCTTGGGTCTGTGATTTACTGTATTTTCTGTGTTAAATGGTCCATTCTTCTGACAGAGAGTGAAGATATTTGCTTACGCTGGACGTTGACCCGGCGTCTTTTCTGGGGACCATCTTCTCGTAGCAGTTGTTCATGGATTGTGACAGGGTATTTTGCATTCTTGGACGGATCTATCAGTAAGGACGCTGTTGTTGCAGCCATGATAGCATGACAAGACAAGGAGGAAGAAGAGGAAGGGGAGGAGGTAGCTGTGGGAGTGTTGGTTGAAAGAAGAACAATGGAAGTTGAAGACAGAAAGAAAGGTCACAGGTGAGGATGACGGTACTCGTTGGCGCCCTGGATTGCCTTTGTCCAGGGACTGTCCAGGGCCTGTCAAGGCGCGGGAGCTGCGCATCGGCCCTAAGCACTACCCCGAACTAGGTATCTTACGGTGTTTGGTGTACGCTATAAACGCCGAGACCAGCTACTGGTTGGGCGGACGGAAAGAGCCAAGAGCTCGTAAAGGTCATTCCTTACATTTTGCAACCACGTAACGTGTACACACATCACCTTCCAAATAGGGCTCATGTTCGTCTATGCCGCCCCTCCCCACCCTCTTCATTGGATAGATGCATGTCTATTACCAAGCTGCCGCTGCAGAAAATCACTTGGTATACCGCCCTGCTAGCCAATGGAGGGGAGCGCCCCCGCAATATCCAACCATGGTCACCGGCCTAGCCGACTTGGATCCCCAGTTGTGCCCGTAGGGCATAGTCTAGCAATATCACCCCCGGCAAAACCCTGCAGCACTGCTATCTTCAGCCTCCATGGCTCGGCCTTACCTGTCCCACTAAATGCTGTTGCTACTTCAGAGTCTCTGCTGGTCCATTTGCTCTTGTCTTTTCTTTCATCTATAGTATCTATTGGTCTTACTGCATCATCGCTTTCGCGTCTTGATTTTATTACTGGACCATTGTATATCTATTATTGTGCATTATTAATTGCTAATCGAAAGGATCCGTCGAGTCGCCAACCTACATTAGGGTGTTCCCTGCAAAACCCTTGGCATCAGCAGAGACCTACCTCTCCCTGTCCAGAGACTTCACTCGGTCGTTCAATTGCAGGCGACGCAGGCGAAGAAAGCCTTAATTGACGTTGGGCAGAGCTCTTTCGTCCTTTGCGGTGGAGAATGTCCTTTGTCTTTTCGTCTCTTCCACCGCCAAAGGATGGCGGAGTCAAGGTCGAGTACGTTTCCGCCAACGCTTCTGTTTCGCCCTACAGCGCTGACTTTGTTGCAGTATAGTGTTCGTTCCTGCCATTGGAGCCGACCCAAGGAAGACCTGGGAACGTCAAACAGGCAATAGTGCCAACCTTCAAAGCCGTCGCCTCGATTGGGCCATACATGATAGACTACATCCGGCAGCTCAGGTCCACCTCTACGATCACCTGACGCCGAGAGAGAGGAGCTTGGTAATAAAACGGCATGAGGACCCTACACATCAAATATCAGCAGAAGCGTACGCTCAAGCGGAGTCCGCAGTCGCGGGATATGGGGTCGCTGATTGGGCAGACCGCTTTCTGCGGATTCTTACCGATCATAGGCGTACCCAGACCACCGATCAACGGCCTATCCTGTTCATTTCTCATAGCACTGGTGGCATAGTCGTCAAACATATGCTCAGCAAAAAGCCCGAAGGCGAGAATATTGCAGCGCTTTGCCTTGGGATAACTTTCTTCGCCACTCCACATCATGGTTCTAGCGTACTCTCGGAGCCTGAGTATGTACAGACTGTGCAGACGCATCTGGGTCTGAAGTGGGAAATGTCCGAAACGCTTCGCAAGGATTTTACTTTGCGCAACGACGACTTGGAAAATCTCAACAACAAATTTGCTCTCAATGTTGTAGGCCTTAAGATCTATAGCTACGTTGAGATTAGTGATACTTATCTTTTGGTTCCCACAAATGACACGAGTGGGGAGACGTTGACTACGGTCAGATTGTGCATAGTCGACAGTCGGTCTGGAAAGCTTGGCACCGCTGAACTCCCATTTGAGGACGAGGAGGTCATACCATTGAACACCACTCACGTCGGGGCCCCTAATTTCAAAGACGAAGACGTTCTTTACGGCTACTACCTCGAAGAAATCACTACCTTTGTAAAAGGATTTAGCGCCGTAGAGCGCGCGGATTATCACGCTCTCAACCATGATATCATGACCGGTACCGAGGTTGAGGTCCATCAGTTTTATCTTGCTGGCACACAAGGCGAACCGGGGTCAGTGAAGATTTTGACCGCGCATCCATCACTACAGAAATTCCTTGAGCAAGGTCCCGCCGAATGCATGAAGGAAAGACTCCGGGGTGGAGAAGACAACGCCTACAAGAGCGAAAGCAATGGATCTGTCCAGAAAGAGATGGTTTCCAAACCAGCTGCGGAACCTGTAGCCCCATTGCTTACTATCACAAACGTTGACAACGAGGATGCATCGAGCGAGGCTTCGAGTACAAATCAACTTCTAACACTGGCTCCTCCTTCTATAGCGCCACAAAAAAGCATTCATACCAAACGCCCATCTTTAGGTCCAAATCTTAGCGAGGAATCTACTGGTAATTGGACCCCAAAAAAGCCTACCAAAACAGTCCAGTTCAGCGACAATACCAGTCACAAGGACGTGGATCGGGTTAGACGTCCTCAACGTACAGCTCTCTTTCCATTACCAAGTTCGCGTTCCGAAAGATTTAAGTGGATCCACGTGCCATTCTGCCACTCTGGGTGGGTTCCACACGTTCTGACGACTGTCTCCCAAGACAAGAATGACCCCACTCTTCATAAACAGCTCCTTATGGACAAAATGTGGTTCTCGCAACACAATCGATCGCGGCATGCTTCGTCACATGCGCGATTTGTGAGACCAATGGCGCGGTGTTTGTTACCAAAAGGCGCTGACAAGCATGATGGTATTACAACCCCTCTAAGTGCCAACAGCGAAATACAGTTTGCCGTTTATCTACCCTATCTTCACTGGGATACCTTCAAAAACATGCAGAGACAGGCTGCAATTATCAAGAAACGCAGCGAGCAAGCTCACGCACGTCCTGTCATCGCCGAAATCGCGAGAAGCAAGTCAATGGTACATAAGCTCATTTGGCAGCACTTAACCTCTGACCGGCCGGTTCATTGCCGGCGCACGCTTGATCAGTATGGGTATCCTAGCCTGCGCAATACTGCTGTCCGAGATGCCGACCAAATATTGTATAAACGTACGAAACGAAAGCCAGGAGCAGACTCTTCTAAGGAACCCCCGATCAAGGAAAAGCTCTCGAGCCGTTCATCGGCCGGACGAAGAACTGGATCGAGCGGCAATGATGACAACGCTGCAAAGGTGCTGATGGTAGATCAACTGTGGCTGTGGATCATGGACAATCAAACCGTGATCACATTCTTCGCCGCTAAAGAGAAAGAAGAGAACGACAATGGTCATTCAAGGGAAGGAGATCTGCGTAGTGAAATATACCAAGATATCAATGGCGATTTTGCCAATCAGTGCGCAGATCCCTTGGATTTTGCTGCATTGGCGGTCCTGCATGCTGTAAAAGCCATGTTTGGTGATAGTGTAAAAGACAGGGATCTTCAAGTCTTCCGGATATTCGAAGAATACATCTCAATCCTCACCGAACAGCAGACATCCAGCTTCAAGTATTTCCGCAATAATCACCGGTGGGAAAAGGCCAAAGACATCAATGCAGCGCAACACATAGACAATCGCAAGGATCTAGACGCACTTTTGGAGCTACGCGATATCGAAGACGAGCTAAATACGATAGATAGGTTGATCAAGGAACAGCAGGCCTGCGTTACGGACATGGAGGTACAGTATAAAAACCTGGCCCCACAAGAGAAGGGCATCAACGGCCTTGAATTCCTGCATGACGCAGCTCAATTCCTGAAGGACCATCTGGACCAGGTCGATGGAATGCTCAAAAGTGCTCGAGCAGCCCAAAGAGCCTTCAAAGAGCTACTCGACATGAAACAGAAGCAGGCCAACATTGTGGAAGCACACCTAGCTCGTGAGCAGAACGAAGTTGCCGCAGACCAATCGCGCTCTGTCATGATATTCACAGTCTTCACGATCATCTTCCTACCACTTTCGTTCTTCGCCTCGGTCTTTGGTATTAATGCCAGGGAATGGAGCAGCCAGCCCAACAACTACCCTAGTTTGAGGAACATCTTCACGATTATGGTGGTGATCTCCCTTGCCGTTATAATTTTCGCCCTTCTAGTGGCCTTCAATAAATTTACAAGACGCATGACACAAAGAGTTTGGAAGCACATTGCCTTGCCTGTCCTGAGGCTTATGAAAAGATGGCACCTCATCAAAAACGTGCCTCCGGTGGAGCAACTTGGGGCTGGTTTACATACCTTGGATCTTGAAAAATTGGCGTTGGCTGATAAGGAGCGGGCCGAGACGAAACGATTGTCTACTTTGTCAAGAACGCACTCGAAAATGAATTGGGAAGAGGAGTTGAACTGGCATCGGAGAAATAGTGTTGTTGAGTAATGTGAGAGGGTGTATTTTTGTATATCAGTGGGAGGTGGCGCCTTGGATATGTATGGGACGGGTTAATACGGTCACGAGTAATGATTATTGAAAAATACCCTTTCCTGGCTTCGGAAAGGCCATGCTAGGACCACGCTATTTGTTGTAATAGAGCGGAGAAGTTATATGTATACAACCCTTCACAGGTATCTAGGCTGTGTGCATCAAAAATCCGCAATTATGGAATAAGTAATCTATGCGGCTCCCACACACACCTCCAAATAACGGAAAACCCCAAACGATCTAAATCAAAGCTTCCACACTCCCCCTCCCCCTTACCGTACCTTAATTTGTCACTTCCCACCTTCCACATCCAACATCCCCGAACATCCCCATATATCCATCCATCCATCCAAACCAGCCTCGGAAAACGGCCCCCACCCACCCACAGAACGGATTCGGTACATCCGCATGCGTACATGCATGCACTCTACATCGGTATCGGTAAGTGCCGACTCCCCCCCTTTCGGAAGGGGGTAAGTGGGGTATTTGGAATCTTTATTTTTTTAGGGTCTGCTGGGGTAGCCTTGCTTGGATGGAGGATTTTATATGCCGGTGAGGGAAGAAAGGGAAAGGAAAGGGGGAATAGGGATGGTTGCTTGAGTTTGGTGGAGAGGGAGGGGGTGGAGAGGGAGGGGGTGGAGAGGGAGTGGTAGATAAGTAAGTAAGTGGATGTAAGATATGATGGTTTGTTGGAAAGGTAGGTTAGGTCCTGGGTAGAGGATTTGTATTTTGTTTTGGAGTTTTTGTAAAGGTTGGGAGTGAAGAAGATGGGTTAGTGGTGGTGCTGTGTTTGTATTTTGTTGTTTAATGGCAATATTTATTTTAAGCATACGTGTATGGCTTGTCTAAATGACAATAAGAAGGAATGCGGTAGCAGGAGTAAGGACATCTTTTTCTGTGCTATACCGCTCGTGATGAGAGTGGGAGCCAGTGCGAATATAGAGGTGGCAACGGATATGATTGCGAGGCCGTCTATTTCTGCGTGATGGAGGGCTTTGAGCGGGATGAGAGCGAATGAGTGCCGTATCGCTGGCAGGATGCGTTAAAGGAGTGCTTCATTCCAAAAGCGGCGTTCATGAATAGCGTTTTGTTGGCTGGGCTTGCGGACGGTGCAGGTTTCTGACGAAGATGCATAAGTGGCGTCATTTCTCGAATAACTGTTTCTGGAGTTCTCTAGATCGAGACTTAATTGTAAGCTGCGTAGAACAGGCTCAAGCTCTTCAAGATGGTAATTTGGATGCCCGATTGCTGAAGGAGCATATTGTCTTCAAAAGCTTTGCTGGGTTTCTGGTGAGAAGATAGGTTGGCAAAGATAGGTCGGCGGTGATGTGCGCGTGCTCGGGTCAATAATTCTTGTGCAATATTTCTCATGGAGCACACTAGGATGAGTGGAATACCGTACGAGGTCCTAGACAGTATTCGTTATGACGTCTCATGATTGCCAAGGCCTTTTCCTGTGTATGTATATGTAGGCATATGGACAAGGTAACTGTATGTGATAGGACTGGAAGAACATCATTCTGCAAGAATGTGTGGAATATTCGGTCCTTGCATTCTGGAATTGTCGTTCGGTTGCATTCAAGTCCAACCGCATAGTCTTGTGACTGTGCAATGCTCTGCAGTTGCAAGGTTTAGAAATTCAGCAAAATAACTCGCTCGACTCGACGATTGCGGTTAAGCAAGGAAAATGCAAAGTCTGCTTGAGAGTATTTTCCCCCTTCCATGATCGGGTCAGGTAGGACTCCATTGTCGCTGTCGATCTCGCGAGCTTGCTCTAGGTCCTTCTCAGATCTGGTGTCAGGAACAATGGGGTCAGCCACCGATCACTGCTGCAGGCTTGTAGAAGAAGCTTATTTTCAATTTTCAATTTCCTGCCATCTTGCGGCCATTTTTGACAGGCGCAACGAGACAGTTGCATCGCAACCAAATTTTGCCCAAGACTGGACACTATCAGCCCTACCTTACCTGGGCTTCAGGCTTTTTCATACCACAAAGTACTCAGCCTCGTTCTACTCATGATAGACAATGGATCTGCAGAGTGCAATCCAGGTAAACATAGATATTCAGCAACCTAGAAGCTGCTTTTGGCGGTGAGGCAAAAGCATGCGTGGCCTGAGATTTTCCAAAGGTTGGACACTGGTCTCGGTACACGGCATTGTATCAGAATTGACCCCTACATCAAGTATGTCACTAGGAAAATAGGCGATCCATGTCTCTAAAAGCCATCGTAATGATAGAAGTAGCTCTGGCTAAGCCATCTGGTAGGCAGTGCAGTGTCGATTGCGCAAGATGTGAGTCGACCTCCGAGGAAATTGATGGTTTGCCCCGCGCACTTTTGCTGCATCTCTACGCGCGTGGCTTAAATACTGAAGTATGTATATGTATCATGTTGTTGTTCATCTACGAGTAATCTTGCTCCTGCTGTAACCGAGGTACGTCGATCTCTGATTAGTTGGCCATGGCCTCGTCAAATCCTTCTTTGCGAAGAAAACAAGAAAACCAAAAAAGAAACCAGAGGCTAGGCAAGAGCCGAGCGAAAGCGAATAGGATATCTGCTCGCTTACAGCCCAGCCAAATAATTGAAAATCAAAAAGAGCCCATCCCTCCAAGCCACAAAAGATGAATCATCTACTTTGGGCGGGGGTTGGTCCGAAAAGGAAAACTTGAAATTTTTGGCGTGGAACGAAAATAGCAAAGCTCTATGTGGCTGAACGCCAAATTGCGCCATTGATGGAAGGGGCGGTGGCGGGGGATCGACAAACCAGAAGGGAAGATCTTTTGCTCTACGTACTAAGCTACACCCTGACCGAGATTGCAGAAGGGAAGGACCAGGCGGGACGGCATGTGAGTGAAGATCCAGATCGACAAGATATGTCGTCGCCAGCTTGAAAGGTACTGCAAATGTTTGGTCGCCTTGGCCGTTGCACTTCTGGGATGATTCCCTGCCGGCATGTGGCAAGCGGTGCGAATAACGGTTTTTGTTGATCAATATTGGTCGCAGTAGATTTGATGATCGCGGAGGTGCAGTCAGCCGTGCGATTATGTATAATCCATCCCAACAACTATGCAGCTCTATTGCAGCAAGATTGCCAGGGGCAAAGGCATAAGCGATCCAAGAAAAAACCGAATGCAGAGACATATTCATCTCACTGGTTTATTCGCAATGTATGTGCGTGCAGAAGCACGACGGACAGCGCGATGCGATAACGCAGCCTGCGGGCAACCCCCAAAGGATCTGTGGATCGAACTCTCTCAATCTTTCGGTGGGAAGCATGCAATGAGCAAGATGAGATCTGATGGCCGCATGGTCTTCGTTGGCCGATGCATATGGGGATGGACCACAAAGCCACGTCCGGATGTGCCCATGCTTTGCATGTATTCATGGGTACCTATACTGCTAAGATCTGCGGAGGAGTGACCACTGAGACACGGGTGTTGGTGGTGGGTGGTGGTTGTTAAGCTTGGACCGCGCTCAAGGTAAGCAAGGTATGTAAGGCATTCTCCTGGTGGCTGCGACAGTACTCATAATAGTGAGGTCTTGACTTTCTTCCCCGCTTATGGTGTATGCCCTTCTGGGCTGGGATGGCAGCCTGTACATCGGTACGTGCGTACTCGTTCCACAAGGAGAGGAGCAAGGCGGAAAGGATCGCAAACATGTTTTTCGCTTATACCTGCACTGTACATCTCTTTTCCACTTTTCTGGCTGTTGCGTCCCAGCGGAGTGTCTACCCGTATTGAGGTTGCATCGCTGCCGATCAGAATCACCGCGTCAAAGCTTGAACCAGCGCACCGGAACAGCAACCGAGAAGTACAGGAAGAGCCTGCTGCCAATGAGCACACTGGGACACCTGAAACGTTATGCCAGCTTATGCCAGCTTATGCCAGAAGAGGCGATCCTGGAGCTATGACTTATAACGGCGATTTGCGTGCATGCATATTGCATCTGACAAGCCAAATTGCCCAATCGTGCTTGTCGCATGAAGCAGGACGAGGTGATGGTGAAGTTCATTTTATTGAATGAGCCAGTTGATCCAGTGATCCGACTCGCTTTGGTTGGTAAGCTGCTGATGAGATTCTGCCGCCTAATTGCCCCTCGGAATCGGTCCGCTTTAGGGATAAATAGTTGGCAGGGTTAGTGGTTAGTTCTAGGGAGGAAGGCTTAGGAGCGTAGGGGCGGTAGGGGCGGTAGGGGGGGATAAAGATGCCTAAAATCAGCCCGCCGGTCAAGGACTGATGGCTCTTTTACTGGTTCTTCTACCTAGACTAGCCTCGCAGTTGCCCCAGACACGAGCCAAATAATCATCAAGCTGTGAGAGGTCTAGAGGACAAGTCTGCTTAGGTTGTTTGAAGGATGGAGTGATGTGATCTAATTGAATCTAAGTAATCTAATTGATCTGGTTGATCTGACTGGTCTGACCCCAACTGGTCTAAACAGAGCAACTACCCTTAACCACGCCAGCCCACCATAGCATACCGCCTAATCCAAGCCCCATCAAGCCCTGTCAACCCCGTCATTCGGACACAATTCGACACGACTTACGACTGCGCATTTGCGGATCATTTCCTCTTCAACTCCTTCGTCTCGTTTTAGTATCCACGAACGGACAACGCCTACAACGCCTACCACGTCTACGACTGCCCCCCCGCCCATTTAAGCCACGATAGCATACCACACCAATCCACACCAATCCACAAACCTTGAAGCCACGCGCGAAGTGATCGGCCAGTGCAGGCATAGCCCTTTCCATTTCCATTCTAGAAAATCCCTAAAATCCCTAAAATCCCTGGAGGGGTGCTGACTGCCCTGAACCAAAGGCAGTCGCAGGTCACTTCTGGCCCTTCTAGCCAAACAGGACAAGTGACCGACGCCCAACTTGCCGTAAGTGGATTCTATATCCGCCTTCCCTCATCATGCAACAAATGCTTGGTTGCTTCTTTGGTGCTGACGTCCTATTGGATTGGCAGTTACACTCTATCAACAACAGCTGGACTCTGCCTTAATATTCTCTCTCCCATTCCTTTCTCTCTTTCTTACTTCTGCTCCGCAAGGCGACTGGACTCCACCTTACACATCCGGATAATATTTTTGCCCTATCTTCCTAAAAGGTTGTACCATACCATCTCACATCCTCACCTCTTCGAACACATACATTTCCACTCATTCTTTATTCTCTTCTTCTTCTTCCTCCTCCTCCTCCATGACACCACCACCACTACTCACACCATCATCCTCTTGACCGCTCCATTCGCACCAATGATACTTACACTAAAGCCTTCACAACAGCCAGGGTACGCAGATCCCTATGCGTATCCACCCGCTCCACGCTCTCCCTCCTCATTCTACTCTACACCCCCAAAGTCCGCCTCTTCTCTTCCTCCTATATCGGATAGCAGGCCACGAAGAATGAGTGGACCGCACCGCGGCTTGCCGCCTCCATCGGTCATGGAACGGTCTGTCATGGAACGAAACTTGCCATTGCCTGAGCGAGCTCAACAACAAAACCCACACACGCTCGCCGCCTTGCCCGCTCTACCCGCCGCGCCCACACAATGGCAAGGACATGACGAGTCGATGCGATCCTGGCTGCATGCCAAGTCAGAAGAAGATCGACGGAAACAAGAGGAGGAGAAGAGTCGACAAGAGGGGCTGAAGCTGGAGCAGAGAAAGATTGAACAGAACATGTTACACGAGTCTTTACAAGGCGGAGTGCCTCCCTACATGGTTCCTATGATATTTGCCAGCATTGGCGGTGCCAACGTTGCGAATGCTAGTCTGGAATTGGCCCAGCAATACATGGTGCAAATGACTTTACAACAACAACAACAACAACAACAAGCCCAGGTAATACAGCAGCAGCAGGTGCAACAGCAGCAGCAGCAGCAGCAGCAGCAGGTTGCGCAGCAGCAGGTGCAACAGCAGCAGCAAGTGCAACAGCAGCAGATACAGCAAGCACCGACCCAGATTCAAGCGTCACCTGAACAGCGTAGGGACCAACGATTGCTTACTGGCCCTAATCCAAATCCTTACGGTGCTCAGCAAATGCAGCCGCCAGCACAAAGCGCTCCTGCACAGCCAGTACAACAGCCTCCGCCAAATGCGGCTTTCACGCCCGCATACCAAAACTCTACGATACCAGCGGAGCGCGTAAGACCGCAGCAACAGATTCAAGCAGCACCCTCTACGTCGAACCCTAGGCCAACCACCTCATCGGCTTCTCTTGCGCGTCTAAACACTGGCGACCTTCACGCTCCGCCACCAGGAACCTCTGCTATACAGCATCCTCTACACCAGACCCAGACAACACAACAGTTAGAGCAACCGTCGTCGCCCCTATACTTTCACCATTGGCAGCCCCCCGACTCACAAGGCAAGTCGAAAGACAAGGATCATGGAACGCCATCAGGGAAAAGCCAACACACATCTCCGAATCAGCCACCGGCAGGCTCTCATCTTCGCTCGGAATACACGACGTCTCCTAAGAAGCGAAAAGCCACTGGGGGCCACCAAGCCGCTCCAACGCCATCATCCCACACGTCGCCCTCATTTTCACATCAAGGATCATCAGGCTCAGCAACAGGCCGACGGCGTCGGGCGAATTCGCGGGTGAGCGACACTTCATCTCACTCGCAACCCCGCACAGCGCGTGAAAGTGGAAGACAAAGTTTCTCAGAGGCCGAAAGTGGCAGAAACTCGGCGCATGCTGAAACACGCCACCCTCAGCAGCATCATCCGGCCGGGTCGGATGGCAGAGAAATGAGGGAGAGGAGGCAGGTGTCAAGAGATCTAAGCGAGCGAAACAGTCCCAAACGGGAATCTTAGCACGCTTGGTAGAATTGATCTTTAATTTCGACAACCCGAACTAACACCCTCCAAGACGCACTACCCTGCCTCTCTCGTTCCATCATGGCTTTGAGTATGTCATTATATCTATATGGGAACTCTTGGATCTAGCATTCTAGCTTGTCTTAACATTACAGTATACCCTTCTTAGCGGCATCATTGCATAACAGGGCGGCCAACTTGTTGCTTGCTTTTTAACGCTTTTTCCAACATTTTCCATCACACTCAAGACCAATTATCATTGCCCTGGGGGCTTTAATCGGAAGGCGCTGGGGGCCACCGAGCTGGGCGGGCCGGGCATCTTCGCTGCTATACCATTCAATTCGCCCAATTTCAATTCATCAATTTCGCTCTTTTAAGGAAAGCGGGCCGATCGATCAGGCCCGGATTTTCCCTTTTTTGATTAAAACAGCAACATTCTTGTATCATAGTATTACATCGAAATTGATATTTTTAAGAACATCTTCACATATATTCACCGATAAACATGATCATTTATGAAATTTAAGGGTTGCCACATGTAGCCCGGTTGGTTAATCTACCACGCGATAACTAACAAACCAAAAGAAGAAGGTTGGAAGGGAAGATGGGGAGTTTAATAAGGTGTTCCCCCCATTGCCCATGATTATGATGCGCTACCCGAAATGAGCACACACCAAAAACCCCCAAACTATCTAATTTGGTGGCTGGGTTTCTCAAACACCCAAGAGAAATCCACAAACGGTTGCTAGGTAACTAGGTATAATTGTAGGTGTGTGTGTAGGCAGGTTTTCGCGCGGCTTTTTATTTTACTTTGATAGTACCTTGAATGGATGTGGAGATGGATGCTTGGCTTGTGCGTGTATGTGTGTGTGCGCGGGTGGATGTATGTTTTTATTTTGTTTATTTATTCTACGGGACGGGAAGGGCCTGGGCTCTGGTAAGGCGCGCGCGCGCGCGCGCGTGTGTGTGTGGGTGTGGGTGTGTGTTTTCATCTCATCTCATCTCATTATACGCTACGAATACGAATGAGGAAGGTGAAGAATGATAATTGAGGATGGGCATGGGATTGGGATTGGGGGCCTTGGTAAGGCGTGTGTTTATCTCATTTTTCTGGACATGTGGAATAAGGAAGGTGAGGATGGGATGGCCGTTGGAACGATGTCGTGCATATGCGGCTTGTATAACGGATATTTATTTTGGGGGGGGGGGTTGTTTGGGGTACCGGGATTTTTACTTTACAGCGCTTGAAAGCAGGGGAGGGAGGGGGAGCTTCTGGGTTGGGTTTATTTTTGTTTTTTGTTTGTGCGCTGAGCTGAGCTGAGCTGCTGGTGGGGGGAGGAAGTGAGTGGATTGGATTGGTTGAGTGTTTGTGCTTTGAGGCTCGCGGAAGGGTTTGTTTTGTGCGACGTCATGGGTATTTTTGATTGGGGGGGTCAGATAGATACGGTTAGGTGGATTGATGATGATGGGGGGTGGGATGGATGAGAGGAGGGGAGATTGGGCAGTGGCTTGCCAACTGCTCTTGGCTTGTATGCTGCGGTCTATCCTCCGGTCGTCTGACTATACTAGGGCAGACCGCCATATTCCTTCGACCAATTCCCCAATTCAGCTGTAACACGAGCTGTAGCCTGTCCATAGCGTCTGCCTCCAAATAGTGGCTAGAATAGCGCATGGCGTGCGAACCCGGTTGCGAATCGGGCTACGTTTCAGCCCAGCGGTGGGGGGATTGCATGGCCTTTGGGGGGTTATTCCGTTTTTGGAGGAAGGGTCCGTCCGGGATCGAGATGCTGTTGTTTTTGGCTGGGAGGGTTTTGGGGCTGGGGGATTGGATTGATAGATTTATTGGGATGGGTAGGGTAAGGTAGGAATTGCCGGGTAGGGTTATTCTATTTAGAAGGGATAGATGAAAAGGCCAGGCAGGGGACTGGGGACTGCGAGGTACGCGGACTGCATGGGTTGGGTAGGTGGGCAGGGCAGGGGTCGAGGGGCTACAGTACATATGCACGATGAGTTGGTTGTGGGACGATAATTTCTCCGATCACACAATTTTTTCGACGGGGGGATTGGCTTACCTTACCGGCATGTTTTGGTGTACCAGCTGGGACTGTGTTCGTCTTGGGATGGGATCTCTGGGCAAACGCAATGGGCTAGGTTTGATCCGTTATAGCGGTGTGGCCACCTTTCGTTCTTGACAGCTGTCTATTTGTGGCTTGCGCATGCCGTTTGGCCGAGAGGAAAACGGACTTTTAACCTTGTTGGGCCTGAGGAGTATGACTGGTGACGTTGGAGTCGTGTGATAAGGGGAAAGTGGTCTGATGCTTCTTCACGAACGGCTGGTGATAGGGCTATCTTCATGCATGCATGTCAGACGGTTGAAATGCCCTATTGAGCTCGGTTGGGAGTTGCCTGGCTGGATCGGTGAGCTCATATATATGTTGAGATAGACAGTAGCTTGAAAGAGGTAGTCCCTACATAGTGATAGTGGCTTGTTGTCCGCCTAGTCATGTGGCTAACGGAGCATAAGGCAGGCGTACAGAGCGAATACGACAACCCTACTTTAGGACAGTTCACAACAAGCCTTTGATATCTAGGTTCATGCCACTTGACTTAAGAGCCTTAGTGTCAGATAAGAGCTCAAAGAGTTCCCTATATATAGATTGGTTCTATGAGTTACTGTTGCCGTCCAGCACTGCGGATACGCTCTTTGAATGACTAATTAGAAGATTAGCTTGAAGACAGTTGGGACGAAGACGAGAACGTGGTCAGCCTTGTTAGAACATTCACCGCGCTGCTGGGTCTGTACGTGAGAAGACGCCTGTGCAATGACTAGCCTACATAGGTCACTGGGAGAGATTGGTTTGGCTTGGTCTGTGCTGAGTATCGATATGTGGCCCGTCGTGTTCTGATTTAAATTCCGCGGTCCATTTGGACTTTGTCATTTCAAGAGTCTGTGTTAGTCGATTTGACACTCGCTAGTACTAACGCCGTTTTCCGTTATAAGGGAACATTCTTCTAACCTTGTCACATATACCATACTTGCTGAATGCCATCACTAATTTCATATGCTGTACCAACGATTTGCTGTGTTGACAGTGGTCTCCAGGTCCTCGAGTCGTATAGTTCCTTGATTGCAAGGGTGACAGGTTGAGCAACTTCAAGCGACTTGCATGAAACGCTGACAGTAGTAATCATGACATCACTGGTACACAGTGCTTTCACACAGTCCGTATTTAGCGATTACAATGCATTCATGAAACGAATTATTCGTTGGAAAATCCGCTTGACCGAAGTCAAAAGAGACACTATTCACGTATCTGCACATTGCAACTTCAGGTGTAGTGCCGGCTGCAAGGCTAGTGTTCCCGGAAGTTTTGCTGGAAATTGTGGAGCTCGTATCGTACTGGGTAAAGCTGAGGTGCATACCTATTACGATGTGAGCTACAGCTTCAGGTGAGTACATGCGTTGGGTAACAGAATTTGTCACTCAAAGTATTTCAAATATATATGAAGTGCATCCGTGTGGAATTCTCTCCAACCAAGCGCATGGGTTGCATGGAAGAAGCCCAAGACGATTATATCCACAAAAGTCTTAAGTTTTGTGCAGTCTGTGTGGAGATGTTCGGTTCTGTATCAAATATAATAGATCACAACGGAATTCTCCGCAGCTGCAACAAGAGCAAATGGCCTTAACCCAGTAAGTAGCTCGTTTTTGGTGACAATATCACCCCAAAGCACTAACAGAGTCATCTTCAGGAGTTAGAAGGAACGGCTCTGGGCAAGGATCACGACTTCGATGTAACGGTACCCATTTTTCCTGTGCAGTGATAATATCACGCGATCTGGAATTGCTCATTGATCTATGATTTGAAGTACAAATAGAGATACCATTTCATCAGCAACCACAGCTTCAAGCGCCTGAAGTAGTGCTGTGATCCTATCCTATGCAGCGCGAAACTTGGGTATCTTTCCATCAATGTATATACAGGAGTCAAATAAGGCTTTGAATGCTGAATGCGGGCGACCTCGTCCAATTGAGGTACGGGGCGCCGCGTAGTGTTAATAATACCATCAACCCATATAACCCCAATGCATCCGAATCTCAGTGTAACGCCACGCTAATTCCTGACTATATGTACCGAGCAAATGTGAAAGGCTATGCGTCAACTGTCTCGTCCACGAGCGATAACGGAGGGACACCGTCGTCTTCATTGATCTTGCTACCCCGTATCACACTATGAGTACTTGTAGCGCTATTAGCCCTGCTCGTAATAGGTCTTGATCTAGGCTGCGGCGGCCGTGGCGTCGACTCCGCCTCTCCGTCTGTGTCTCCGCAGTGATCCTCTTGCGGTGACGGGAAAGCTTGGGGATCGTTGCCACGAAATGGTATAGCATTTCTAAAGCTCATTCTCTTCTCAAAGCTGGGCCTTGGGCGTTGACTGGACGACTTGTCGCCATTCTCCTTTCTATCCCGGCCGCTTTCCAAGGCCTTGTTGGCCTGGCTTGTGGCCGTTTCTTGGAGATCTGTGAATTGTTTCGGTGATTTACTGAGGTAGTCTTCTAACATGGATTTGAGAACTGCTGCTCGCACTGGTTTAGCGAGGTAATTGTTCATTCCAGCTTGTAAGCATTTCTCACGATCGCCTCGTATAGCGGATGCCGTCATTGCGATGATCAATACTCCTCGCACGGTGGGGTCATCGTCTTTCCGTATAAGCCTAGTTGCGTCGTAGCCGTCCAGGACAGGCATCTGCACATCCATCAGAACCAAGTGAAAAGGATTCCCTTCTTGAGACCTTCGGCGAAGAGCCTCCACTGCCTGCAGGCCGTCGCTGTATGCTTCAGATTTGAAGCCGAGCTTGGTGACGAAAGAGACTGCAATCTTTTGATTAATCGGATTATCCTCCGCAACACAGATCCGAACTTCATTACGTGGTATCTGGGACAAGTCAAAGGAAGAAGCAGTCGACGAGCGTGGGGCCATATTTTCCGAGTCAGATGACCATGTTGCCATGGGATCAGGTTCCTTGGTAGCGACTGGAGTAGCATCTGCCATTTCTATTTGGGTTGCTTTCGGAAAGGTGACGGTAAAGGAGACCGTGGTCCCCTTACCGACCTGGCTCTCCAGCCAAATCTTGCCATTCAGGACCTCGACAAGCGCTTTGCATATTGAAAGACCGAGTCCGCTACCACCAAACTGCCGTTGAGTGCTGCTGTCGGCTTGGGAAAACGGCCGGAATAAACGTGAGGCTTGTTCTTGCGTTATTCCAATGCCACTGTCAGCGACTGAACAAGTAACCCGAAGACTATCGCGGTCTTCAGAATCAGTCCTAGCTCGGACTATGATTGAGCCCTCGGAGGTGAACTTGTAGCTGTTGCTCAGCAAATTCATGAAAATCTGGTGAAGTCTGACTGGATCTCCCATTACTAGGAGATGGGGGTCCAGATCCAATTCCTCCAGAGTGGTGAGCCCTTTGTCGATATTTGCAAACTTGAGCGCCCGTACAACCTCCGTAATTGTCTCCTTAAGGTTCAAGGGTACACTGAACAGCTTCATCTTGCCAGCCTCAAGTTTGGAGAAATCCAATATATCGTTTATGACTGTCAAGAGAGTGTCTAAACGGTTAGCATAAGTTCAATGCAGATGTCAAATGCCGAGAACTTACCAGCACAAAGACGAATAGAGTCAGCATAGCCATCCTGCTCCTTGTTCAGTGGCGTCCCTTTAAGCAACTCTGACATTCCAATGACTCCATTCAAAGGTGTTCGAAGCTCATGTGACACATTGGCAAGAAACATGCTTTTTGCTCTTGCAGCTTCTTCTTTGAGCCTCACGTTTTCCATAGCCTCGGCTTCTGCAATCTTCGCCTTGACTTCGGCCTCCCTTGCTTTCCCCAAAGCACGCTTCTGAGACTCGATCATACTATTGTTCGAAGCCGAAACCTTTTCGATACGTCTGAAAAGCAACGCGTTGGCGATTGAAATACCGACCTGGTTACAGAACAGTTGGAGGACTCCTAAATTACGATCGGTGAACGAGTTCGGCTGACCCTCGAGGTAGAGGACTCCTAATAAGTCCTTTCCTCGGAAAATAGGCAGAGAAATAACAGATTTTGACGAGCCGTGGGTCAAGAATCGGTCGTCTTCCGCTAAATTATGTACGAAAACCACCTCTTTGAACCTAGTCGTATATAGCAGGACTTGTTTCTGTGTCTCGTCCTTGATTTCTGAGATTGGCTGAGGGTCTGCAGTGATGCCATCTGTTGTTCCACTTGCGGCGATACACCAACCATTCTCGCCTTCTATAATAACAGCGGCAAAGTCTGCTTGGGCCCCTGCAGACTCCAATATTATCCCAGTCATCTGAGCTAAAAGTCGATCAATTTGTAATTCGGAGGATATGGCCTGATTAAATTCCAGGATACTCTGAAGATCAAGAACGTCCAAGCCCAGATCTGAAATGTCCTGAGCTGTGTTTTTAACGTCAATGTCTCGATCTAGACCAGGACCGACCCAAGCATTAGTCCGATCACCCGCAGTTTCCTTTCCAAGGTGCCTCGCTTCCTGACGCTCATTTTCTTCCACGCGATATTGCGTATTTCCGATTTCACCAATAGTATTAGCTGTTTGTACGATTTGATCCCTCGTCTGAACCGTAGTTGAGGCTCGAAGTATCCACTCATGTTTCACTGTCAAATGTTCGACTTTCCCACTAGCACCAATGCGCGAATAGGTCGCCAGAGCATCTTTCAAAGTTGATCGAGCAGCCCGTCTTGCTCCCCTTCTGACGAAGAACTCGCCCTGTAGCTCGAAAGCTAAGGCTTGTTCAAGGAGAAAATCATGCAATTGCGTATGATCTATTGCGGCCTCATAAGCCTCAATGGCTTCTCCGTAATTCCCTTCGATCTCGGCGATCTCCGCCTCAATTAGAAGTGTCCACATCAGGTAGTTCACGTTGCATTCCACTTGCCACTGACTGATGCGGGCTTTATACTCTTTCACCTTCGCTAGAATAGCACTGCGATCTTGAGTTGTGGGATGCTCACGAAGGTGTGCTAGAAGGGAGAGTGCGGTATAGAACCATGCCAAGCGGGTGACTCGCATGCTCCACAACTGATAGACGCTTGAACTGATTTCCGTACTGATCTGGATCACCTTTGCATGGTGGCCGTACAAGTACAGCGTCATCATTCGCAAGCTGTTGTAAATATCTCGAGGCCTATCAATATCGGAGGAGCGTGATTTAATCAAAGCCATGTAATCGCCGGTGTGATGCTGTTCGTCGGACAATGCGGTCTCTGGTGATTCGGTCCATGTCTTGCCTTGTAACGACCGAGCAACTTGTCGAGTAGCGGTCAGGACAACTCCACCTCTCATATCAGAGCTCCAATCACCGAAGTCTTCAGGTCCAACAGAGCAAAAGGTCTCAATGTCTCTCATGTCATCCCCAATGAAGAGTCTATGCATGGCTATGGTCCCCACACAAAGCAGGAAAACGTGCTTGTCACCAGATATTAGTGTGTGATCGATGGCTTCCTCCAGGATGTCGAAATGGGATCGAAGCGGTGATGACAAGTGTGCCGTGAAAAGTGCCGTCATTGCAAGTCCCCGTCCGCGAGTGTAAGGATCACCGTATAGACTCAAGAGTTGTTTGGACATGTCTTGCATTTGAAGACCGAGTGGTTGATCTTCATGTCGACTAATGATGATCATGGAGAAGTACGAGAAACCCAGTCCGATTTGTGAGAAAGTCCCGGGACTAGTCAGATGCTTTCCGATCATTTTAAGGACCATTTGGTAGAACTGTAGAGGCCAGTCAGCCGGATTTTCATCTGGAATACAATTGTCAGGGATAACCTACTACAAGAGTACTACTCCAGAAGGCAGCGCTAACACCCTCTACCAGCACCGCACCCATAGCGATAACGTTAGGGTCGGTATTCAAGGGCTTGTTAGTGACATCTGTGATGTTTCCACGTGTAATTTGCTGGCACAATTCATAATATTCTTTGTCACAATTCTCCCAGGTTGTACTAGACTCAAAGTCAAGGCCCAATTCAAGAAGTGAAGTCTTCAATGCGGTAAAGGCACCAGCCATATTACCGGCTTGCGCAAATAGTTTGGATTGAAGTATCCATGCGGTGGCCTTATCACTTGCCGTGCGAGCCTCTGCAAATATGGAATCAAGCAAGTTTTGAGCCTCGAGTGACCGACCTTGATGCCAATACAGTTCAGCTGCCTTTATGTATAGATTCAAAGTTTCTTCGTAAAATATGTCTCGCTCTCCCTCTTTCCACGGATCCGGCTGCATCAAGGCAAGGCACTTTTCATAATACTCCAGGGCGGTGGGACGGGCACCAGATTCGATTGCCTTCTGAGCAGCATCGAACAGAAAGGCCCTGAAATGATAGCGATTGCTGACGCGACGTCTGATAACATTGACTGCCTGACAAATGTGCCGGGCTCGGGTATAAATAGAGCGGCCGTCCGAGCTTGAATATTTCATCATGGTCTGAGCGATAATGAAATGCATCTTCTGGGTATCGTGGCATTCTCTCAAAGCAGCTGATGCTTGAACGTAACGATCATGCGAAAAGCTGAATTCGTCTTCATTGCTGCCAGGCATCAGGATGTATGCTTGTAAAGTAGCTTGGAGACCTTCGACCACGTTTTGAACTGGTTGAGGCGTAAAAAGTTCGGTGACTTTTAGGCAATCTTCCTTACTTTCGCCATCATCGTCCACATAATCAAACTCACCGCTTAGCAGCCTTTGAATCAGCGTAAACGAGAATGTAGTCCCTAGGAGAGATGCCCACGCAAGGATAGATCGTGCAGCTGTTGGTAGGTCTTGCAGTCGTTTGGTAACAAAGTCAGTATTGAGCCGCTGATCATACGAATCCGATTCAAATTCGGCAAAGACTCTATCCAAGTCATATTCCCATGCCGACTCTTTCCACGAATACCAGATACAGCTTTTCCGATGACATACTTCCAGCATTTGTCGCAAGTAGAAGGGGTTCCCATTACTTTTCTCAAAACAGACCACCGCCAGTGGTATAACGTATTCTCTCGGACGACAAAGCGTTGCTGCTACAAATTCAACAATTTCCTCTTCCGTGAGGGGTGATAATCTGATGGTTGTGATGTTGGCGGCCTTGTTTCTTATGATATTTTCAACAGACTTCGATAGTGCTTCATCTCCTCGAGACGTTGCCAAGATTACTATTCCCAACTTTTTACTGATAAGTGTGGCTATCAGCTCCAAACTCTCTTCATCTGCAAAGGGCAAATCATCCAGGCATAAGACTATCAGCTTGTTAGTTGACAGTATGCGCATGACCTCCACAAACACAGTTATGAATTTGAGCGATCTTGTGTTGGCTCCCCCGCGAAGAAATTCGGCGGCCATCTGGCTTCCAGATGCATGGTCAGTACTTTGGCCGCTATGTGAACTACTATTATCCGTCATCTCTGCTCTTAGTGATTTGTTGAATCCCGTATGCGCAGGAGCGGTCACAACCTTACTATTGGAGGATTGCCCGTCGGTGGAAATGAGGCTCTCTGGTAGGTCCAGCATACTGCATACTGAGGGCCACAAGCCGCGAACGTGTCTGCGTACCATACTATGATAATTGCTGTCGCTTTGAGAAAAGATCTGACGAAAGAGTGAGCCCATGGCACGAAGTAGAGGTTCGTAAGGAGCCTTTCTCGCAGGATCAAATTTCGCAGAAGCGAAGTAGCCCATGCTGCGAATGTCAGGTTGTAGGCTTTGTATAAGGCTTGACTTTCCAGCGCCCGCAGAACCGACAACGGAGACGACCTCGCAGCGGCGCCTTCGCAAGGCCTTGTGGCTCCCTCGTCGCCTCGGCATCTGGCTATGCCCATTCTGGTGGCTACTGGAATAGTCTGCCTTGGTACCGCTCCGCTGCGTGTCTATAGTGAAGGTGGTTTCGATGGATTCCATGCTATGATTGACCTGAAGAGGAGGCTTTTCTGTAATTGCCGTATCGTTTATCGGCTCATTCGTGAGGGAGGATCCACGTGAACGGGACTGTTGGGATTGCTGGGACAGCTGAGCATATCCTGAGGCTTTCGCTGACGAAGTTGGTACAAGGGCTGGGCTGTTCTCAGAGTTCTTCCCAGCTTGCGAGCTCGTTTCGCTCGACTTGGTTCCAGTCTCTATTCCTTCATAGCGTTCGGAGATTGACGAAGCGGACGTTGAGCCAAAGGCATAAACTCCAGTTCGAGCCACGTCCTGATTCGATTCTTGCCATCTGGTTACCGCATCAATGATTTCTACTATCTTGTCATGCTCTTGATCTCTCCCTGCTATGCTTGAAGGCAGTACAAAAAAAGATGATCTGTCCTTCGACCCTATAATGAAGTCTGCAAGGGCATCGTTATCACCTTCTTCCAGCAATCGTTGTATTTCGACGAGATCGTATTTCACACCGCTAGCGGAGTGATAGCGCTCGTCCATCTGTTTCTGGGTCATCTTCTGGATCACGCGTGCTATGGCGTCTGGGACGTCCATGCGTTCTGAAGAGACAGAGGGGATCCTGCGACCAAGCACTGCTTGAACAATGTCAATTGGGGTCTCGCCTTGAAATGGCGGCTGTCCAGTTAGCAGAGTCCAGAATAGTACGCCCAGTCCATAGATGTCAGTCCTTGAGTTAGGCTCTGCCGGCATACGACCCGTTTGCTCGGGCGCGATATATTGAAGCTTATGCTTGACTCCAATCTCCCGTGACAATGTCATCCATCCACTGCTCGTTAGGCCATTCTCGAAGGATCTAGGCCCGGAACCGAAGTTGATGAGTTTGACGGTGCAGGTGTCTTGGTTGAAGTGGAATGCGTCTGCTCTAAGCTCGCCGTGGACCACTTTTAGTCCATGATGTAGGAGTTCAAGGCATTCACAAGCACCAATAGCGAAGTCAAGAAACGTCGAGGGTGAAATTTGTTTTCGAGGGCTCGAAAGGTTTCCATCCGCGTCATCGAAGCCATTGCTCAGCTGTGGAGAACCCAGCCAAGCCGGACCGAAATCTAACAAGTCTCTCAAGTAATTCCTTCCCGGAGACTCAAAGATTGAGACAACCAATGGTGCTTCATCTCCTTGGCGGCTTGGTAACCGTAGAAGGTCAATTACTCGCACAGTGTGTGAACAGTCTGGGTCTGCAGTCTGAATGAAAGACCGACAAAGATGATATTCCCGTTCGATGCGTAATGCATGAGTGGATATCCGAGCGACGACGGGAATAAATGTGTTCTCGCCCTCGGTCTTTGCAGATGCTACTGTATTTTCATTCGTGCCAACACTTCCAGTGCGATGGTGTCTGAAGGAGGGGCGAGGCCCCAGTCGAGGGGAGCTAGGTGTGGAGTCTGTCTTAGTGATTCCATGAAGCGACGAGGCCCCTGAGTCTTGGTTCCTCAAATGGCGAATGCCAAAAACATGCCAGTTATCATAAGTCTTCCCTCATGGTGGTAAGCTCGATGCCCTACGTCTTCTGGGAGTTACTCACCGAGTGAAAAGGCTGGATGGACTGATCCCAAGTATAGCCACTTAATTGTGCCAGTCGCTCATAAAGGCGAGGCGGTGGCAGCAGTGTCTGTCCTCCTCCTTCAGTGCCATTGGTTTCTACCATGCTGACATGGTTCGTGTGTAGATATCAAGGGAGCTCCATCTTCGCAGATACGCAAAAGATGTTTCGCGACTGGCTTCCTAAACAGCCCTGACAGCAGGAGTCTACCAGCAAGCCCGAAGTGAGCCCGTTAGTGCCTTGGCAATGTTCTAGATCTCACCTACGTCATGGATCATGGATCAGTACCAAAAAGTCCCCATGTTTCCAATGTATGCATTGAACAAGCTGTTTGATTATCACTAAATACCGGGGTGATAGTATAAAAATTCTGTAGAATGCTTCGAAGCGCAAGATCAAAGCCCGGTCTCCTATCGCAGTCTGGGACGAAATTGGCACTTACAGCCATGCATATGGCAATGCTTTCTCTACAAATACTCGATCATGACATCTACGATAGTATTGTTCGACGGCATCAATGAACGATATCCATGAAATAAAAAGAACCATGCGGTTCAAGTAGGCCTGATTGTATGTACCAATAGGGGTATCCGTCTTCAAAGTACAGAAAGTTATGTACCTGATAGTGGCTCAAATGACAGAGAGAACTGAGAGATGAGAATGAGGGAGCAAGTTCAATACGATTGCGTCAAGCACAAATGGACTCAGAATCCTCCCATCATACCACCTCCCATCATATCTCCTAGCAGTAGCCCTCCCATTAGACCGCCAGCCAAGGGCAAACCAAATCCACCACCATATCCCCCACCATATGGTCGTGAGTACGGGTATTGTGGCCTAATGAAGGTTGCGTTTGGGTTGGCATAAGGCCCCTGCTGATAAGGGTTGTAGCCATATGCTCCTTGTGGCGGGCCTGCGCCTTGCGGAGGCTCAATGTACACGTCTTTACCATTCCGGTCCTTTCCAATAAACTGTGGCTGACCGGTTTGTGCTGCTCTTGACATTGCTTGACGCAATTCCATGTGCCGCTGATAAGTTCTTTGCTCTTCTTCGGCACGCTGGATACGTTGCCTTTCCCGTTGTTCATGTGTTGAGCCCGTCATCTTATCCTTCATTTTCCGGCCCCACCTCGTTACACCTCCAGGATGGTCGGACCCACTGGGGCGAGGGGGGAGTGTTCCCGCACCTGTAGCGGTCTGCTTCGAATGGGAATGATGATGGCCCTCGTCATCATCACTGCTCTCCGCGGCGATGTCTGCTTCGCTTGGAACTCTGTGCATGCCCCGTATTTTCTTTCTCTCGGCAGGATCGAGGCTGTTCATATATTCCTCATCATCATAAGGATGGTGCCATATGGACTTTGGAGGTTCAACGTTGGTGTTTACAAAGAACTGGTGATTATTATCGGGGTCGTACTGCCTGATCCATCCATACGGCAATGGCCGACCTTCATCTTCCATGCTACGACGAGTCAGTGGTGGAATGCCATTGCGTTTCTTATGTGAAATCGAGCTTCCAGCGGGTACGCTTGAGCTGTTTGCATCGGCACCTGAGCTTGAACCAGCTACCTCATCGTAAGATGGTGGCGCATCTGATGATGTGGCCATCTTCGATAATTTGGATATGACTATCGTGCGACGTTCTTATTTGAGTATGGAATTGGCGGCGTGAGATGAAGGGTTCTCTAAGTCCTTATATAGTACAGAGTATAGTGCATTGCTTCATCAGGAATGCGACTGGTAATCATGAGCGTAATTTGGGGTCGTTTCCAGCCACAGCCACTTCAGCCACGTATGTTGCCACTTTGTACTTTAGTGTGGTCTTGAGATCTTGCCTTTGTTCGCATCCCACCTACAGGTACGATCAGCCATCCCACTTGTCAGGAAGTAATAGTAAAACACTTGCTCAATCACGTCATGTCGGAACCCATCCCTGAAGCCGTACCTACCTCGCAAGATCCGCGCTCCAAGCGGCCTCTCAAGCGCCGCGCCCTTACACCCGTAACCCAACAAGCCGGCCATGTCGAAGCCCTTTTCACTAAGACGGACCGGGAGATTTCGATACCTACGGGAACTGTTACCAAGAAGGGCCTCGCTCCTCCGCCAGAGATCGTTGCCAACGTACAGGGTTCCAGTGCTGGAGCAGGTTCCGGAGAGTTTCATGTGTACAAGGCGAGCCGGAGAAGGGAATACGAGAGAATCAAATTAATGGAGGACGAGGTAGCTAAAGAGGACGCGGATGCAGAGTTCGAGAAGAAGAGAGAGGAGATGAGGAAGAAAGATGAGGAGAAGACGGGGAAGAATCGGAAGAGAAGAGAGAAGAGAAAGGTAAAAGATGGGAAGGAGGGTGCAAAAGATGAGGTAGAACATGGAGCGATGCACCTACAGCAAGATTGCCGACCCCTACTTAATCTGAAGCCCAGCGGCGATATTGGGGAAGATGATATTCCAGCCTCGGCGGTTGAAGAAGTTGGGGTCATTATTCATGATGACGATTGATACAAGACACCAAAACACCATTACACCAGATATTGCTCACATATTTGCAATTAATTATTAGCCCTGGTGCTTATGAGAACATAAAGACAAAGACGCAAAAGTTCGAGGCGAAAATTTGGAGCTTCTTCAAGCACTTTCACTGGTGGACTTGCAAAACGCTCGCCATCGTGCTTGGCATTCGTTTCTTAGTACAAGACATAGTGGTATGAGTCGCCAACAGACACTGTTTCTTGTCTTATGTCGTTGTACTGACCATAAAGTAGACCGTAAAGACCACTCAGCTGGCTGTCTACAACTTCTGAGAGATCGCGAGTGCACATCAAGTGTTTCGTCTGACTCAACAAGCCAAAGTCTTTTTCTTATGCAACCTACACAGCTCCGTACCCCTACGTGAGCGCTCAAGGTGCTATATAGCGTATCGAATTGTCACGAGGACCTGAACTTGCCGGATTGAATATTGGCTGCAGTCGCTACAGTCCGTACGTCAATAGACTCTTCTACTCAATTTGATCTGTCAATTTGTGTTGCAAGAAGTTCGCTGGCTCACTATCATTCACGCATCATCTTCGCTCGAGAAGCTCAATTTCTTGTGCAGAGTTGCTTTTGCTCTAAGATTCAGTAGGAGAATAGAGCATAGACAAAGCTGCCGGGTATCAGATCCAACTTTCGTTCATATTTTGTGCGTGTTCCCTCCAAATTCTATATCGCATAATAGCTGTTTTATACGCGCCTCAGGTTTCTGTATGGCTCTAGCTATCTCCATTTGTACAGCACGTGTTTGACTGGACTTGGCCGAAGAAACGGCCTTGGAAGGTCCTGAGATAAGCCTAAGCTTGCAAAGGTAGGTGAGAGAGACCTATCCTTTATTTGCGCATTATCGGGCTCAATACCTGCACATCTACCTAGCTGACATTCCAAAACTGACGCGTGTGATGAGGCGATCAAGGCTAGAACAATGCTAATCTGCACAGAAGGTGCGAGTAATTTGGGAGGGCATGGGCAATGCATTCACGCGTTTAGTCTCCCTTAGCCCACATTCTTCAAGGCTGTCTAATCAACGGATAGACTGTACAAGAGCCGACCATAGGAGACTTAACATCTGACGACTTATGGATATCCTCCCTCTAGCAGGACAGATTTAGAGGGCAGCGACTTGACGACACCGACAGCCACTCGCGAAGTTTGACTCGGCGCTTTTTTTCCCCAGGCATTCTCGCCGCAGCGCACATATTATCGATGGTGGCTCTAGGTATTCCGGTGGCTGTGCCATCGGTGAACTTACCAGGATCGATTGTCGTACCAGTGGTGGTCGCGTCAACGGTGGCCGTACCAGCAACAGTGACGGTGTCTGTGCCCTCATTGACTCCTCCGTCGATAGCTGTACCCTCCGCGCCACATTTGACTGTACTATCTGTGCCGTCGGTGGCTGCACCATCAGTAACCATAGTTGTACCCTCTGCCCCGTCGGTAGCTGTGCCTTCTGCACCCTCTGTGGCTGCGCCTAGTCTACCATCGGTTGCTGCTCCATCTGTCCCGTCAGTCGCTGCTCCATCCGCGGCAGTACCGTCTCCACCAGCAGGGCTTTTTCCACAGCTCCCGACCTTGCCCTTAGTAACATCGTTGCCATCTTTGGCTGCACCCTCACTGGCCGTACCTACCTTGGCGTCTCTACCACTCATCGCCAGTCCCCCACCATTGCCAACAATCGCTCCATTCCTCGCGTCAATTTCCGTTGGACTTTCCGTAGGTAATCCGAGTGTTCCACCACTGCCAACAGCAAGCCCGACACTTCCTACGCTGTCGCTGCTTCCAAGCATAAGTCCGCCTGTTGTCCCAAGTATTAATCCGCCTGTACTCCCTAGCATCAGTGCACCAAGTCTTGCTCTTCCTCCCAACATACCAACGCTCCCCGCTTTCCCGAGCGTCAGTCCTCCCAGCCTCGCTCTTCCCACTGGTATGCCCAGTATCATCCCTCCATTGCTTCCGAGTATTAGCCCTCCAGTGCTCCCGAGTATCAGTCCCCCCAGCATCGCTCTTCCAAGTGATATACCCAGCATCGTCCCGCCAGTGCTGCCGAGTATCAGTCATCCCAGCATCGCTCTTCCAACTGATATACCTAGCATCGCTCTTCCTCCTAATCTGCCCACCGATCTTCCTACTGGCCTACCAAGCAACATACTCCCTACTCTGTCTGGTATCAGCCCAGCAAGTATTGCTGTCCCCACTGATCTTCCAACACCTCCGCTACTCCCAAGTATCAGCCCGCCGAGCGTCCCTCTGCCTATAAATCTTCCCACCAGGCTTCCAAGCGTCAGCGCCCCAAGTATTGATCTACCAACTGATCTACCAACACCTCCTCTCCTCCCGAGCATTAGCCCGCCCAGCATAGCTCTACCTACTGATCTACCAACACCTCCTCTCCTCCCGACCATTAGCCCGCCTAGTATTGCTCTGCCTACTGATCTACCTACTGATCTACCGACACTACCCCTTCTCCCTAGTGTGAACCCGCCAAGTATCGCTCTTCCAAGTGGCCTCCCTACTGACCTGCCATCTGGTCTTCCTACCATAAATCTTCCAAGTGGCCTCCCTACTGACCTTCCCAGCGTGCTGCCATCTGGTCTTCCCACCATAAATCTTCCAAGCGGCCTCCCCAGTGACCTTCCCAGTGGGCTGCCATCTGGCCTTCCAAGTATAAATATCCCTAGTCTTGATCTACCCACCGAGCTGCCCACAGGACTGCCCACTGAGCTACCAAGTATCGACCTTCCCAGTCTTAGCGCTCCTACTATTCTCCCCACCGAGCTGCCATCTGCGTTACCTAGTATTGGTCTTCCAACCGGGCTTCCTACCAATCTCCCTACTATATTACCTAGCCTTGGTCTTCCAAGTCTTGGCTTACCGACCGACTTACCTACAGACTTGCCCAGCATCAGTCTCCCAAGCCTTGGTCTCCCTACTGACTTACCGAGTCTCGGCCTACCTACAGACTTGCCCAGCATCAGTCTCCCAAGCCTTGGTCTACCTACTGATTTACCGAGTCTCGGCCTGCCAACAGACTTGCCTACGGACCTGCCTACGGACTTACCTACAGGCCTGCCCAGCTTCAGTCCTCCTGGCCTTAGTCTCCCTACTGATTTACCGAGCATCAGTCTCCCAAGTCTTGGCTTACCGACCGACTTACCTACCGATTTGCCTACTGACTTACCTACTGATTTACCGAGCATCAGCCTCCCAAGCCTTGGTCTACCTACTGATTTACCGAGTCTCGGCCTGCCTACCGACCTGCCTACTGGATTACCAAGTCTCGGCCTACCTACCGACCTGCCTACAGACTTGCCAAGCGCCAACCTTCCAAGCGGATTACCGAGTTTTGGTCTTCCTACTGATGTACCCTCTGGGCTTCCTACGGGCCTTCCTTCAGGTCTCCCGAGTCTTTTACCGAGCATTAGTCTACCAAGTATTAGTATCCCAGGCCTCAGCCTTCCTACGGGCCTTCCGACTGGGCTACCCAGTGTCAGCCTTCCGAGTATCGATATCCCAAGTTTCAGCCTCCCTACTGGGCTACCTAGTATCAGCCTTCCAAGTATCGATATCCCAAGTTTTAGCCTTCCTACAGGGCTTCCTACAGGGCTTCCTACAGGGCTCCCTACTGGGCTCCCTACTGGGCTACCGAGCTTCACACTGCCTAGCGGGCTTCCTACCGGACTTCCGAGCATCGTCCCTCCAAGCATCAGCTTCCCAAGCATCAATCTTCCAAGCATCAGTCTCCCGAGCTTTTCTCCTCCAATACTCACGCCTCCAACACCACCGATCAGCGTGCCCGCACTTCCCATAAGCTTCCCTACGCCTCCATCCGGCCTACCTACGCCTCCAAGCACTAGCATCCCACCACCGCCAATCTCCAACCTCCCCTCTCTATCATTCCCATCCTTGAGCCCACCGCCCACCACGCTAATTAGCTTACTATCACCGCCTCCACCGCCCACACAGCTTCCTTCCTCTCCACCTTCTTTCTCCCCACCCCCCATATCTCTGCCCACAAATATTCCAACCCTTACTCTCCCCTCCGGCATCTCCACCATCTCAGGTCTCCCACCCACCATTCCCAGCAGCTTCCCAACCAGCGTCCCTCCGATCACCAATCCCGATGATCTGGTCTCCAGTCTTGAACAGACAGTATCAGTCCTCACAAGCGCGATCAAAACGCTTGAGAATGATGTGGGCTTCCAAGGGATCTCAATTCCTGGCATAGGGATCAGTGTCGGGAGTAACAGCGAGGTTGTGAGGGGTCTGTTGCAGGTTGGAGCGGACTTGCTCAGTACGATTGTAGCAGAACCGCAGATTCAGGTCTATAAGAGAGAGAGGGTGAGGTGGTTGCAGTGAGAATTATCGTTAGATGGAAGAGTGGAATTGGAGATAGAAGATAGGGCCGTGGTAATGGGATTTTGTTACATGTGTGGAGATGAGTATAGGGTGATCATGGGTTTTCTTTTGTTGGAGTTAGTGAATGAGTAATTTTGGTATCTGGGAAACGAGCGAAACCCCACACCTATGCCTCAGGTAATTCGTAATAGTAATCATGAGTTCAATGGTTAGCATATGCAGACATGGATTGTCCCGAAATGATAGAGCAGCCTTAATGGATTTCATTGGGTTCAAAGGTATATGTGCAACATCATGAAACAAAATTTGATTTATGCCTGGAAAGACACTATCCGTTATGAGCCTTACCGAACAGAATGCGGTTGAACTGCATAGTAGAGTTGTCCGCTGATGCGTTATAAGGCTTGAAAACCCGGTCATTTGTCTAGCGATGGGGAACTCAAGCCCCGAATCGTCGGAATTAGAAGTAAAGTAGCGGGAAGGGGGCCGATCATTTATTCCATTAAGTATGTCTTTAAGCTACAATGGAAACTTTAGATCAAATTCTGGGAATTTATATGGGCCGTGACGCCGTCGCTCTGAGCAGACACCTACTGATAATACCCCTAGAAATCATAGCTCAAGGGGTTTCTGACCCTTTATCACACCTTTTTGGTATGAGAATTGAGCATAAGTGATCTATATGAACGGCGGTTTAAGTTGAGGTTTAATGTTTCTTAGGGTACTCTAAAGCGGCAGATGTCTTTTATTAAACACCTGTTAAGTACTGAAGAGATATAATTAAGGGTTAGGGAACCCTTGAAGATACAATTGTGAAGGATACTGTTCCTAATAACTTCTTAAATGTTAGCTTTATGTATATAAATTATTCCCTATTTTCTTACTTGATAATCATATCCTGTTTAGAAGGATCTTAAAATGTGTCAAAACCTAGCATTAATAATCCCTTTATAAGCATGGCTTATACTTAATTCCCTGAGAACCTGACAAGTAAATACTTACAAGTCATCTGTTTCAAGTGCAAAGAAAAGGGTCATGCCCCGGATAATTGCAGCGGACCCGAACGTAGGACCTGGTAAGAGCTTTCGAGTTTGCCCTTGCGCAAGGAGACACATGACTAATTTCTAAAAGTATGATCTGCAAAGAAGTAGGACACCAACCCCGAGACTGTCACCACACCCCATTCCGCCGAGACAACTCCGATGGGACGCAAGAAACCTCGAGGCCAACAAGCCAATTCACGAGCCGACGTCTGTGGAAGGTGATGCTGCCGCTGCTGAGAAAGGTATTACTGTTGCTCCTGGGGAAGGTGCTACCGCTGCTGCCGATGAGGTGCTACTACTGCTGGGGAAGGTACTACTGCATGGTTGGGATAGTAGTGAAGCTTGATGAAACTTGTGGTTGGGAGGGGGGTGGATATTATTCCGCTGCTGCTGATTGAGAAGGCGATGCGATGCTGCTGGTGCTGGGCAAAATAACAACTCCTCTCCAATCTCAAGCTTTTCAGTCGCAAGCCAGGATGAGCTTAGGTCTATCTCCTGTAGCAAGAATTGAGCATTAATGGCTCGTCTTTTGACACCTCAAGACATGCATGCTTTTTGTCAATGTCCTAGGCCGCACCACCCGCCCTCCTGCGAGGGCCCATACCCACTCTCCCCGCCCCTTCTGTCCTCACATACCAGTCTTCTCCTTCAACTCCCCAATCCTCTTACTAGCCTCTGTCTTCCCCATCCCCGCCGTATCAACCTTCTCCCCCGCCTCCCTCGCCATAGCAGCAATATACCCTGTCTGCCTTCCCGACGCTTTGTCATCCCCCGTAGTCCAAGTATCAGGATCCTGTATCGGTTCCCCCGGCTCTGCGTCTTGATTTTTTGTTTCTGCGTTCTTCAATTCGTCAATTTTTTGGGAGGCTTCGCTTTTGTTGAGGGAGGATGGATCAACGTCTGTCACGCCTTTTTGAGAGGCGAGAGTGGATAGGAAAGTTTTTTGTTTCTTTGTTGGCGGATCCGAGCCAGTGACCCATTGGGAGGGGTTATCGAGTTGGGAGGACATCTTGGCCGGTGATTGCTTGGAGGGGGTGAGATTGCAATGAATATGCTGGGTATTGTTAGTGTAGTAGTGGAATATGGGTCAGTTAACAATACCTCCTATCGACGGAGCCGTTCTACCATCTTATCATTACAAGGGAGGAAAATTGCATGTTTAGCATTGAAGAAGAGGCAAACGCGTCTCTCCTGTAAGCGTCAGTAACGTCATCATTCAGGTACAACAGCGCTAAGATTAGGGCTTTCAATAGGGTGCTCCCCCAATCATCGCCTAAAAGAGCCGATCGCCTAGACGATACAATGGACTTCCGGGATATGGCGGTTAGGGGATCAAAGCTTTGGTCTCCGGGGTTTTTCTAGGCTCCATCCCCATCGGGCATATAGTCATAGATCTTATACAGTAAGAAGGTGAATTTTTCTAAGGTGTCTGGAAGCACGGGTATTGTTCCAAGACCAATTTAGAACTATAAGAGTGCATTGATTTGTCTCCGCGCACTCTTCGTTCTACCAAATAACGAGCACTGACGAGTACAATCGAGCCAGGTGACTCTCGCCGTAGGCATTGCACATGGGCTATGAATTATTACTGTTGAAGAATTACGGCGAATTGCAGAGCCCGGACTATTGTAAGTCAGATCTACTAGGATTACATGAATTTTCTTTCCGCGCTCTACTCTACTGTATCGCCCTTGCAGATCTGACCGATGGTCTGGAGATATTTGAATTCGAGATGTGCTATCATATGTCTTAAACCTTACTTTAGTCTCGTTTGAGTTACGCAAACGCAAGAAACGGTTGATGTAAGATGTATAGCATCACCTAGGAGATGTCCTCCCTCAGATATCCAGCCTCAGTTCGATCATCGCGCTCTCACATCAGTACCAAATATCACCATCACTCAATTGGCAGAACGGAGAGTCTGTTGAATTGTCAGTGCTTGATTATTCAGCATATGCGGATATCAGCACTCACAGAGTCTCTACTCAAGAGTTTCTACTCGAGACGGGGGTCCAAGGCTCATCGCCTGGACCCTGGCTCAGCCAGCTGTCCATCGCCCAGCTCGAGCCCCCTGTACTGCCCGAAACATTCGTATTACAATTGGTGTTATCCGTTGTGGATTTGTGAGAGCCTTGAGTAGCTCTATTGGAGCCATCGCTATGCTGAGATCCCTTGCCCAGACTGCGGTGTTTGTGGTTTGCATCATGAATTCTGTTCATCTGTACGGTGTGTCAATAACAGGAAAATGCAAACACTATGCCATCAGAGTACGGACCTGGTTGGTATAGTTGTTGTTCGACATAGTTATGCTTTTTGTGCACAACGAGGTGTTTTTCTATGGCCCAGGGCAGGAAAGTCGATATTCTTTGAGATCAGCAGTGAGGTGAGCTTCGAGGTCCTTTCCTGCTTCGCTCAGCTGGAGGGCTCAATGCTCTTGATTTATAGGAAAGAGATGGGAATGGATTACACCGTCAGCAGGGGGCTTAAAATTGCAATGGACGTGGCCATCTGCGAGGGACTTCTGTGAAGCCGCCTTGTCAATGAGAGGATTGGGTTGATTTCCGGAAGGCCATTTCACTTGTTATCAGCCGAAATAGTCGAATAGGTGTCTGTGAGGGACTTTCGCATAATCGTTTCTCATGGGTGGGTATTTGGGGCTGACGCCCTTGACAGCCGACTCTAGGTAGGGGACTTTTGCTTCAGTTGTTATTTGCAGGATATCTGGGTAAGCAGATAGGCCTTTCGCTGGTTACGGATGGCCATTTGCAAGGGACTTTGGCAAACCAGTATCTCATTGGCAGGATTTTGGGGACTTAGAGTTTATTGGCGTTCACATCTCATCGGGGACACGGACATGATCCTGGCCCTGAGTGTGGATCTTGACATGACACTAGGAAGGGCGTGAAACTCGTTGTTCCGGTTATTTGACTCGCGTAAGAAGGTCATCATTATGGTGTACAGCACGATCCGTAGCTTGGTGGGATCTGTTGGTGAGATGTCCAACCATTCTGCGGTGCGTTAGCTTATGCTTGGTACTTTTGCAAAGCCAATTGCATTGCCGCTAATCTCCCGCAGGAAGAAGAGGTTGGGGCGCCCCTGTTGTCGTTGTGGGGGGGGGAGGGGGGTTGAAGGGCTTATTCACGGACCCTATCAGCACCCAATAGCATTTTGAGCCATCCGGGAAGTTGTGCGCCTCCAGCCTTTCCGCCCGTGGCGTAAAAATGCATGGGACTTCTGTTTTGGCGATTTATGCCATACTAGGCTAGCTCTTGAGCTTATGCGAGGTACTTACGTCTGACCCAATCACAAGGTAGACCACCAAGCGATGGCACAGCAGCTGATATATCTAAGCCTCGTCCGCCTTTCCTTTGCTCCTGAGTTCCCAAGACTTCTCGCATTCAAAAGACTACTTGTTTGACATATGTCGCACTCGAGCCTCGAAAGAACGACCGTATGGATTGAAGACGAGGTCCCGTTCCCCTCCTGTTAGATCTTAATCTGTACTTTTCGAGCTTCACCAATGTCAAATATATCCTCTTCAGTGGCTTTCGGCCCTGAGGACGTCGGCCATACTGACTTCGTGAACGCCTTCAATCATCAGCCACCTTTTTACCAATCCTCTGAATTGTTCAGATCCCATTCGCTTGCACCGCTACTATACGCCTTTAACGACGATGAGACTGCGCCAAATACTAGCTGTGCAAATCTTGAACATGTTGACTTACCCGTGGACCTTCCCAATCGGCTCTCTACCCCTGATCCATCTTCTCAGACATTTCAACCTGAAGAGATCGTACCTACGTCCTACGTCTCCAACGACGTTGACGCCTCAGTTATTACACAGACTGATATCCCGAGAGTTTGGGCGACCGTACAAGATTGGGCCATGCACCGTGCACTAATCACAGAATTGTACGGAGAGAACAAGCTTCCCAAGGTCATGAGCATCATGGAAAGTCAGCAAGGCTTCAAGGCGACGTTAGTAGACAATTTCACATTATGTATCCCCTGTTGATATCGCTAAATACTTACAGTGTCAAAATGTATAAATCGCATATTGCGAAATGGGGCCTAGATAAGAAAAACAAGGAGCCCGAGATGAGAGCGATTGTTCGCAAGAACAAACAGCGAGCCGAACAAGGAAAACGCAGTGATTTTCTCGTCCGTAAGCGACAGTTGAATTTTGCAGAGGTAGTTCGCTACTGGCAGCGGAAAGGGGTGACCATTGACGAGGTCATCGCTCAGTCAATAGCATCGCCAACGCCTGAGGCCGTTGAGTGCTTCACTCCTCCTGTATCCCCCCCAATGACACCCCCGGAGGACCTTGCCACCCCGGAGTACATGTTACGAACCATCCGGGGCTACATCGCAGCTTCTTTCGAGTCTGGGACTTGGGTCAAGACAGACCCGCGCAGCACGTGCTACAGTATCAAAGATGGAGGGAGAAACGAGTATTCTGTGGATTTCAGTACTTTATGCCAGTTAGCTGCTCAGTTATTCTCAAGGCAAAATTTTGACGAGGCGGAGAAAACCTTGTCCGCTGCTTCCGCCATGTCAAGGAGATTGCTTATAACTGAGCAGCCTGGGATCCTCAGGGAATTTTTCCGCCGAATCGGCCCCATGCAACACAAACATAACCATGAAATAGCCTTACGTATACTGCGCCAACTCTCTACTATAAGTAAAGAAATGCTAGGCGCGAGTCACCCCTTGTGTCTTTTCTCCACATGGCTTGCAGCTATGCCATGGTCTCAGATCAAAGACATTATCTGCAAATGCTTTGATGTCATGATTGACGGCTTTGAAAGCCTTGTTGGTCCCATGCACGTGTCCACATTGCACTGTCGTCTGGATTTAAACGAGATGGACAACAATCTCGCCATGTTACGAAGATTGTTAAACAAATGTGAAAGTGCTTTGGGATCTTACGACGAACGCACTTTAGATGTTCGCGTGCAGCTGATGACTCGTACCTTCAATGAAGGACATTATGCCGAGGCTAAGAGGATGGGCGAAGATCTACTTGCGTCTGTTCAAGGAAATCCAGAAATAGAAGAACGGGGCTGGTTCGGTGCTATGAGCCACCAAGATATAGCATTTTGTCAATACGCTCTTGGCGAACCGCACTCAGCAATACAAAATCTCGAAGCAGCTCTTCATATACGCATGAGGCAATATGGCACTCAAGATGGGATGGTAAGGACTTGGCTTCTCACTCTAGAAGAATGGTACATCGAGCAAGGTCAACTGAATGAAGCTACCGCGGCGCGAGATTGGAGAATCAAGCTTTTGGAATTGACAGAAATAGCATGACAGGACTTACGATTCTGGGTGGAGCATTCAAGAACGGTTACGGAGGCTAATATAAGGGATCAAGATGGAGAGGCACACTGATTACCGCATATACTTCTCTCAGGCGTCATAGGTTGATCTAGAGCATACAATGAAGGCAAAATCAATTTGAGAATCTACATCTGGATCAGTGCAAATTAGGTGGAACTGCTTTCGCCGCCAATGTCTTCAGTAGATTCTACTCCGCCCCTGACGAGAATATTGCAATCAACGAAGTGACCGAGCAAGCTGTGGCTTTGCACAGTATGGCGCACTGTCCGCATAATTCCAGGGGTCAACAACGTAAGAGAATGGACCACATATCTAACATGTAGAGCTAAGAATTGATGAATTGGTCCTAGGAATGCCTCCAGAAACTACAGATCTAGGGGTTCTGACCCTTCATTGTAGCTTTTTCTACTCAAGAAGTATATAATAAAAGATATACGCTGCTCTAGAGGACTCTAATAAATGTTAAACCCGGTTCGAACAACCTTTCTGCATGCACAGATCATGCTCCGTTCTCTTAATTGCTGTGAATTCAGAGGGATACAATGACAACACTATTGTCATTTTTAACTTAACTTATGAGAAGCAAGATTGATATGGAGCTTATATGAGAGCCTATAGAGTAATGCTCGAGCGAGATCCACTGAAGCTGGTCCCCTAGGAAATAACATTTGGACTGAAAAACCATAACTTTAGGGAACGCCTAGAGAATTAACTTCTAGGGTACTTCGAGGTGGCTATCTCCCGGTGGCCATGCAGTTGATAGGTGTATACAGTTGATAGGCGAACCCTTCTGGCAGCAAACCGCCGTGACCCTGGGATCCGAAAAGACCGGATAAACCTTTTCCGTGCCATGATCTGGTTGGACAAAAAGTGAACGTCTGGCACAACGCTCATGCTATGGCGAAAAGGGTTAGAAGCCTATCAAACCCCCACCCTACTATCTTCATACTCTCCATTTTCATCAGTTCTCGCTGGACGCAAGGGCAATTCGAAAGGCAACGTCTTGCTTTGGCAGAAGCACATTACGGATAACGCTTGTGACGAAGGAGTCCGCGGTTGGCTACGTCCAAGAAGAATGTTTTACCACCTAGCTCTTCAATGAAGGCTCTCGAGGAGCCGAAGCACCTGGCTTCCACTGAGCCTCCATGTTCACGCTCAACGTTCTTTGAAATCGATAGCGAGCTTTTAGATGCATTATTTTTCATCAAAAATACTACCAGCTTCAACGATTCGCAGGTATAGCTTACGAGACTGTCACTGTTTTCAGTTCGATATCTCTAAAAACGGCCTACATTTCACTCCAAGTTATAACCAGCTGTGTCTACGGCATTGCCAACGTTCCCGCAAATATCACTGTGTATATGGTCTTGACTAGTGTGAGGGGCGGAGTCACACCTAACTGAAAATGCAAAGGAATATGCCAATTTGCCCAACATAAGTGCTCTAATGCTTTACATGATTTACCCATCTGCAGTGTGGCCCCCTAAAATCGATCACCCCCTCTAAATCCTTTTTTTTCGGTGTCGTGTCAAATTGAGCCTATGTCATAATTCACACGTCTGCAATGCGGCTCCTGAGTAACCTCCACATAACAGCCAATATGACGTCTGCCATCGGCTCCTGAGCATCGAGATGGCCTCAAGATCTTGCTTATGGTGTCAAATCGGGCCCATAACAGCTCCGCGGGCTTCTACCGGGCTCGCCGAGTTTCCACCGAGCGTACAAATTATTTTTGCGAGTCGTATGTTTGTTGTTGTGAAGGGGTGATCTCGGTAGCGAAACACGCTAGTGAAGTGATCGTTCACCTCACTTCTCACCTCACTGCCCTTCTTCTGCCCTTTTTCCTCTTTCTTCTTTGTCTAGGTAAAGAACCTGGATCGCCGCCTTTTTTGTGTGGTGTGTGTTGTGTTGCGTGTTGTGTTTTCCCTCTCTCCTCTCCGTCCAGGAAGTTCACCTGAATCGCTCATATCTGTGGTTTGGGCATCTACCAAATGGAGTGCCAAAGAACATTTTAACTATGCAAGCTCTGCTTGAACACTAAACGTATAGCAAGATTGCATCAACGGAGGTACTTGTGTTGAGCTGCCTGTCATATAAAGTCATTGCTGACATTCCCATAGACCGACGTTGCTGCAGGGAACGACGAGAACTGGCACAATGCTCCTTCCGACAGCTGGGGAACTGCTGCTGATGCAACTGCCGTAGCAAACGCACAAGAGACGGTACGTCAGTCAACAATAAATGCCTAATCAACCAATTGACATCGATGTAGAGTGACACCGCAATTGATGCTTGGGAGACTATTAAAGCACCAGCGGCCGAAACACGCTACCGAAGTCAAATTTTCCTTCCACTTCATCTCACCTCACTTCATTCTTTCTACTTCTTCCTTTATCCCTCCCAGCAGATTGGATCGATTTTCTTTTGAGGAGGAGTTTTGTTGCGGTAAACACTCTGACGGTGTGTACTATTAACAATGGCAAACATTGGGGGATCTTCGGATCCATTAAGGAAGGTAAGATACTTGTGTTGAGCTGTCCGCTTTGAAAGCTTCTAGCTGAAACTCCTGTAGATCGATAACGCTGTAGCGAATGTTGACGACCGCACAACTTCCACAGCCAATAGCCTCCCCGAGATGGTATTTGAATTGAATATCACTTCTTGAGCAGCTAGTTGACATTGGTGTAGGAAAATTCAACCAAGGATACTAGGGGCCTTGCCTCTTTGGACGAAGCACCAGCTCTTGAAGCACCCGTTGATCTTGCAAAGCTAAAGAGGGCATATTGTGTCGTTGTCTTGACCGACTCAGAGGGTAAACCTGCTGCGATCGTAAAAATGTCTTCAAGCATAGCTTCTTTCATTACTGACTGTTGGACAGGGGTCTTTAAGAGCTATAGAATCGCCAGCTTGCATGTTTCGCCTTGGAATATGGACCGAAAACCGCGAAACCTCGCTTTTCCTCGGCGCACGTTTTCCCAGACTCCCCTCCGACAGTAATACAACGGAAGAACCGTTCCAGCGCATATGGTACTACTTTTATGGGGACGCGTTCGAAGCGGTCGAGAGTGATATTACGATCACAAAGGTCACCGAATACGAGGAACTCCCTGACATTATAACGGACCGCATGTCGGTGCTCGAAGCCGGAGCTACAGGGTTGTACAAGCTTCAACTGACATATAAACCCGAGAAAGTTGTCACAAAGGCAAAAGACGGCCCGGATGCGTTTTCAATGCCTGAAAGCTCGCACGCCGCTCAACTCTTTAGGTCTCTTGTCGAATGCGAAACACTGACAACTCTTACACTCTACTTCGACCATGATTATGCACCCGTTGACGCGGTAAATCAACTCAAAGATCGCCTCAAATATGAGAAAGATGTCAAGCCTTCTGTGGAATATCACAACAAGAATGGCAAGATTGTGTTAGTAATTCAAGTCCTCATCTATCTACCAAAGCTAACAGTCTTAGGATCCAATATGGCAAACAGGTTTCCGCCTAAACATCAACGTTCTCTTAAGACTGCCAAGGCAGCTCAATCATCGCTTTCCGGAACAAGACGCTCTGGCACTTGAGCTTGAATGAAAGCAGATTTTCGGCGAGGGGGCCATGTTATCAAGTGAATGACAGTAGCATTAAGTAGCAGAATGGCAATACGATAGGAGATTCTTACCTTCAATATCATCTCTATCCCTGTGCTTAAGCCTTGAATGTGCGAGACCATGCCAATTAAGAGCGCGGATTTGCTGAAACAGTGGGGATTTAACATGGCGGATGGCTCATTTAGAAGGTAAGAGAGTAGAGTAGAAGTCACCCACCTAAGGTAACACCGCCAGAAAGGCAGATTCCTTGCGGCGTTCGTCCCAATGAAACTGCGATTCCAAACCACGATTAAGCGCAAGCACCCCCTAAGTAAATAGCCACAGCCCTTAGACACGCCTTCGCAGCAAGCTTCTTAAGTAGGAAATGAGGAGGTCTTCGCTTCAACTACATAGATAATGCTCCATTCTCTACTTAACAGCAATCTTCTTCCTTCCACAAGGCCATCTCAATAAGTCGAAAAACCTATGCGGACTACGGAATTAAGTGCTGGTTTGACGGGTTCAGACTTATTGAAGACCTTTTTAAGGTCGTTCACATGGTTGACTTCCAAATTGTCGTCCTTCCCAGTGGTAAGGGGTAAGGCAATTAGAGCACCACTCTGGCGGTTGGGCGGGAAGGGCCGAGCCCTAGAAGAGTTCACCCCACAACCGTAACGTCACCTGCAAGATAGATTCACCATTTGTCTTCATCGTCCAACAACCACCCGCAAAAAACGCCAGGAAGTCGGTCACAAGGCCGTCGATTGTCCAAGTATGTACAACTCTTCATGTTCTCAAGTGCTCAACTACGTGACTGACTGCTAGAACACAGAAAGTCTGTATCAAGTGCAAGACAGGAGGCCATGACATGAATAACTGCACCGGGCCAGAGCGTCGTACTTGGTAAGAATCTTCCTCTTTATCCTCACGCAGGCGAACATATGACTGACTCCCAAAAAGCGAACGATGGCTAGTAATGGGACACTTGGTGTCGGATTGCACAAAAAGTTCACCAATTCATTGGCCTACACAAAGATGGACAATCTTGAAAAAGACAAGCCAGTACACGATGGAAGAAGCCCCCGAAACCGCAACGGTTAAGAAGCGCTCGCGGTGATTATTGAAGTTCAGGATCTATACTTCACCGGAATCTCTAATTCCTGGTTGGGGAAATTAAGAGACTGGTGCTGCTGCTGCCAAGAATGAGGAGACTGGTGCTGCTGCCAAGAATGAGGAGATTGATGCTGCGGGCAAGAACGAGTCTGATGCTGCTGCTGGCATGAACGAGTCTGATGCTGCTGCTGGCAAGAACGAGAAGACTGCTGCTGCTGCTGACTTTGACGACATGTATGATATCGAGAAAGGTGTTGCTACTGCTGCTGGTGGGGAAGGTAATGCTGCTGCTGCTGCTGCTGCTGGGGAAGGTGCTGCTTCTGGTTGGGAAGATGCTGCTGCTGGTACCGAGAAAGATGCTGCTACTGGTACCTTTGGCTGTTTACCATGGCTTTGAAAGAACAAAACAGGCAAGAGGCCTTACGCATGCTGAGCGAAAATCCCGCTCCCGTAACAATCAACGAAGAGATCCTGGCGAACATAGATCCTGCGACAGTCGAGAAGCAGCCGCTTTTGCATGAACTACCGATGAAAGCCTCATCAAGATATGTCAGTGTCCATCAGGAGATAATTCCAGTGACATGCGACCAAGAGAAGCTTAAGTACCTGTTTGATTACTTCGATGATGAAAAGATGCCGGTCACAAAGATCCTTATCTTGGCGCGAAATCCAACAGCGATTGACTTATTACACATGTCGCTCGGGAGAGATCTCGGACTCAAATGCTCAGGACTGTCCCAAGAATACACTCAAAAGGAGCGGGAGACTGCCCTGATGGAATTCATACGAGGCGTTACTATTGTCTTGATAATTTCCTTGCAACTATCAAAAGGTCTCAATTTGCCAGGCCTTGAAACGATCTTCGTGCATGATATGCCATCGGAATTCGAGGAGTACATTGCGGCTGTAGGCCGGGTAGGAAGGATTGGCAATACTGGTAAATCTATAGCGTTCTTCAATGTGAAGAGGGCTGTAGCTATGGCGTGTCCGTTGTCTGATCATCTGAAAGCTCATGGGCAGGAGGTTCCAGATTGGTTAAAGGCTATTTGTGAAGAGAACGTCGCTGAAGAACCAAAGGACGCTGCCGCCGCTGAAGGCCCAAAGGACCGATGGTTGAAGTCAATGCGACTTCGCACTCGTCATTACTAGGCGGTAAAATTGGCCAATGAGAGGGTTCAGGAAGACCAATGCGGAGGACCTGAATTGCTTGAGACATTCTTTAACCCAATCATGAACTGTGGCTTAGCTCGAGATAACATAGAATCATTACTTTAAAACCCCCATCCTCAGAGCAAACCCTTCTCCCACTGCTCTTATCAGCTTCCTCCTTCAACTCTTTCTTCTTCCCGCCGAAGCTCAACTTTGACTGCCCCTTCTCTAGTACTTTCCTATCAAAAACTTCCTGCAGCTTCTTCCTTTCCCTTAGCTGAATTGGACCCGTCCAGCAGTGCTTCCAAATCGGTGTCGGGGAGGACTTCAGAAGGTTCTCGCATGCTGTGAAGCTCGTAGGTTCTATTGAGATGGTACATGACTCTCATTCATGTACTAAGCAACTACCTAGCCCTGTCAAACTTGTGACATAGCAGTATATACAGCCGAAAAGCCATAATGAGTATCTCTACTTTTCAACGCCTTTTGAGAATAAAGCACCGGATGCCGCCCTTGAACATTTCATCAAACGCCTCGTCAATGATAGAATTCCATGCAAAACTAATGGCCAGATCTCCGCTTCATATTCGCTCTCCGCTCCTTCTCCTTGGCTAAGGTAAAGTCAGTAACTGGTCGATAGCATAGTAGATCATGCCACATACCTTCATCGTAAACAAGGAACTCATGCAGTCCAGCTCCTCCAGGTACCATTGGCAGCACAGGGACTTTCTTATCCGTAACCATTTCCAACAGTTGTGGGCCATCGCCTTCAATCAGCCATTTCAAGCTCGCTTCGACGTCGTTGGGGGTGACGCATCTCCGTCCTTGGATGCCCATTGCCTCTGCTAATTTGATGAAATCTGGGTTCTTCTGATGCGTGTGTGCGAATCTGTCCTCGTAGAATAGAGATTGCCATTGCGTTACCATGCCTACGTTTGGTCAGTTCTGCCCCTGGTAGGTACTCAATTCGGGAACTTACCTTGCTCTTCATTATTCAATATAAGAATCTTGACACCAATGTTAAATTGGGCAGCGGTTGAAAGCTCTGTAAGTGTCATGGAGAACGATGCATCCCCATCAATGTCTAATTCTGTTAGCTTGCCCAATCGACATCCATCAATCCAACTTACCGACTACCAGGCAATCTGGTCTTGCAACTTTTGCGCCAATCGCTGCTGGAAGACCGAAACCCATAGTACCCAGCCCACCAGAGGTGATCATGGTGCGTGGATGTCGCCATCTGAAATGCTGTGCCGCCCACATTTGGTGTTGACCGACCTGAGGACATGTTAGTAGAGCTGGGCAAGACCCCTGTGTGGTGCTTACGCCTGTAGCAATAATAGTCCGGTCTTTGATATGCGCAGTCAAATCACTAAGCTTCTCGATGACGTTCTGAGGTTTTATTAATCCTTCTGGTGTTCCTCTGTCAAACGAAAAAGGCAAGCGGGTTTTCCAGTCCTTGATCTGCCCATGCCATTCAGGACGGGAGGAGACCTTGTTGAGTTGAGGGAGGAGACGGGCTAGGTTGGCTGATACATCGCCTTCGACGGCTTCGGTCGCTTGTACAACTTTATTCTACTCAGTGTCAGCATCATCTTAGAGAAAGCACAAAGTGAGTCATAGAACATGTTGACACAGAGCGAGCACATTGCTTTTGGCTCGTCTGCCAACATGTAGGTGTACGAAAGAATGGCTTACAATGTTCTTGGGCATAATCTCGAAATGAACGATACCGCCACGGCCTTCCTTTTCGGCGGCTTTGGCTTGTGGGGCAAACTTTGCAACACTGCCGGTGACACGATCGTCGAAACGGGCACCGAGAGCAATGATAACGTCGGCTTCCTGCATTGCCAAATTCGCAAAAGGTGAGCCATGCATGCCTAGCATGTAGAGAGATAGATCGTTCAGCTCATCAAAACCGCCGAGACCTTGCAGAGTAGTTGTGACGGGGATTTGGCACTTCTCAGCGAGTTCCATAAGCAGTTTCGGCCCCTCTGGTAACGCAATCATGCCCTGGCCTGCATAGATGACCGGCTTCTTAGCACCATTAATTAATTTGGCAACGCGTTGTATAGAGGCCTCGAGTTGCCTTTGCCGTTGATCTCTTGCAGCTAGACTTGCAGCACTCGGGTGCATTGGAAGATCGCTTGAGGTCGGGATAGCGTGCCTCAGGATACCAGCCTGGACATCTTTGGGAAGATCTACCAGCACTGGTCCTGGTCGGCCTGAAGTGGCGATTTCAAATGCTTCCTTGATCCGCTTGGGCAAATCTTCCACTTTTTTAACCATGACGTTCCATTTCGTACACGCCCTTGATATTCCAACAACATCTGCTTCTTGGAAAGCGTCCGATCCAATTGCATTTGTAACGACTTGCCCAGTGAAGACGACCATTGGAGTACCATCACTCAGTGCGTCTTGCATGGGCGTAACGACATTCGTTGCCCCCGGACCAGATGTAACGAGGACCACACCGGGTTTTCCACAGGCTCGGGCATATCCTTCCGCCATATGACCTGCTCCTTGTTCGTGCCGAGGTAGGATGAATTCGAAATGGCTAGAATTGAAGATCGCGTCGAAAGTGGGCAAAATGGCACCACCAGGGTATCCAAAGACATGCTTGACATCAAGACGCCGTAACATTTCATGGAGAATTGCTCCACCACTCATCCCAATGAAGCTGCGGTGAGAAGAAAGTCAGTCACGCGATTGCCTAGGCCAATCGTCTCTTTTACTCACGATTCGTCCATCTCTGGCATTTGAGCATTCTGTAATGGATGTGCTTCATATTTCGGAAGGTCTCGATTGAAAGCTGGACTTGGAACGGGTCGACCTTGGCTGCGTGCGTTTTCCCGTCAGTCATTGTGTCCTCTTAATGATAGGTAAGAGACTTACGGAGCAGGGGAAGCAGCGGTACTTTGTTCCCGCCTTGAAACTTCCGAGGCTGGTGTCTGGTTTTGGCCCCTCCGTGTGTGGGGCAATTTCTCTGCCGCGGGAGCAGTAACAGAGAGATACCGTGAGTGTTTCAATTGACATGGCTGGCGCGAGCGTATGGCGCATAACGAGTATCGCGCTGTGGGTAACCTATGCATGATGGTAGCTGTGTGAAGAGAGAAAGAGACTTTGCAAAGGGTATTATTGGTCGTTGGTTGTTGAGGTGAAAGAAAGAGTCACGAAAATTGCAACGATCCGATTTCGCTTACCGGATATAAAGCTAATTGCGGGAACATTCCGTACCCTAGTGGCTGATGCAGATTGCGGGGAACATGTGAAATTTGGTCTTGGTATTCATCAAGCCACAACGTCTAAATTTGTGCCAACGAGAGATATAAGAGATGAAGTTATCTAGAAGTTACTTTGAATCGAATATCGGACATGCGATTATACACAAGATCTTTTTCCTAGCCATTCAATCCATTGGTCTGTCGGCTTAGGCCATGGTGGGGGTATCAAGTTGTCATGCTTCCAACGCGCTCTTCTGCCCGCAATGCTCGCCTCTTAGAATTGCGCCAAGATTCGGCAGCTATCCCCCACAAATTTTCTTAGGTAAACCAGTATACAGCGTTCAAATCCAAGCTCAATTCCCTTGCAAAACACCATCCACCCTCTCCGGTGCGGTACGCATGCGTCCAAGTCCTGGCCTCCGCGGTCTACTCACTTTTCCAGCAGGTTTCTGCAAAGGTGCAATCTCTTCTTCTGCTTCGTACATGTGCATTACTGATGGTCGCCGTGAAACATCTTCTCTCTGCTCACCACCTTTTTGGCCTTGGGCGCCCAGTGGCAGCGGTAACAACGATGGCACGAGGGAAGGTTTTCTCGGGCCATAGTGTTGTGCTAGAGCACCGAGACATTGATGGGAAGGAATGACATTATTATTGATGTTATTGCTCCTTTGTTCCCCTCCAGGCGCCGTTTGTTGGGTGGTTGTATTTGGATTTGGGGTTTCACTTCCATTCGTGAATGAGTTGAGGTTGAATTGAATGTGCGTTGTTCGTTGTCGCTCAGATTCACTTACATCAATCTCCTGGGTCTTGTCCTCGCCGCCTGCTCTATTTTCAAAGCTAGGTTGGAAGATGGAACTTCTTCTGACAGGTTCTTGAACCTGCTCGTGTGCTTCAACAGGAAAAAGGGATGGCTTTCGAACTCCTTTCTCGATCCATTCGCCGTCTTCGCAAGCAAGAATATTCTCGAATCGCACTTCCGCCATAAAGTCAGAACCTTCCCAGGGTCTCTTTTCAGTCCGGTCTGAATCGAGCAAGGTGGTCTTGTATCTTGTATATGTATCTGCGACAACCGTCTTGATGACTACCGGAGTTTAGCTGAGTTGATTGAAGAATGTACCCCTAGAGACATACTTGCTAATGACAGCTCCCTGCCTACACAGCTTCGGGGACCACTTGAGTAGGTCCACATACTCTTTGCAAGATTTCGGTAATCTTCACGAGGGAGAAGCCAACGGGAAGGATTGAACGTTTCAGGATCTGGGAAGACGTCTGGTTGGCGGTTAATTATATAGGGCTGAGCAGCCACGATGGTCTTCATTGATGTCAGCCTCGGTTTAAAGCTGCAGCAACTTTTGAGTATACATACGCCAGCAGGGAGATAATGGCCAGATACAACGCACCCACCCTTAGGTACAACCCTTGTTTGATACGAGCTGATCGTATCAACTAGTCGGAGTCCCTCCATGATGACAGCGTTGAGGTATGATAAAGTATCAATCATAGCAAAGCTTCGGTCCTCAGCACCAAGAGGGAGAGATGTCAGTAGTTCGAGGCGTAGCTTGGCTTGGACGTGCGAATGTGTGCTGATCTGTCGTATGATAAATTCTAAAGCTGCTGGCACGGCGTCTTGACCGGCGACTAAGTGGGGTATTAGTAAGGTCTCAGGCCATACAACATCACACCTCGTACCTGCATGATCCATGATCTCGCTAGCTCGTTCAGTCCAATCTAGCGGATTGCCAGTCTCGGGGTTTTTGTAAAACATCAACTTTTCATAAACCCCACCATTGAATTGACGCAGGCTTTTTTCCGTAGATTTGATCGGATCCCGTGATTTTAATCTTGTTTCGTGTGGCTTTACGAGTTCCATCAGCCATCGTTGGGCTCTTTCATGGCTCTTGGGACCGTTTCGAGCTAGAAATTTGCCAATATACTTGAACGGCTGCTCACTCTCCCAGAAAAAGAACTCATCACGTTTCTCGTCATGAAATAAGTCCATCATGCCCATACCCAAATCTTCAAGGGTATTTGGACCCATCTCCAGGTGGTTCAGAAAATTGGTCCCTTCATCTTCTGCGAATGCAAAAGCTGTGAACACGTCTGCTTGAAGAGCCCGAAAAACATTTCGTACCACAACTGGACCGCTGGATCCGTGGAAAATTGAGTTGCTGCTGGACTGTCTTTCTAGGAAACTCATAATCTTAGCAACACGCGATTTGATGATGCTCTGCACTCTGTCTCCAGTAACAGCGGTCTTAGAGTACGAGGAGGCGAAGATACGCTTCCTGCTAGAATGAGCTCGGCTGGATGTGGAAGAGAACATGTTTGGCTTTCTAATGTCCAGTCTCAGTCCTTGGGCTTTATAATTCAGATTAGGCACTTACCCAAAATTCGAGAAGACTGCATACCAAGGCGACCTCTCAAACCCTCTCCCCCATACTGTCTTTATGCCTTCTGTGCTCATTATGGAGACCTCATTCGGTCCAACTCGGATAACTGGATGGACACTGCTGTTCTTGTCCATCCTTACGTGCGCTTCGTAATGCGCGGTCCGGGTACTATAGAAATATTTTATGTAGAGATTGTAATATCTTGACCATCGTGCCAGCCAGTGTATGGCCGGGATGTCCGAGAGTGGGCCAGCAAGAGCAAGATATGCGGAGTGAGCCAAGCCAATGAAAATGGCAATGAAAACCAGCCAAGGCAACAACTCGAAGGAAGACCAGGAGATGACAGATGTTATCCAGCCCATTGTAGGGACCTGCTTAGCAGTGCCCGAAGGTCTGAAAAGATTGATGGGATTAGATTAGGTAATGGAGTGGGAGCAAAAGCATATGTTATGACAAGCAAAGTACTTGTGGATTCAGAAGTTTTTTAAATGGCTGAGCTATATGGCAGAATGTGTGAATAGAAGTTGCTGAAATTGGAATCTGGGTTTGATGGTAACAGATATGAGTTCCATTGCGGTCATACATCGGTCGACGAAGGAGCGATGCGGTGCTTTCTATAGCAGCTCGTTATGCAGATCCTAACATTCCTCATATGGAGGCCAGAAGCGGCCCGAAAGCTTTGCAAGACAGAAGGATTTCTTGCAACAAACGAAGATTCAATGCAATGAACAGAGATGCTGAACAGGCAAAGCCTCCGCGGGAAATTCGATTCGCAAGCAAAACGGAAGATCGCGAGAGTTGAAGAGGCGCAGCCGTACTGGTGGGACGCCGCGACCGTTCACTAACGTCAGTAGATCTGGTCCAGTTCCACAAAGTCGCATGGCTAAACCAGAAGTCACGCGTAAGTCTAAAATTGCCGAATGTCGATATGAGAATCCGATGTCATATTACGATAGTACGGCAGGGCACTTCCTAGACTCAAAACTGGACTCCGCAAGTGCCGACTGGCGCGGCAGAGAGAGAGTACCTCCCCAATCCTCATCAGCAGCAATTGACAACAATCTATTAATGGTGGAACGCTTGAGACATTCTCCAGGTTAGAGCCGCATAACATCCACATTGAGAGTCTTGCGCGGGAGTCTGCCGTGGTTGTCTCAAATATTGTGTACGGCGTTTGTCTGTAGAGGCTGACGTTGGCCAATGCGTCAAGATATAGCTCAATTGGCTGGGTGTTGGAACGATCCATAGTAAATCGACACGTTGTCGAATGGGATTTACATAATCGCGATCAGCTAAGCGAGTAAACTTTGCAATCATTGATCGCAGATCATCTTAGTGTATTCCAAGACACGGAACGCCGCTGTTGAGAAGCCCCTAAATCAATATACTGTAGTATGGGAACGAGCTACGTCGTCAAAGCGGAGGCGGATGATCGGAGCCTCAATCAACATCAGCCAATTAAAAACCCAGCCATGCCTTTGAGATCGAGGTGTCCGTGCGAATGGTCCAGGAGGCTAGAATGCATTCGCTTTGACCTTGGACTCGCCAGATCGGCAAGTGTAGGCGATTAGACTGACTTTGGCACGAATCTGTTAGGTAGCTGAAGTTAAGTAACAAGACCACGTTGTTCCACATGCACCTTGAGGTCAGACCCTCGATCGTGAGAGAACCTTGCCAACCAGGAACATCCGTACTATGACAGATCCACTCTCGAATCCAACATCACGACACCGTCATGGATTCTATTGGGCGACAAGATTACACATATGAGCTGGAAGCGTATCAATAAAGAGTATACAGAGTAGACGGCCTTCCTTGATCTGTGCAGAGATGAGATGAGAGCTTTGCTGACTAATCAAGATGGGATCTCAAGCTAGGCTCGGCCCATGTTGTGGGGACTCGATTGTGGGGTCAGGGGCAGGGGCCAATGAAGCCTTGGCCATTTTGACCTTCTACAGCCCACGTCAGCCCTGGAATGTATCCCAAACGGACTTGCTCGCTGGAAGTCTGCACCACAGCATTGTTGGTAGCAGTGGTGGCTCAGAATGAATTATCTGTTTTCCAAAACGAACACAATGTTACTGCTTGCATGTCTAGCTGACATGCATCTCTCCTCGATGGCGTACCTTGCGCAGGCCCCAAGGTGCCTTCACTTTCAACACCTAATACCGCAGTTGCACGTGGCACCGAAGCCCACATCCCTGAGTATCTTCAGTCATAAGCTACAACGTTCGACCGTCCATACCTCTCATCCATCACCAACCCTAAGCACAAAACCCTGAGCTTCTCCTGTCATTATGATTGTCTCCGCTATCCTCCTCGCACTCCTCTCATTCGTGCACGTATCGTTGTGCGAAAACAATATCAGGGCCAGAGATGTGTGCAGCAATGACTACAATTTATGCAATCCCAAAGGCGCCTCGACCTTAGACGAGCCTCCCATCAGCAGAGCCCTGTCCCCCCTCTTCATCGATATCCTTAACACTGTCGACAATAAAAAGGATACAAAACGAGATGTAGTGCATGGTGTCGATAGGCTTAAGCCTAGATTGTTAGGAGGTGGCCTATGTTGTAAGCGGTTGATCTCCAAATAGGAACAAAATTGATACTAATCTTGTCTCTAGGTACAGACGGGACGCAGTGTCTTCTTCTTGAGGGTTTCAACTTTCCGTTCTGCTATGTAAGTGCTCCGCTGTCTGAACTTTATGGTTCAACACCAACGTTCTTCAGGACAATTACACCACAAATTACTACCTCCCAGGTGGCTCGTATGGCCAGATAGTGTCAGGCAGCTACACCGCTTCAGACGGATCTACAGCCAACTTGATCAGCGGCAACTACACTCTAACAGATGGTACTACAGGCAACATTTATGGTTTGGCTTCTTCGCCGTCGAAGCCAAATACTGCGACCCTTGAGATACCCACGCAGTACACAGCCTCTGGTAGTATGAGTGCCATTCCGGTGACCGCACTGGGTCAAGATATAACATATACTACGATCATTTCCGGTACTACGATACCATCCAGTGTAGTCTCAGCAGCAACGACTATTCCGACCATCGTCGATGACACAGCGACTACCCTCGTGTCAACTGAGGCAGCAAGTACAATACCGGGAACTACCATCGGACCTCGCACCAGTACAGTTACAACCCGAGTGGCCGCTGCATCAGCAACAGCGAAAGGGGCCGCGAATATCCTAGAGCCGGGTGCCACGGTGATGACTTTCGCCGTCATTTTCGGATACATATTAAGAAAGGTTTTCAGCTAGCCTTGAAGAAGGTGCTTGTACGGCGTTGCTATGGCGTGATATGCTTGCCCGCAGAAGTATTGCAGCTTGTATCGGTCTGTGAAGTTACTTCCAAATTGTAAGATGGCCTGGTATTTCCATTGTGTAGGAGGAATGGCAAGGATTGTATAATTCCCAAGGACTATTTCCAAGGTACTGAATATATCATCCTCGAAATTATCGACCGCTTCTCCTTGCTTCAGAAGCAAAAGTGACCTGAACGAGTCCGCCATCTTAACATCGAAGAATGACATGAAGCATGAAGTAAGAGCCAGAGCCAGAGACCGAGGTCACCCGGAGCAATTCCGCTATCGGACTCGGCTGTCTCCCCTCTACTTGCGTCAGCGAAGATAAACAACTTTGTACGATCCACTGCTTCATTTGATATTCCACCTATATTTCTTACCTCTCATCTCCTACCTAACATCAAGCCATCTCACATCATCTCAAGACCGCACCAAACGCGACTTACAGCAAGTATCTACCAGCAAACCCCTCAAACACGCTCTACACCAAAACCCGTCACACAAGACCCTGTCAAAGCCTCATCGCGTCCCTACCTACCGCCTTCCCACCCCCCAAACTGCGCTCCATGTCAGGCTCAGCAGCCTCCGGGCTCTTGAGCCGGCAACTAAAGCTCATGCAAAGCGACAAAGGCGTCCCCGGGATAAGTTGCGGGCTCGTCAGCGACAACATCTTCGAATGGGAAGTCATGCTCATGATAACCGACGATTGCAAATACTATGGCGGTACAATTCCACTCCCCCAACACTCAAATCACCCTCGGCTATCAATCATAAGGTGGCTAACAAGAAGTATTATACACAAACAGGAGGTTTCTACCGCGCCCACCTCACCTTCCCCCCCGAATACCCCCTCCTCCCCCCAAAAATGTCTTTCAAATCCCCAATCTTCCACCCAAACAGTACTTCGCCTCCCCCCCTCCCTCCCTTCTTCCCCCCCTCAAAAAAAATCCCCATCCACATATACTTACCCCTCCGCGCACAGTCTACCCCTCCGGCGACGTCTGCATCTCGATCCTGCACCCCCCCACCACCGACCCATACGGCTACGAATCCGCATCCGAGCGCTGGTCGCCCGTGCAGACGCCCGAAACAATACTCTTGAGTGTGATTAGCATGCTGAGTAGTCCTAATGATGAGAGTCCGGCGAATGTGGAGGCGGCGAGGATGTGGAGGGAGGATGGGAAGGAGTTTCGACGGAGGTGTAGGAGGGATGTTAGGAGGAGTTTGGGGGAGGAGTAGGATGGGGGGGGAGTGGGGGAAGGGGGGGGGGGAGGGGGGGGAGGGGGTTTTGGATGCTGATGATGGAGGAGGGGGGGTTGTATATATGGTTTATGGGATTTAGGAGAGGGCGGGTGTGCATACCTTTTGGGGATATTGGTAGTCCTGGTTTGTTTGGCCTATGCAAGAGCAGGGAAGGGGCATTGCCGCCTAGAGGGTTTTCTATGTCCATATTTATAATATTATGTTGACATGCATTCGTCATTAGGATCGGCTTTCGTTTGAGACCCGATACTTGGGTCCTTCACCATCACGCACTTCTGCCATATCCGGATATCTTTACGGTCTAGTCACCCCTCGCCAGCAACAAGGCGTTCTGAGGACCATATTGGCAGGATTCCATGTGCCGAACAGGTCCTGGAATCTTTCACGTCCCTTGTCTAGGTCTATATTCATGTCTATATTCATGTCTATATCCCCTAACCCCACAAGCCCTGTTCATAAAATTGACCCATATACCACTCCCACCCCCTCACTCCACCCACCCCTTCTTCAACCCCAACCCATTCCTCACCCTATCCTCCCCCCTCACCACCCCCAACGGAACCGCCTCTCCAATCCCAAAAAACACAAACAGCGCCCACTTCCACCGAAAAGGAATAATCGCCACGCAAAATACGAACCAATACATCAACTCAGAATACGTGAAGAAATCAAAAGCGCCCGTGGGAGCCATGGATTTGAGCCGCGTGGTCATGTCGATCCAGCGCTTCGTCCAGTATTCGTGGGGGCGGGCGAGGGGGTCGACGAGGAACATGAGGAGGAGACGCGTGTAGATGCCTATGTGGTAGTTTCCGACGGTGCCGATGGCGTTGACGTAGGTGCAGTTGTTCTGAGAGGGGGAGAGGTTAGGGTTGCGGGTTTGAAGGGATGGGGGCTAGGACTTACTGCGCATATCGACATGTGCTCTGGTGGGAAGACTTGGAGGTACCAATTCGGCGGTTGGTAGGGGTCTTGGAAACATTCCTTGGGCAGGAACGCGAGGCTTGGACGGTGGAAACCTGTGGCCATTATGACCATATCTCCTTCGACCAATTCTTCTCGTCCAGGTCCGCCTTTCGGAACGCCTTTTGCTCTGTGATTGAACCGGATTCCTGTTTCGGTGAAGCCGATAATGTCCCCGCGAAGCCATTCTGCTTTGCCGGAGCGGATCTGATGGAAAATGTCAGAGTTTACCATGGGTGTTTCGGTGAAGAGTCCCTCGGATGGGGGAGCTAGGTCGTTCAGGTCGCGGTAGAAGAAGATGCGGAGGAGAGATTCAGGGATCCAGGAGAAGATTGTTTCTTGGCCGAAGATGTTGAAAGCGAGGAGGATATCGACAATGGCGTTGCGGGGGATGATCCATTTTTCGGAACGAGCGAGGACGGATGTCGATTTCGCGTTGGTATGGACGACGAATTCGAGGGCTTCGACTGCGGAGGCGCCGCCGCCGACTATGAGGACTTTTTTGCCTTGGGCGGTTTTCCCGTCGAGTTTCGAGGAGTGGTAGATTTCGCCTTTGAAGGATTCTCGGCCGGATATATGGGGCATTTTGGGCTCGCCACAGCTGCCGATGGCGGCCATGACGCCGTCGAAGCGGCCGTTAGATGGGTCGTTGATGATCCAGCGGCCTTGCTTGTCTTTATAGACGGAGGTGACGCGGGTGTTGAACTTGGTGCGGTCTTGCAGGCCGTAGCGTTTCCAGAGTTGGGTTATTTGGGAGACGATTTGATGGCGGTCGGGGTAGCCAGAGGTCCAGTGAACGGAGGGATGGAAACGGTACATTATGCTGTGTATTTGGAGACCGGATGTGTTGTTGACTCGCTGTGGGGGTGGTCAGTGGGACTTCATTGAGGACAGAGGATGGATGGTCATGTAACGCACGCTCCATATACCACCTAAGCTTTTTTCGTCACCGGCTTCGAATATTGTGACATCGAAGCCATGACCGACGCAGTGGGAGGCTGAGGAGACGCCCGTGAGACCTGCGCCGATAATGGCGATTCGAGGTCGGTGCAGCGTAGCGTGTGGTGGGGGAGGGGTGGGGGAGAGAAGTTTGTCCAGAATCCATTGGAGGATTGAATAGAGGAATAGAATTGGGTGGAATGCCATTGTGGACAATGGCTTGAGCCTAATTGGCTCCCCTATCTCACTCTATGAATTGTAGAAGAAGTGTATGAAAGTGAGAGCAACATTGTCAATTGAAAAGATGAGGCGGGTGACCTCATTGCATTGTGCGGCTCTCAAGGGAGCTGTTAACCTTATCTTATCTTAGCGGCTACGGCCCGCCGTTTTCGCTCAGGAACGTCTTAGCTAGATCGTTATTTTATCAATGCTTGGGAAAGACAATAAAGCTTGACTGACTAGTCATCTCAGTAAATCTTAGCTTCACTGCAGTGCTGCGAAGCATTCGGTTCTTTTTGGGCTCTTGCTACCCTCCCAATGTCAAAAACTTGTGAAAGTGTTTCCAGTGCTTCAGAGGGTTTGAGGAGCAAATCCTATCGTATATCTTAATGGTGCTTACAATGTGGTGATAATAGACCTTCTGGCTAGAGCATGTGAACTTGATCAAGAAGGCAGCAGTATCAAAGCAAAGAAATATTGGGCGTGGTGCTCTCATGTATGTCGTGTGCGTACGAACCAATGAACCCAATTCAACAACTGAAATTAGAACGGCTTCTGCAACGGCTTTTGAGTCTCATCCACGTAAAACCCGTGCATGGAAGTTCTGTGCGGGGATATCTCCACGGTGTTATATTAAACGCGCTAGTCCACTTCAAGGTTTCTTCGACATTCACCTTTGAACCTCGTAGCGGATTTCTATAACATTAGCGCTTTTCATATAGATATAGGAGGGGGGTATAGAGTGGCAATATTTTAAACTTAGCGTAAAGGATCTCTATAGATCTATAGAAGTATAAGGTTTTTTGGTTTTTTGGGGTGGCGTTGTGTGTTGAAGGGGGGTGGGGAGGTGGGGAAGGTGGCGGTGAAAGGGCGGGGAGGGGGCGCGGGTGCCTTGGGCGATTGCTATCGTGATCTTGATCTTGGAGAAGTTTTTACTGTATCCTGTTGTTCTTCTGCTTACTACCGACTTTTGTGTGGCCTTGTTGATCGATGGGGCAGGCTTCTCGGAGTTTGAGCGTCCTTTGTCTAGATTGTGATGACAGGGAGTAGATGTCACCCATAGCACCCTGCTTCATGCATTTAATAATCCTCTCGAACAGTTTCGTTACCCAATGATTGCGGGGAAGCTTGGACAGGCCCACCATGCAGAATTAAATACCTGACGTTACTTAACCTGTCCCGATGATATCTACCTATGAGAGTAGACATTTATCCAGTAAATATTCGGTACTCCCATGTAGATAGACGTGGTTGGAAGTAAATATTGTAGAAAGGTGTGCCAACGTGGCATCAAAGAAAGCTTAAACCCTCCTATTTCATGCAAGTCGGTCAACTTTGCGAAAGAGTCCATGGTGATCGATCCACTTGACTCCAGATATGTAGTAATGCCGCAATTCGATGGCTCTACTTGGCTAGGCGGCTCGCATGTAGAAGGAAGAGATGGAGTGATGCTGAGATATTGAGATACCAAGGACCACTGTGACAGCAAGGCTTTGAAAGCCATTACTTCCAGCGTCGAGGCAATGATAAAGATGCCACTTTCATGCAGAGTATCACCATCACCCCGATCCTGTCTCCATCTCCATTCAAAGCCTCCCACGTGCTGCTCCGATGATACTAATTGCGTCTCTCACACCGCAGGGGTGCCTTTTCATGTGTTCGAATTCAGCATATGCCAAATTCAGCTATGAGATCACCTGGGTAAATCGTATTAGAGACAACCCGTGGAAAAGATGATCAAGTCGACGAGGCTTCTAGGCGTTCTGAAAGCTGGCGTGCGGAAATCTATCTGTTCTCTAGTGCGACTCGACAGATCACTTGCATCGCAGCGACCCTCAGAAGTGAGATACTCAAACCCATGCATAAGACGTTCTGAAAACATCAAATCCGGTGCTCCTGATGAGTTCCCAGCCTTGGGCACTAAGCTCGGTGTGAGTCTGACTGCTTTCCTCGACTCGTTTGCGAATGTGAGTAGCGCAATGATCCCTGAATTCAGGCCGCCAAGTTTTAGCCTCTAGGGTGATTCTAGTTCTAGGCTGTGGCGTCTCTGGCGTCTAGTTCCACGCTGAGCCACCTATGACGACCTGTTAGTATCCTTCTCAGAACGGTCAATAAATGCGAATACAATAACAACAACCTTCATCACTAAAGAATGACGACGTTCTTTAACACAGCATCATCTATTTCTATTCGTAACCTATGAGCCAATACATTTCTTCCTTCCTCATCGAACCAGTCGTTCGCCAAGCCCGTCGCTTCTCTCGTCCAGCCAACGACTCTCCGCAACCTGCTCGTCCATCTTTGAACAGCAATGAACCAGCATCGCATCGTGATGAATTGGCAACGGCGGCCACGGCCTCGCATGAAGCACCAATTAGTTTAGACGTCAATACAGATGATAGAAATTGTACAATATCTGGAGCGGAGGAGACGTTGTCGCCGACATCGCTTGACGACCCAGAAGACGGGCAGTTGCAGGCTTGGCAGGATGAACACTTACCTACGACCCCGCAAACGGTGGAGCCAAATACTCTCGGACCTGCAGTAGATGCGCGACAGTACGTTTTAGCCGCGGCGGAAGATCCTTCCAGCACTTCACTTAATGGCACTCCCAATGCAGCGAGGTCTACCACGTCCTCATTCAGCACCTCTGCGCGGTCGATGATAGATACAATCATGTCATCAGCGGAAACGCAAGGACAGGCTTCTGGAAGCAGTTCTCATAATTCAAGAGGGCGTGGTGCGAGTCAAGCCAGTCAGACAGGAGATGGAGTCCTACCGGCAGATGATGGAATGAGCCACATAAGAAAACGCATCATCGCAATACAAAGGACAAATAGTTCAAGCGAGGAGAAGGCTAGGTTGGTGCATGGTGTGATGGTCGAGAAGCACAATTTGTCACAGCAAAGTCTACACGCACCTCACCGCGCTCGGGCTCACTCTCCGGACAGCTTCCAAAGTTCAAATAGGCCTCTCAGCTCTTCGTCTCCAAAGTCAATGGATAGTCTAAGGCAGACTACATCACCTCCTACCTCGTCTTCCTCGGCTGGTGATCACAGCAATCCTTTCAATTTGACGCCTGATGATCTTAAACCCACGTACTACGAGAAGCCGCTTCCTGCACCAAGGGATGGAGACAACGAGAGATCGTCTATGGACGTCGAAGAAAGTGCAAAAGCATTGGGTTGTGCCCATTATAAGCGAAATATCAAGCTACAATGCTCTGCATGCTATAGGTGGTACACTTGCCGCTTCTGCCATGATGCAGTGGAGGATCATATGTTGAATCGGCGGGAGACCAAGAATATGCTATGCATGCTTTGCGGCTGCGCACAGCGAGCCTCAGAGGAATGTACTCTCTGTAGTGTGCGTGGTGCATGGTATTATTGTGATGTGTGCAAGCTATGGGATGACGACCCTCGGAAAAGCATCTATCACTGTAATGACTGTGGAATATGCCGAGTAGGTGAAGGTCTAGGGAAGGATTTCTTCCATTGCAAGGCAAGTCAACTTTGATTTTATGATTCGATTATCTTTTATGCTGACTCCATCTAGACCTGTTCTGTATGCATGTCAGTCACAATCAGAGACACACATCGTTGCATCGAGCGCTCAACGGATTGTGACTGCCCCATTTGTGGCGAATACATGTTCACGTCACCGCAGACCGTGGTTTTCATGCGATGTGGCCACAGTATCCACCGTCGATGCTATTACGAGCACATCCAAGCGTCTTACCGCTGTCCTATATGTAGCAGGAGTATCGTCAATATGGAGTGGCAATTTAGACATCTGGAACGCGCCATCGAAACCCAGCCGATGCCACCGGAATTCCAGGACACCAAGGCTTTAATTTATTGCAATGACTGCAGTGCAAAGACTCAAGTCAAATATCACTGGTTAGGGTTAAAATGCGCCGTGTAAGTCTATCGTATACAAAGATAATCGAATTGCAATGCTAACTGTTCGCAGATGCGACTCCTACAATACAGCACAACTGCAACTTCTTAGTGGCCCTGCTGCAGGAGCAAGCCCATCACAGGCGCCCGCAGATGCAGCTGCCGCAAATACACTTCCGGGTGAAGATGGACGTGGTAGATGGCGACATGTAACCTCGCAACCACGAAGGCAAGCTACTTCTGCACCACCTTTAGCTGCAATACAACGAATGCTCGAAAGATCCACCTGGCCTTCAACAAGGTTTCGCACTGCACACTCGGTCTCGCCCAACGCCATGACTCTGTCACCGTCAACCCCTTCGGGTAGTGATGGTGATGATTCAATGGACACTGATGAAGATGAATCTGATGTCGAATTTTGGGGCGGAGAAAGTCCTCGAACACATCAGAGATCTCCAAGGTCAGAGCATGATATGGCAATTGACGATAGTGGAGACGAGGAAGACGAGGAAGACAGCGAGGACGAGGACATGAGCGACGATGCAGAGGAAGACGAGGCCGACGAATACAATCGCATGGAAATATTTGGGCATCGATGATTGGCTCATTTTGGTTGGCGAACTTACACATGATCATCATTTGTACATCAACGGGATACCCCTAGGGCGCAGGGCGCAGCATCCGGGTATATGGGCATACGGTTAGCAATGGTATACAGTTAGCATTGGTATAAATCATAATCACTGATAATGCATCTACTTTTTCTGCTGTCCTACTCGCTATAGACTGATTTTCATATATGCGTGGACGCTGTAATAGTCCGACCCTCTTAACAGCATCAAAGAACATCAGAGAAGCCAAGGTTCGTTAAGGATTCGCGGACATAAGGTAGAAGTCCCGTTTGCAATCGCTTTGTAAGAGAATGCGGCATAAGTCATGCATACAGAAAGGTTATAAAGTCAGGGTTGACATTGATTAAAGTCTTTTAGAGCAGCATATTACTTTTATTATATATATATTAAGCACAAAATAGCTATGATTAAGGATAATAGATATTTACAATGATTATTTCTAGGGTCAATATTATGAATAATTCATTAGGTGTGAGCTCTTTATGTATGACTTATGCTCCATTCTCTTACTACGTTGATCATATCGGTTAAAAGATTTGACTTTGGATCCCATCCGAGATCCGTTATAGATTCTGCATATCTGTACCACTTGTGATAGAAGCAAGCGAAACTTACTGAAATTGTTTTAATTGTCGGAAGTCAATACGCGTGCAATCATCGCATTACGCGGTAGGTTAACTCCAGTGAGAAATGGCTACTCCTAGCTAATGAGGTCTCAAATCGAATACTTTGATCTCGATGTCATTCACCCTTCTTCCCAATGAGCGCAGCCGCAGTAGGTTGGGTCGCTGGCAAAACGGCCTTTCAATGACTTCCACACATGGCGTTCAAAAATCCATCCCTAGCACGAGATCCAAGAAAGTTCAAATGCAAGACAAAAAGCACACATTGGAATATGGACGATGGATATGCTGTCTGCTACCTTGAGGGATGGATTCAGCTTCTGGAGTCGAAGCATCTTGTGCAGAGGCATCTCCCTGTGACATCCCGGAATTGTGGTTACCAGAAGTGTGATCGGCCCTATCAGTACGAGGGCGATCAAAATTGCATGCACCTTGGCTCATGGAGTTTTATCAGAGATGACAATGACTCTAGTGGCCTCAGATACGAGGGCCGAGAAATCGCATCCATTTGTTTCAAGACTTAGGAAGAGCGAAGATATCTATTCAGAGTCTGACCAAAGCGTTAATGCATCTCCCCCGTTGTGAGGTCCCACAGGAACGTACATGCTCTAAACCTAGGTATTTCCACCTATAGATGTACCTTCGAGCGGATCTACCCTCCCCTCATCCAGCAATTGTATCTTCCTCCCATCCTCAGTCTCCAAACTCCACTCCACCGTCTCAAACTGCATCTCCAATTAGCTAATCTCCCCCCCAAAACCGCCTCAAACCAATCAGTCCAACTCACCTTCCCCGCCCTCCCCCTCCTGACAGTCTTAAACCGCATAACCCCCCTCCCCTTCGTCCCCTTAACCCCAAACGCTATATTCACCCTCCCATGCAACTGATTCATCTCCCCCGAAATCCACGGTATCATATCCCGAAAATATATCTCCTCCCCCAACTCCCTCTTCCCAATCTCACTTGTTCGTAAGGCGTATAAGGTTGCTGCTACGACGGATGAAGAGGATTTTTGGTAATTGAAGATTCCCAAGGCGGATATTGTGATGAGGATTATGAAGATGGGCATTGTGCGCGCCCAGATGAGCCAGGAGGGGCGGGGGGAGGGGAGAGCGCGGTCGGAGCGGCGGGTCATTAGGGGGCCGGAGTTTTCGGCGGGAGGGGCGATGAGGGTGCGGTGGTGGAGGAGAGGGCGGGGGAAGAGTGAGTAGAATGGGGGGATTGAGGGGCGAAGATGGGAGGAAGGGCGGGAGTGGAGGGAGAGGAGGGATTGAGAGAGTCGTGGCTTCATTGTTATGGTGTATAGATGGGATATTTATTGGGCGAATGGTGATGTTTTGAGAGTGACAGTCGAGATGTTTCTGCTATTGCTATTTAGTACTAGCCCAATATGGCTAGTGGCTCACTCAGCATAACACTTCATCAGGCAATCCAGTCCGTCCCTTCTCCCACATCGTCAGTAAATCTGTGCATGATCAGAATCACCTATGAGATTAGAACATGGCATTCTTTATTGTCTCTATGATGTTTTGCTTTAATATCAAAAAACATGTGCATAAAGGATTTGGACGCAGGAATCTAAGAGATTATAATGTTCATGTTAAATCTGATATAATCTGGCCCAAGTATCTCCTAGCTACCACTATGACCCTTATCACATCTCCAAGCTCAAGGCGTGTAGTGGGACTGTGGTAAGAATAGGCTTATTGTGGTGCTGCTTGAATTTGAAGATACCGTTTCGGCAAGAGAATGGAGCTCAATTCATGCATATAACAGGAATGTTTAAGTTAAGTTCAACACTGACCAAGCTCCTTTAGAGCAGCAAATATCTTTATTACCCACTTGTTAAATATAGAAAAGCTGTAACTAGAAGGTAATTAAAGTTGAGTTTGATATTTCTTAAAGTCCTTTAGTGTAATAAATATTTTTATCATACCCTTATTAAGTGCGAAAAAGCTATGATTAAGAGGCAGTTGAAGCTGGGTCCAATACTTATCAAGCTCCTTTAATGCAGTGAATGTCTTTATCATATACTTATCAACTGCGAAACAGCTGTGACTAAAGGGTGGTTAAAGTTGGGCATAACACTTATTAAGATGGTCTGAAGCAGTAAACGACTCTTGCCAGATCATGGAACATTAAATCGCGGGGCTAGCAGATACGGCCATAATGAAATGGTCATGAAAGCGGTGTACAGAAGTATGGATGGCATACTAGCTGAGCGCGATGACGGTGATAAAAGCGTCGAATATCAACAGAACAAGCGACAAAGTTCGAATTTTGAGCACCTTGATTGCCCAGCAAGCGGTATTTTGCGCTTCGCTGTACGTCTAGACTTGGTAAATGCAGGCGCTCGAGAGTGTAGTATCGGGCAGACATTGGTGTCAAGTCCAATATGTAACCGCCGTAGTGGTCAAGCCGGCCCGATTGATGGTACTGCTCGCTTTCAACTGTGAGATTTTTCAATTGTCCCTCGTGTATTGAACAATGATGCTTTTCGACCAATGATTAAGGTTACAACATCGGCCCTGCGACGATCCTATGGACCTTTGGCACTACGTTTGGCACATCTGGCCGCTATATTGCCCGATTTCGGATATACTTTGAAAACCTTTCCGCCTTAACCGAGATGAATCCTTCAGCCATCAACAAAACCTCGATCGTCTTCTGCATATCCTTATCTTTGACTTGCTCATAGATTGAATCAAGCTTTAGTAGGTATCCCTCGCTGTCCCAGTCTCTGAGACCCTCCCAGTCACTCTTACAGAATCGAGCGCCATGGCTGAGCAGAAGTTGAAGGATACCCCTGTGCCTACCCTGTGCAGCTGCAACGAGAGGATTGACGAAGTAGTCGCAGGTTGCGAGAACATCGGCACCCTTGTCCAGCAAGAACTCCACCATGGGATAATGGCCTTCGTACGCAGCTAAGATCAAGGGCGTGCCGATCTTATCAGCCTGAGTGTTAACGTCGACTCCGTGATTGATCAGCAATTGGGTAACTTCCACGGAGCCATTCCAGGCTGCGGCATGCAATGGAGTTGTTTCATCTTGTGAATTACAGAGAACTCCTTTGCTAGCTTCCGCTCCTGATTCAAGTAGAAGTCGCACGATTGACTCAGACCCCCGAAAACACGCAGCAGTCAAAGCTGTGGGACTACTAAATCCTCCCGCAGCTTCAATATCTACTCCCTTTCGTAAAAGTAACCGGACTATTGCCTCATGACCTTTAGAGCACGCAGCAATCAAGGCGGTTCCATCGAATGAATCCACAACATTGATGTCAGCTTCGTGATTGATTAAATGTTGCGCAATGGTGAATTGCCCCCACTTACATGCCTTGACTAGTGGAAACCTCAGAAAACCATCTTCAGAGTCTCCCAAGTTAACCTTTGCGCCTCGTTCTAACAAGAGCTTGACTATTTCCTCGCTTTCCGCTACACATGCCAAACACAGTGCGGTTCCGTAATCGCTAACAGCATCAACATATGCTCCGCTGTCTAAAAGAAGCCTAGTGACTCGTATGGCATCCTCCTTGCACGCTATGTGCAATGGGCGCCTTCTTTCATCATCTTCGGCGTTGACATCGGCACCACGATCAAGGAGAAGTTTTACCACTGTAAAATTCTTGTCGGAACGTGCCGCATAATGGAGTGGACACTTTCCTGAGTCGTTACGTAGGTTGACGTCAACACCGTCATTGAGCATGCGTTCTAGCACCGCGTACCATCCAATCATACAGGCTACATGGATATTTCTACCAGGGTCGCCGTAATCATAGTGCATTGCGCGCCAGGTCACGAACGAGGTATTGCATAATTCCAGCCCAATTTCAATCAGATCGTTGTCAGACTTGTCTTGCATTTGGCGATAATGCTCCACCCAGGCTTCAGCTGCATACCGAAGAAAGACATGACCGTCTATCCATGGACTGAACCTCGGAAGAATTTGAATTTGATGATTGTGTCTATAGTCAGATAATTTCCAAGGTGGGGATTCAAATTCAGAGAAACAAAGTAGGTAAACGCAAATGCGAAAAAGAAGGGAATGCCCACTCTCGAGACTCAGAGAATGCTGCCACCCTTGTGAGGCCAGCCCAGGTTGACAAATCAAGAACTCCCTGGCAGTTTGATGCAACAGGTAGACTTTCTGGTCAATTATACTGACAAAGAGGCCACAAATCTGTTTCACACTCGATTTGAATTCCTGGTCATAGGGACGGTCTAATGCATCATAAGAAGAGCATCTCCCTTGTAGCGCCAACGCTAGAGCAACATTCATTTCGGACACCGTCAGCGCCCTTTCAGCCGCGATTACGATCTGCAATATCTTCCGCGCCGACTCCTGGTCTGCACTCCTCTCCAGGATTCGTTCGTACGCATCGTATACCGAAGTTGGAAGCTTCTTAATTATACTCGCAAGCCTTCTTTCTGTACCATAGGCCACAACCTTGTGCTCGATCTCCTTGAGCATTAAATGGAGCCAAAGATAAGTTCGGTGAGGTATGCTTCCCAGATGCTCAATAACCTTCGCTTGATCATTTCCGCTTAGGGACGAAGCAACCCGTGGTATGGAATCCTTGATGACGAGATTGATTTCTTGGCTGATCTCCTTTGATCTCTCGTCGCCGTCAAGCTGGACACATCCGGCCATCCCTTTAAGCCTGCGAAACCTCACCTCAATGTCGTGGTACTGCCGGCTCGTGATCAATATCTTGAGCTTTATGTTTTTGTTGTTCTGGAATGTTTCGCTTGAATAGATCTCAACCAAGCAATCGAGAAGCCTTGTTCTCTCGAAGTCGGTACATTCATCCAGTGCATCCAAGACCCAGACGACTTCGCCAGTAGTGGGGTCTGATAGGGTCTCGAGCACACTATCCCATAGCTCGCTAAACATACCGCCGAGCTTATCGCCATGTGCTTGGAACCTTGGGAGCCAATACTTGATAGAATTTGATCTCGGATGCTGTTTGAGTAGCTGGTGTGAGAGAGCTTTGAGTGCATTGGCGCCTCTCTCCCTTTCTGCTTGACCATCTCGGAAAAAGAAGTAACATGTGGTCGAAGCTCTCGCACTAGGGCATACATGTCGCTCGTCAATCAAGCAACGCGAGAGCACAGATTTTCCACAACCTGGTCCGGCAGAGACCCACAGTATTCTTGAATTTGTTGCATCACTCCATCTCAGAAATTCTTTGCTATGCAAGAACCACTCACAAGTACCTGGCACCCGTTTCGGGTTGAAGTTTTTGTGCTCTTCATAGTCAGTGGACAAACTATGCATCAACTTGTTGCGAAGCTCGTCATCGTAGTCGGCTTCCCGTTCTTCCCGGCTAGTGTTCAGAGCTTCGACAATACCATGTTGAACCTTCGTCTGCTGCTCTAACTGCCTATATTGTTGCTCCCGCGTACGATCATCCTTTTCTTTGTCCAAAAGATTGGCAAACAGAAGACACTCTGCATCGGCTTTTTCGATGTCATCGAGCCTCTTTTGCCAGTCTTCTGCCTTTACCGTGTTGCGCGCTACCTGTCGGAAAGACCCTTTCCAAAGGTGTGAGACGACACGGGCCTGGAACTCTAAGATGTTAACATATACGTTGATGACAGCATTCTCGAAGCTTAGGTTGCGTCCTAATACATCGTTCGGTCGCTTGTCAACATAGAGGCTTACTCTCAACTTGTACAGCTTAAGGAGCGATGCGATCTTCTCAAGGCCTTGTATCATGACAGTACTCTGCTCTTTCTGGTTGAGCAGTAGCTGGTCACGAAAGTCAAAGAATTAGCTAAGAAGCCCTATGCCAGGCGCTAGCTGCCTATAATAGAATGCATCCAGTTTGAGGAGAAGAAATTGTTAAGTAAATGCGTGTAGGTCTTACCGGAAGGAGTTGTGATACACCAGCCCAAGCAATCGCCGCATGAGGCTCAATACTGGCAATAGAGGCGACAAAGTCCTTAGATTCCCAGATAAAGTTGATGACATTTTCGCCCATCTCACGTATCCTGAATGACTTTCCACCCAAATTTATTTTCAGCTGGTCCATCCTCCGACCATTGTATAACCGATTGATGATTTCTTCCAAACGCTCGGCAGGCTTTGGAATACCTCGGTCAGAGGTGAAATAGTGTTCGTAAGCCAACGTTATATCTGGCTCTTTCGCCTTCAGAGCAGAATAAGCTTGGCTCCATAGCGCCTCTGAGGTCGTCTGCTCCAGGAGCGAGAATTCCTGGTAGTGAAGACTTGTGAAAAGACTAGGGTCTCGCTTGTCAGACTTCGACTCTCCGGATTGAGTTGCTCCTGAGTCGTGCTCTGATGGTGGAGTGCCTCCTTGCTGAGGCTGCCCATCCGTTGAACAGGTCTGGTAGGAATATGTCAGTTCGCATTCAAGCTTTGAATTGGCAATTTGGCCATGCTTGGAGACCTACACTGATATCATCCTGTTGAGGACCATTGTGTTTTCCAGGGTCGTCGCCTTGTGTGAAGTGTGCCTTGTTACGTGATTTACCGCTTGACTCGGTGGAGTTGTTGGCGCGATGGCCGGGCTTATATCGTTCTATCAGTCGTCGCATTGCAGTCTAGTATGAGACCTGGTCTGCTTGAGACCACATCTTCGGTATGTCGAGTAAACTGAACATAGAGTTAACATTTATCAAAAGCAGGCAACCCCTCCTGAGGATCATAGGCGGGCAAACTTGCCGCGCTCGGTCTAGAAGCTCACTGCATACGCCCCACGGTGGGCGCACCACTCAAAGGCTCGCGAAGCGAGTGAGAAGGATTTCTGCTTCGGCAAGTTCCGGCAAGCAGTTTTGTACCTCCGCAGCCAGCTGTGCATTGTTAGGAGCTTGCAAGCATCTCATTCCGCGACATGAACCCCCCTGCAGCCGAGCAAGCTCGCCAGTAGAGGGCGAAATTCAACTCTTCTGGCTCGGTAGCATTGTGAAGGACAAAGTCTGGGCATTGGACAGATCAACCAGAGCCTATGTTCATCGAGTATATGTATAGGTATCACCTGTGCTGCTCCTTAGTACACCACCATCCTTTTGCATGCTCATGATGTCAAAAGCAAATGCTCGCTTGCAAGAACGCCAGCCATCGGCAAATGCAACGGTATTACTCAGCCAACTACAGCCTTCATGCTCAGGGCTTCCAGAAAACCGCTTAGATCCTCCTTCTTAACCTCCACAACACAGCTCTCGAAGCTATCAACCCGAACCCTGGCATTTGTCTCATCAACAACATCCTGAAAAGCAAGGCCAAACCGGTTCCTTCCATAACCTGGTTGCTCATCATCGTCGTCATTATCATCGCTCTCATCCTCTTCCTCGTCTTCTTCGCTCTCTTCTGCCACTTCCACTTCCTCACCGGCCCTCTCTTCTCTAATCCTTCTCTTGCGCTCTTTCTCCGCTTGCTTAGCTTCTCGCGCCTTGGCCTTCTTCTCAAGCCTTCCTTTGCATTCTGTCCTGGCTGCGAAATCGACCACCCCCCCACCACCACCTGTTCCAACTACTATATAGACTCCACGAGCTTCATTCAATCCGGCCATTACAAGTGGCGTCCCACATCCACTTTTACCAACCTTGCCACGCTGCTCTCGTTCTTGCTCTGCGATGGCCTCACCAACCCATAGAGCAAGTTTAGTCAGTGCGCCTGGATGAGTAAATAGAGCTACATCTGGTCCTTCTTTGACAACAGCCATCCGGAAAGCCCGAAGGTGGCGAATTTGCCGCTTTTCGATAATGGATGTACCTGTGCGGAGAATGGCACGATGGAGATGCTGGGCTATAGGGAGAGCGTGCTTCAGTGCTTCGATACTATTCTTCATGTTAGGCTTGAAGTGAACGGCAGCTTCGATAATAAGACTCACTTTTCAAGCGCGTCGTACGCCTCCCAGAATCGCCGCACCCATTCTTCGCCTTCCATTTTACCATCGTTATCGATCTGCTGTTTTTGCTCATCACTGCTGTGATTCCAATTCTTACTTGGTTCACTATATATGCCACTGGATTTGCCCACTTCCAATATTGCTCCCACAATGACCCCAACATCCACTGCACTCAGGCAGGCTTTCCATCCCCAACTTCTTACAAAGCCCCAACCTTCTCTACCGCGCCCTGCAGCGGCGGCTGGCGGTACAAGTCCATCAAGCCCATACATTGGTGCGTATGTTAGTAGTCTTTGCCTTAGTCCTCGTTTGAGATCCATGTCCATATGAGTGTAGCTCTGTTTACATTGAGTAAGGCTCACACCCATCTTAGCAAGGAGCTTGTGCAGTCTTTTCCTTCCGACTTCGCTCCAAATATGTAAACGAGACGATAAATACGGAGAATGCAGCATACTATCGTACAAAGACCAGTGTCTAATGAGAAGGAATCGAGGTTCAGGGGATAATCTGATAGAATTGTCCGTTGGCGAGCGAGCGGTTGTAGGTATGACACCAGAAGACTCTCCACGTGCGTTTTCGCGTGTCGTATCATTGGGATCAGGCGGATTCAATCGCCGAACTTCATCTCGTAAGACCTGCCGTATTCGTTCTCCGCGCTCTCCTCCCCAGCCCGCAGATCCACCTACATCTAGGGCAGTGGAGATTCCTACACCAGTCATGCTGCGCCCGTAGAGCTCTAGCGAACTTACGCCGACGATGGCATGCCATAGAAGGTCGTTATCTTCCCGGCCAAGGTCTTCCGCTAGTGAGTAGAGAAGCGATGAGATGGGTTCCGAGTATGAGGTACCAAGATCGTAATACTTTTGAAGAACGGCGCTGTACTTGCGCCTTAACTTCCTAACTTCTCTGCGCCGTGACCGTATCGTTACTTGATCATCGTTCCGCGGTGGAGGAGGCTGCGATGGAGGTGACACTGACCGCGGTAATCGACGGTTGGGAGAAGTGGATATCGAGCCGCTCTGCGAAATATGTCAGCCAGAGTCGATAGTACTTCATCCTGACACTTACGAGACTACTTCTCCGCCTTTGACGAGGCCTGCTAATCTCGTCTTCGCTGTCGTCGGCGTCCTCTTGATCAGACCAAGATTTGCGCTTTTTTGACATGCGTTGTCCACCACTAGAGGCTGATACATCACTGTCATCGCCTGAATCGCCGGATTCATCGCCTAATTCGTCAAGGTCGGGCATATTAGTGAGTGCACAGTAGGCTTCCCGCTCGGTTTCCAAGTCTTCGTCTATATCTCCGTCGTCGTAGACTATGATACCGCCTGTTCCAGGTCTGTAAGATGGTTGTATTTGTCCCTTGTCAACCTCTGTGCGTCTAGATTGCGCGTCACCGCCTGCCTCTTTCAGCATCACCTCAACTGGGTCTCCTGCAAAGACATTGCCGAGGTTCCATGGCCGACGCGCATCAATGAGCCATACCTCAATACCACCTGAAGGGTTTCCATCCAACCCAGCTAAGTCCAGGCCCAATGTATGCGACATATCCACAAGGCCCCCTACACCTAGACATACGACTACCCCACCGCTTCCTCCATGCTGTATTCGCATTGGCTGTACCATGGTCTCCCCAGCTCTTTCGAGGTCTGCATACCCGGCTATTGGTTCTATCTTGTGCGCAATATAATCTCGCTTTAGCAGGGCTGTGAGTATTCGACAAGCACAGAGGGCGTCAGGATCCAAGGCTGTCAAGATAAGAACAGCGGGCGACAATGGATGGTGGCTCTTTACAAGATGTTGATAAAGGAGTGAGATGAGAGTGCGTGGGAGGTACATAGTGCGACCTATGTACTGTAGGTCGAGTGAATGTGCCCGAGCCTTAGGGCATGCACAGCGATGGTCCGTGGTCTCTTTTGAAGGCAAAAAATGCTTTGGTGGAGCATAGGGATGCACGTAGTAGAGAAGGCGAAGTAGAGAAGGCGAATCTTTCGGCACGAAGCGACACCCTGGTCTTCGTTCAAGATAGTGAATTACCCGATGTGTCGAATTGCATTTTGCGATATCCGGAGCACGCGTCTGGGAACAATTGGCTCTCGAATTTCTCACGGGAGTTGTGTATAAGGTAGAAAATGAAGGAAGCTAGCGGCACAAATATTGACCCTACCTGGGAGACGCGCCTCGATGAAATCATGGAGCAGTCGCGATCCATAGGGCTGAATGGCAATAACTAGCTGCTGCTTATGTAATAAACCTATAACTCATTCTTCACAATAAGGACAAATTCACTAAGTAACATACAACTTCTCAAGAGTTGTTGAATTCAAAAGACATCAAATGAAAGCCATGTTACAATGTGCTTATTTCAGGTCTACTCTATACTGGGCCCCAATATTATGGGCAACAGTAGCTCCATGTTTTTAGAGCTACTGGTGTAACATCTCATTCCGGACAAAGTTGTATATGTTCTGCAAGCAAGCCAATACCTGGAAATCCCAGAGCCTGACCTTAGACTTTGCGAGCATGCTGTTAGGGAAGTAGCTCTCCTTAAGGATTGTCGACTTCATCCAATGGATCGGGCAATTCAGCAACACAGGCCAGAAATCTCTCGTTGCTTTTATGAACTCTTCCCAGTCTTACAAATATAGGCTTTCAAACGGTGAGCTATGCTGGAGGATCGCGCTTCACGCATGCTTGGCTCTCATCAGAGAGAGCATTATTACTCTAGGATTGTGAAACTTGCACGCAGTCTATATCAGCAACGACAGAGTCTCTTGACTCTGCCGGATGGGCACCGCGTTTTGATATTGTCCGCTCATTAGCCAGCGTTCGACCCGTTGGCACGATCTCCCGCAATATGATTAAAGGACTCCCCCAAATCTTTCCACGTTCAATATGAAAACGAGTCAAAGGGCGTTCAGAGCCAGCCAATAACGATGGTTTAATGCCTTTTACAGCTTAGAATTCCGCTGAGCGAAGCATATCGTTGCTACTAGGTGGCTATATAACTAGCCACAAGGACTTGATCTAGCCCTCACTTATACCAGAATATACAATAAAGCCTATCATTGATATCACTATTTAGTTTAATGATGCTAAGATTTTATAATTCAGAGTCGTCTTTAACTCCACAACAGTATACTTCTATCTTATTAAGACTTTCCCCGGCCCATTTCTGAAAGACTTTAAGCAGCATGATACGCAAATTCAGCTAGGAACGCATCAAGGTTAAGCACTATCGAACTTAATACTCACCAGAGATAATAGAGCAACAGGGCCACGGCCGATCCTTGGAAATCCGAGTGTTAAAATCTAGGTAGAATTTAGATTTTGTTCACTTGGCTCTAAACCTAGTCTGCATGCCTCTCGACTACCCACGATCTGCAGAATATTTCATGTAATGCCAATTTATGCAGCTGATACGGTAAGAACTTCGATTTTTCTAGGTCAGTACCGCCTTATGGTCCAACGCTATGCTTTCACTGGAATCTCTTTTGTTGTTGCCAGGTGGGCGCCACCACATTTCCATGGGCGCTCTCCCTAGTTCGACCGCTTGATATTTGTGAACGCTGACCTGTTGCTGTTGTCCGGAGACCTGGACAAAGGATCAGATGAGGTAGAAGCTAAATTGCCTATATCGACTTTTCTAATTAGACTGCACGTTGACCGTGCTATAAATGCTCACCGTTTCATTTTCATCATGAATGCAGCCGATTACCTAGACTTTCCAGCTTTAAGTTGGTCAGTAGCCCGCACATTGACACGATCATTCCATCTCCCGCTAAATTTGTTCACCATGTCATTCGAACGGCGAGATGGCTGCTAACTTGATAACGTACATTGAGGCCATACGACCTGGTAAATAGCATCGAGAGCACTCACAAGCTGAATCATTATAAGCAGCGAAGAGGACGATCCGCCAGCGCGCTTTTACTAATGGTACAGGAGAATAGAGCCCCGGGAAGACATCTCTGTCACGCAGCCGGCAATATTGCTACTTCCAAATACTATTGCAAACAATCCCAACATCATACAATATTCCTCGTACGTCTTTCCTCCTCTCCTCAAAATGATACATAATCTAAGAGTGTCTTGAGGGCTAAGATCCTTGGCTGTCCATGATTGCCCCAGCGTGAATCGTAGCCTTTTATTGTTGAAAGCGAGATGTAGCAATCAAGCAACAATAATGCTCTAGTTATGTTCGGCTATTGTTATGGTATTTCCTTTTCATGGACCTGGAGTTGCTCAGTCTGCCGTACAGTGACACTGTATCCCTCGAGAACGCGATCAATCTGTTTCAGATCCGCCTGGCCCTTTCGCGGTTGGTCACATTGGATCGTGTAGCCTATGGGGAGCCCACATTCGTAGATTGCTCAGTGCCAGGTGGAAAGAACGACCGAGGATTGCCTACTCGTTAGACTTGATCCTCGGCCAGACACTATCGTTTGAGGGAATAGATACGCATTCGTCAGCAGCTAACACAGATCTAACGACCAGAGTCGTACATATGGTCTCCACGAACATGCCTTATCGTCTCAATCAAACCAACCGTTGCGCGGAACTCAAAGCGATCTGGGTTGCGGGAGCGAGGGGCGATCTGCCGCTGAGAAAACCCCCGCCATCGTATTTTGAAACCTTACCTAGTTTAGTAGCTACTTGCAATCATACTTGTAGAATAGGATCAAACAACTCCACCTGCCAGTACTGACCATAAGCCAAAGTCTTTTCATTACCTCCACTGGTAGAATTGCTGGGCTTCTAACCACCAGCCTGAGTGATCATTCGTATAGAGAAAAGGAAGATGTCGTAATAACAAGCAAACACGGAAGCTTTTCCAAACAACGGGATCATTGCATTCAAACCAACGAGAACTTTCCGGGAAGGCGCAAACTCGTTACGTCTCTGACTATACCGCCGCATTCTACCATCAAATTCTACCATCGAAACCTACAATATCAACCTTTCCATGAAGTAATACGGCCTCACCAAGCTTCCTCTAGCTAAGAGCCATAAAAATAGTCAAATCTCGAAGGCGCGGGAGAACGCGAGGGCACAGCGACCTCCTCCATGGAGGCCTCCTCTCAGGAAGCTCCACAGCCTACTAGACTGCTGGACGGCGCGTCCGTCGGAGGGGAGAGAGCGAATCGAAAGCTGGAAATCGTTCATCTTCCTCTCGAAACACAGAAGCAGATAATCAGACACGTAAGTATCCGGCTCTGAATCTGGCAGCGCTATCTAATGCGTATCTATCAGGTTAATTGGACAGACCTTTTCACACTCCAACGACTCTCCCCACATTTCTTCCATCTCGCGACTGCTGAAATTTATCGAAATCTGAATCTCAACATTACAAATTCTGGTGACGAAGAACTTGGGCTCCCAAGAACGCACGCTGCAGAAGCGCTCCAGACTATACTTGCAAGTGAGCATGACTATGGAAGTCACATTAAAACTTTAAAGATTGGGGTAGCCGAAGACAATGTTGAACAAAACACCAGCCTCGCCAATTCCCACCGTAATGAACATCTTCTAATGACACGGCTCCTATGGGACTCGAAGTCAGATTCCAGCAAATTTCTTAACACTTCCCTGCTCCTTGTCGCCCGAAAGGCTACGATTCTCGAGACTTTTCAGTAGGCACTGCACTTCACGTGTCAACGCTATTGAACGAAGTTGCTGATGTGGACATAGATGGGATGCCCCAATTGAATTGAGTGGGGCGGTCTATCAAGCTCTCCACAAAATTCCAAGTCTGCGCCATCTGCGAGTCAGACTCGACGTCACTCCTTCACCGAGAATGGTTATTCGCAACCCAACCCCTCATCCACCGCCCCCACACCATCATGCACAGGCTGTCCCTACGCCTTCACAATATATTCCACCACTTCCTATTCCATCTGGAGGCTCTTCGAGCTCCTACCCGAGCCATCCATCAAAAGTCAACAACATAAAACGCAAAAAAGTTGGAGGTGGCGGGGGATACAATTACTGGGCTAACAACCGGGCCTTTTCCGGCTTCAAGACTTTAACTAGCTTGGCTCTCATGGGTTTGTCAAACCTCGAATGCCTGGGAGAAATATCGGACTGCATTAAAGCTTCATCGGGGAGTCTCAATTCCCTGACGCTCTCATTGTCAACAGAGCTGGCGAAAAAGGCTAGGAAGCCTGTACCTGTCAATCCGGATCTAGACGATCCATCGGATACTGAGCTGGACGAAGAAGATATGTTGAATGATCCAATGCCACCTTCCACCTCCACAGTTCAACCTGTGACCAACGAAGCCGATATACGAAAAGAGAGATTGGCTCAAGAGAGCATACTAGCCAAAATATTCGATCTACAAAGCGTTTCTGCTGAGGGCAAAAGGTTAGAGAAGACGCTTTCGCTCTCTACAGGTCGCTACCTTGAAGACGAAGAGAGACATGCGACAACCCGAAAGCTTGATGCATTAATGAAATCGTTGATCGACGCCCCTGCAGCATCTGACGACGCATCTTCACATGCAGCTCGCCTAGAACATTTCAAAATGGTGCGGGACATTGCTGACATGTATATCACTAGTCAAACCGGACAAAAGAAGTCACTAAAAGAACATATTAAAACCTCGCTTCCGCCTGGAAAAAAGAATGGCTCGACACCAAAACCTCCAAATCCTGTGTCATCCGGCATGGAACCTCCAGCATCAAGCAGCTCGATTGCCAACATGATGGATTGGGATCTTCTCGGGCCGGTGTCAAATTCAACAAGTTCGATGTTTGATCCGGGCCTGAGTGGCGGCCTTTCGAATGGAACCTCAAAATTTTACGGTCCTGGGAGTGGCTATCCTATGAATAATGGTTCATTACCCAGCCCTTATGGAACTGGTAAGGCTGGTAAGGCGGCGCAAGTACAGCAGCTGCTCCAGCACGCACAGATGCAAGCTCAAAAAGCACAAATAGCCTCAATGTCTCCTTCATTTGGAGGCTCGTCTAGCAATGCAGTATCCTCGAGCACGGTTCTTCCCGTACCATACGAGCAGAGTCATCCCAGCAGTCCCGGTCAGTATCATGATGATTTACTATTCAGTCCTTACCCTCACAGCTCGAGTAATGGATTAACAAACCCATACCTTAACGAAGACGGTACAACCCTTGGCGCTAAGAATGGCATGCCTTCAATCGCTAAGAAGGCCAAAACCAAGGTGCCCGCAAATAAGAAGTCTAGCCCGGTCAAGGTTGTCGTTGTGGACTCTGAGGATGAATTTGACACACCTCCGAAAAGTCCGGCCTCAACACAGCAACCTTTCTTCGCTGCCGATCCTAGTAACGAACCAGTTGAGGACGCTATGGACATTGACATGGTACATCCAGATGAAGATACCGCAGATCTAGGCGAGGATCAGGAGGTCATTGCTGAGCCTGAGGATGGAGAGGTAACGACACCACGCAAGAGGGCCAAGATTGGAGAAGTTGAAGTCGGTAGTACTTCAATTGCGGCTGAAACAGAGCATGTGTCGCCTCAGGCTGACTTGGCAGCTGAGCCAGTGTCTAATTTGATAACTCCTGACGAGGCAATGCAATCCTACATTCGGGCCACTCACGGTCTCCACTTAGAGGAATTGTCGCTGGAATGGGTCCCACTGAAGGCTTCAATAGTAGCCAGGGCCCTAGATCTAAGTGTACTCAAACATTTGACACTTCTTGAGGTTGGCCCCCAGGATGCCTTCTGGACACTCCTTGCACGGCTGCAGGGTGCATCCAGCGAGATCGGATTTAAGAGTATGCACACAGATAACGTATCCTTACCTTTCCTCAAGTTTCTTGCAACTTTTGAAGGTCTTGAAGGGCTTTATATGCATGAACGAGCCAGCAAGCAGGATGCAGAGTCTGGCGGTCCTCCAGCAGTTAACATTACCTTCATTCGAAAGATGGCTCTTCAAAAGCATATATCTACGCTAAAACGACTGATGATCAAAAACGACCGTAACGATTCATGGGATGTCGACGTGAAAACTTTGCAATTCTTAGCTTATCGAGGTGCGGGTTTAATTGAGCTGGCTATCAGCTTAAACATGAAGACATACGTAAGATTACGCCCAAATTTGTATTACATGATACTAACTATAACAGCATTTGCTCATGCAACTGTTTTATGGCTTTAAAAACCTTTATGCCCTACATCTCATCAATCTGCGCACCGCAGACCGCCATTCAACGTTGCTTGGTGAGAGCCTCAGCTTCGCCGTTGATAGCCTTTCTCACTGTCCGAATATGAGAATCAAGTACATTGCCTTAGTTAATCAGGTCGTTATGCTCGAGACAAAGCCACCACAATTCAACAAAGCATTACAACTCGTGTTAGAGAAACGTGTCAGAGACAAAAAAGGAAAGGGGAGAGCTACTTCAGACGCCATCAGCAGTCTCATAGAAGCATTCGAAGATTCGGATTCGGATGGCAGCAGCGAATTCCTAGCTGATGTCATGGCGGGGGACCACAAAATCAGGTTCGCTTCTACTTTCGCGGCGGCAAGTGATGTGGAGATATTCTCCAAGGAGATCAGGCTGGGCAAATTGTGAATGGCATCTTAGCAGTGGGTGGCATCGGTCTTTGTCCGTGCTATATTCGTACGTTCGTGAGAAATGCATAAGCAGGAGGTCTTGCATGGATATGGTGGAGCGAGCTGAGGCGCAGAGCATGGATTTAGATGCTCCACGTGTGACATAGTCAGCAAAGCATAGCTTATACCCTTTGAGCGTCCATTATTAGATGAGTGGTATTGAGATTAAAAGCGAGACGTGTATGTATATACTTAGCACTTGCTGCTTAAAGCTGTCCATGCGTTAATGGGTTGATTATGCCCTCATGATATCTTCATTTCCTTCCTAAATCAGAAACATAGGCAGGGGGAGGCGGCGAGATCGTCAGGAGTCCTTCGAAGAGCCTATGTTCCCGTCTTGTGGTGAGTAAACCTAGACATAAACTGGATGGTTGGTGACAAAAGGTCGGATTAGAAGTTCAATCCACACTTCGCAGCTCAAGAACTTGGTACATTGAGTAAGAACAGGTTCACTCAGTTCCGAATTGCAAATCTCTAACGTTAACAACCTTGAAGTATGAGTCACAGCATGATGTATTGCGGCTTATTTCAAACGTTGACTTGGAGTATTGCGGCTTATTCTAGAAGTTAACTGGGGCAATCGTCTGGATAATTTTGGGGACCAAATGATGTTCCAATAGAGATTGAGGAGAGAAGTCACCATGCCATGCCTATATCAAAAGGCACGAGAAGGCAAAAATTGTGAGTGATTTTTCCGAACCGGGGAATCGAACCCCGGCCATCCGCGAACTGAACCCTCATTAGTGAGAGGCGGATATCCTAACCACTAGACCAGTTCGGAAATATTAATCTGTTGGAGAAGGTCCTAAAGCAATTAATAAAGCTATTTTCTCGAAGGTGCACCTTTTCACGAAACTTTGACTGAGTGCTCTCTATTTTCTCATCTCCTACAATCCCTACCAATCTTGAACTCCAGAACTCCAGTCCCTTGCTGACAGGCTTATAGAGCCAGTCAAGAGAATCTAATTGGCTAGATCAAGAAGACTATTGCAATCATTCGTCTCAGATCCGAGGCTTTGGGGCCTTATCGATAAGGAGCGAGCTTCTTGGTGGGCCTTGCGGGGCTTCTCAACCATTGAATTCTCCTTTTTTTCCACATGTGGATTCATAGCCTCCGTTACATTCGTTTTGGATTTCCTCAACCAATATATACCACTTACACAGTCGCTACTCTACAACGTTGTGATACTCCATCCCTGCATTCCTATTGAGGCAGAAGTCATCCGCAACATGGCGGGGGACCCCAACATGCAGATGACCACGCCATGCGGAATTTCATTTCAAGCCGAGGAACCCGAATTGCTCCCTCCCTCACCCGTCCTCTACACCATACTCCCTTCAATCATACGAAACAGGCTATTTCCCTTACGCAAAAGCGTCAGCGAATATACTCTGCGTTCCCAGACCCAACGCTCAATCGTCCATCGCCGAACCGAGAGCTCAGAACCTTCCACCAACATGGATCTGGCAGTGCTACCTCACATGGGCTCCAAATACGCACAACACGGTTCGGTCATCCAGCCCATGTTTTGAAGCCCCTCTCTAACCTTTTGTCTTAGGCTCCTCTCTCCTCCAAGCCGCTCTCAGCGAATCCGAACACCCCGATCCCCAGTCCCAAGCCTTCTCCCGCCAACTCTACATGTCCTCCCTCACCTACCTCCTCCGCGGTCTACCCTCGGATCTCACATCCCAAGAACTTGCTCACCTGCATCTTGCACTTCCCCAAGACCTTCAAGAACCAAGATCTTCGTACTCAGCCATCGAACCCGCACATCAAACCTCGTCCTCATCCAACCTCGTCCACCGAGGAGTCTCCACAGCTATAATCCTGTTCTGCCTCCTACTCCGCTTCGTCCTGCCTTACGTCAAATTCTTCCTCGCCGTGGCCCATAACTATGAACGCAGGAATCATGTGGCCGAAAAGGCGCTCGCGCTGGGTGTGGGTGCGGCTGATACAGCGGGAAGGAGAAGTCTGGAAATTCTGGGGACGGCAGCAGAGAACAAGATTATGGTGGGGGCGGTGCAGTATTGTGTCGAGGGGATATGTGGGGGTCTGACGGAGGGATTGGGAGTGGGAATGAAGGCTATTGAGGAGAGGCGAGACCGGTGAGGGAACACTGTGGGAAAATATATGAAATGGCAATGGAGGTACTGCTTTGCTTATTTGTTTTTTGTTTTTTGTTTGTATTTGTTTTTTTACAATACCCATGCTGCGATCTGTTTCATAGACATATCGAAGAGGTTTGGGGTTCGGCATTGAGGACATGCAAGGACTCTGCTATCTATTGGGAATGGATTGGATTGCTTGGATAGTATGAGGATTGTAAATAGAGGCAAACGTGGACCGTCGAGACTCGGTGATCATATGATATTGACGGGATTGAACTTATGTCTGTGACAACATGGAGTACAAAGTAATGCATATAGAAGGATAGTACCTCATAGAATTTGATTTCGTCAAAATTTCTGAGCAGTAAGAGCATTTCTTCAAGCGTCCGACCAGAGCACTGCATAGTCTGTTGACTATTAACGAACTCTGTGTTTCTAGTTTATAACCCGGGAAGTCCCTGTTCATCGGCTTTTCCTTTTTCAAAAGACGTTTGCTATTGGTTTGAGATGTTCAGAAGATGTGCAAAATTGGGATGTTCTAAATTTGAAAAGACGTGAAGCTATAAAGATGAGAGATCCACCAGCGTGATAACCAACTAAAAGACTAACGCATATTGTTCAGTTTTTCTACTATTCTTACATACCATTTCCCAGACAGTGCTCATTATTGGTATTTGGCATGATCCTGTTCTAACAAATATCATCTTCACTGTGTTAAAATTCAAAATTGCTACAACTCAAATGTGTTAGGATTTTCATCTATCATACTAAACAAAGCGTTCAAGACCTTGATCATGACTCCCATGCTCTCAATACCTACTTTCGCATCGCTCGAACGGCTGAGCGAAAGAAAACCATCTTCCTGGTCCACATCCCCACTCAATGCCCATTACAACCCTGTCTCTCATTCAACTCCCTAATAGCCATTCTTCGCTCATGCACAAAATACTCATGCAAAGCATGACTGAGGGCAACATACTCGTGCGGATTTGTTTCCGAAAGTAGGTGTTCCAAGCCTTTCTGCTCTTCTCTATGGATTCTCGATCCAATCTTGACATACTGGGCCAGATAGCAGTTAGGACACAGTGGCATGCCGTCGTGCGACCTCTTTCCGATGACGGGTGGCCGTGAGCAACATGTTACTCCGTCTATCACTTTGGAACCGGGGCAATGTTCGTTAAGGAGTTCGTGGTGGAGGTGGCCGCATCTGGGGTTTCAGAGTTAGTAACACATTATTTTCGTGTTTGAGGCAAACAACACGTTTGTAAAACATTGGGAAAAAAGGCACTTACTCGCTGTAGGTGAAAGCTGTCACTTTACACATGTTTGACATCTATGACGAGGAAAAGAATCGAGAAGTTGCTTTTAGTTGTTGTTGCGCGCGAAGTGTCATGAAGTACCTGTTCGTGTCATGGGTGCTGAAATAAGGTCAGTGTGCCTGTATCAGTCTCGATTTCATCCTCATTGCCGCCAGAAACGGCTTCATGATTGGCAATCAAAGCAAATAATTATTCATTTTCCGGGACAACAAGACAAACAACGAAAATGAAGAACCAGATTGTCGGCTTCAAAGAAATACAAAAGCACAAAAGACTCTGTACATCATACTCACAATACAATTTAGTTCCCTTCATCCCCCAATCCCCAGATTATCTACCAATCCCTCCATACAAAGATTCCTTACTGTCTCTAGATTCACTTCACCACACCTCAGAAAATCCCTCCATAGCAACCCCAAAACAACAAACAACCAACGCAACAACTCACCTCACCTCAACTCAACCACAACAATGCCCAAAACTCCACGCCCAGTCCTCCGCCCCCTCATCATCCCCCCAGCCAGCACCTCCGCCAACATCCGCGACGTCACCCTCGTGCACAACCCAGTCCAAACGCCAGTCCCAGTAGGTAAGCCCACGTCGTCGCCTCGAACCCCCTCCACCCTCTCCGGCATCACATTAACCCCCTCCCCAGCCCCCGCAAACGACTCAAACGGCTCGACCCACCACACCATCCCCAAAACGCCCCAAGTAACCGAGTCCATCCCTCTTACTCCTCTCCCCGCCTACGCCAGCCGCTCCACGAGGGTAAATCGCCGTGAGACTCCGCGCACCAGTGGATGGACAGGGCAGGATGTCGAGCATCAAGCCGCAGCGCGGAATATACTGGGTATGGATAGGAAGAAGAACGGGAGACGGTGGGATTCAAAGGCGGGTATAATTGCGGCGTGTGTGGGTGCGGCGCTCGGAGCTGTGGGGTTGATAGTGTATTATGTTGTGCTTAAGGTGAAGGGGGAGATTGGTGATTGAGGAGGAGGGGGGAGGGTGGAAGGGGTGTCGTTGCGGGCAGCGTCGCTATGGTTGGATTATTAGCGGGGTGTTATGGTTAGGAAATTGTTGACATTTTGCTAATTGGGCCATTCGTGAGGTAGGGGGTATTGTGAGAAAGTTTGTCGTGAAGGGACGCAGATGGGAATAATTGGCGCCATGGCAAGAATCTCGAAGCGTAGATGATATTGGGATTGGACTCGGTCGTTCTAGACAGTCCTGCAAGCCAAAGCTTAATAGATTCCTCGTTGATTGCACCACAAATTTGAATGAAGACATGCCAGACGTGATTTGGTGCTTGTTTAAATAAGAATTCATAAGGCACTCCAGTCTGAAACAGGAAGAATGCGTAGAGGGAGGAGTTGGATCGATCTTTAATACCTAAAGCGCCGCGCTCCATCTATTATGCTTCCTTGAAATCCGTAGCCAACCGCATATGCCAGGTATAAAGTATGATACAAAAAGGAACAAAGATACACAGAAGAAAACCCGGTACCTGGTAAATCCGATTTTACAGCAGATATAAATGATTGCTGGGAAAGGGGGAAGGAATTCCCAGCTCGCTCACCGATCAAAGGTGCTCTCGTATCCTCTATCTCGTCCGCCGTCTCGTCCTCCTCCGTAACGTCCACCGGAGCCTCTGGCATTGCCTCTGCCGCTGCCGTACCCACTATTAAAACCTCCACCGCGGCCTCCGCCAAAGTCGTCATCACGACCTCTTGAGGAGCCACCGCCAAAGCCTCCTCTCCGACCCTCGGCGTAGCCACCCTCAAGGCCTCTGGATGGCCTCCCTCCTCGACCTTCGCCAAAGCCACCATCACGACTTCTTGAGAAACCCCCCCGGTCTCCAGCACCGTAGGAAGACCGACCGCCGCCACCAAATCCGCCTCGGCGATCCCCACCTCCAGATGACGAACGGCCGCCTTGCTCGAAGTCGTCCTCTGGATCATGCCCGATATTGATTCCTCTTACACGACTGAATCCAAGCTTGCTGACCAGTCCCCGACTTATAGCCGGAGGAGTCTCCATGCCCCAACCGTACTTTACGCGATCATTTAATGCGTCGACGAGTTGTTGGCCCTCGGCCCACGAATAAATACCAAAATCAGCCTTGTACGCGGCAGCCTTGAGTTGACGGGGTACCATCTTTGCCGCGTTCCCAACCTGTGTCAAGATCTTCGCCACATGCTCAGGCAACTGAGCGTCTTTCCTCATATCGACTTTGGCGGTCTCGAGGGTATTGTCCACGACGAGCGGCATGGTGCGCAGCTTTCTGCGCATCTCCCGACTTTCTACATTAGTAATGAACAACCATCCTTCGCCTGTTTTATCCCCTCGTGCAGTCCGACCGATACGGTGTACATACTGCTCTTCATTTGGGGGTAGACCGATCTGTATGACGTGTGTAACATTAGGAAAATCCATCCCACGCGCGGTAACATCAGACGAGATCATGATTGCAGATTTGGCACGTCTGAAGGACTCAGCTGCTCGGGTGCGTCCTTCTTGAGAGAGCTTAGCATGCATTTCAATGATTCTGAGGGGGTGCAGTGGGTGCTGATGGAAGATGCTTTGGCCTGGGTCACGGAGGTTGTGAAGCATCGAACAAGCAAGTGCAACTTCGGCAGTAGCGCTGAAATACACGATGGCCTTGAATGGTCTATCAGGATCCGCCTCCATCTCACGCTTGGACAATTCCACTAATGCGGGCATGAGATTCTCAAAGCCGCCAACATTGACAAACTTTTGAGGAACTCTTTCGTGGGTTTGCTGCTCGCCTTCTTGCACAGTTCGCACGAACTTGAAGTCGCGTTTCATGGTACGTCGGACGATGTTCATGACCTCCCGAGGTACAGTGGCGGAAAACAGAAGGGTCTGTCGATCCACCTCGCTCCTATTGGGCAAGCAGTCTTGTATGGCTTGAATTTCAGGTTCGAATCCCTGGTCTAACAGTCTGTCCGCTTCATCTAAGACGAAGGCGCTGAGATTGGGCGCCCGGACTTGGCTGTAAGGGTCAGACAAAATGTCCTTAAGTCTGCCCGGCGTTCCGACTAATATGTGACATCCCTCCATCTTAATTTTTCGAAGCCCAAAAGCTTTCGCGGAACCGCCTACGGCGGTCTGCACAATGATCCCAGTATCTTTGGTGGCTTTTCTTGCTTCCACCGCGATCTGCTCTGCCAGCTCACGCGTAGGGGAAATGATGATAGCTCTGATATCTGCAGAGCTTCCGTGTCGGCCAAGGCGGCTTCTTGTCTCAAGTCGTGGGTCATAATTGATGATGTTTTGTATTACAGGTAGTAGAAAAGCCAGTGTCTTTCCAGTTCCGGTTCTGGCTTGTGCGATGCTGAGATTATGATCAGTAAGAAGTTCCTAGATTCCCGCCAATAAACTTACACGTCGTGCCCTTTCAGGATTTCATTTATGGTCAGGGTCTGGACATGTGTCATAGTCTCAAGGCCCATTTGTCGAGTGATAGTATCGATCACTGTTCCACTAACCATTCCTCGTTCTGCGAGCTCTTTAAATGTTGTGACTGGACCATAATTCGTTGGCCGCTTCGTTTGTATATTGGAAGATGGCTCGTCAAGGCTGTACCCTTGTTCGACTTCTGATTGAACAGCTTCCTCCTCGTGCGCGGTGGCTGCAGCAGCAACCTGTCTCCATTTTATTGATGTGCCAAAAGATCTGGCTGATACCTCGTATCTGTCCCGGGGTATACATTGCTGCGCACTCCGAGCTTGGGTTGTTCTAATACATCGTGATGGAATTGACCTGAAGAGTAACGATGATACAGTCGAGGCAGGACCTCTCCTGACAATATTCAACATCAGCAACAGCCTATTAGATCGACTCTGCTGGACAAAGCTGATATTCGCGGGCAAGGCAGGTTCGGAGAAAGCAATTGAGAGACGCCCAGGTGGATGTAGGAATGTGCTGGATCTACTTGCGTTTGGTCATGAAGGTCTCTGCTTTTTTTCTTTAGCTTCACCCAATTGGGTTAGATTAGGGTAGGGGATCTTAGACCCTTGCTTCGCTCGCGGGGAACAAAGTTATTTTTCGTCAACCCTTTATGTACTTCTCCTTCACAATAGTTATAAAACTATTAATTAAAGTCAGCATCTTAAAAGTCAATAAATTGAAAAGATCTTTAGTGTAGAAAAATCGGAAATATAAGGAGAAATGCTCATTACTGCTTTATTTTATGCTGAAAGGACTGGCGTTTTGCAAGGGGTACCAATGTTTTTGTCCCCTGCGAGCTTCGGTAGGTACTTCAGTAAGGTAAGGCAACTATCTGATCTGCCATACTCCTTTCTATGTCCCTCCACTACATGCCAAACTAGTGACATGATACGAATTGCATTGATGGCACTTGATGGATAGGCAAGCTACTCGACAAAGCTACGCTTGCAACTGGTAGCGTCATATCGCTATTACCTCAGTCACGAGTAAGGGCGCCACTGTCAACATCCCTATCTTGTTTGGGAGGCCTCTAGGATCGCAGGCTGATCCAGCCAACATTTTATTCAATTTGTCCAAATGATCGTCCATCTTTTTGCTACTTTGCCTTGAATGACTTAAAGATCTCTTACAAATTAAGGCAAAGAACTATTGTTGACCAGGTTCTCCTTTTATCTGCTTGCATTGTTGGATCGCCTTGTATTATACGAAGAAACTTTCCATTCTCCTGTCGAACAATGAAGATTGTATGGTGACCTTCTCTGCATGCCTACATAAACCTCGGTGCTCATGTCCCTGCTCGAGCATCATACGATCCCCAATCATCCTACCAAACTACAACAGATACTACGCCAGCAACCTAAGATGGATTGTACAGAAGCAATCGACCGCCTCGAGGGTAAGTCGTCCCCAAAACCAACTCTTCAAGAATTGGCCGCGATGGGAACCAAGCGGAGAGTCACACGAGTCTTGCAGATGCGGGTTGAAGGAGGAACGGCCACAGGTATCAATTGCCCACCCCCCCGCACTGACGGACTAGCAGACTATCTAGAATCTCCTCAACCACCACACCGCGAATTCTGTCTGCAATACTATCGCAAATTCGCTGAAGGTAAGCCCATCTCCGAGTTCCACTGCAAGACCTGTAGTCTGGAGTTAGGAGACCTCCCTCCTAGTACCTGCGATATGTGTCGTCGTCATGGCAGACTTGCTAGTCCGACTGGAGGGGCCACTCTCGAGCGAGTCCGTGTAAGTCGAACTGAAGTCGGACTTATTACTGTGGATGAGTACAAACTTCGTGAGAAGTAAGAGTTGCCTGTCTGGGAGATAGGTACGTCATGCCTTGTACAGTAGCAACGCGTTAAGTTGGTATCACTAGAACAGGCGCTTTGCCGCAAAAGAATCTACATAAGGTTGTCCCAAGTCGAGTCTCAAGTGTTACACTTTTCAACCGTGATGTTTCATGTCCGAACCTGTGTCATTCCCAGCGCGTACAAACCCTTCGGATTTTCACGCGCATCTTGAACACTCCTCTCACCCACCTTCGCTTACCATCCCACTCCGAATAGCCTCTACCCACGTCAAATGAGCCTCAGTCGCAAGCCGGCAGAAATAGCCAGTTACGTCATCGCTGCCTTTATTCGTTATCTTCTTTATCATTTGACTATCTGCCCCGGTATCCACAGGTTTCGTTGACAATTCTCCTTTGACAAAGAGCCTCTTTCGCGGCCTTGTCCCCATTCGACGCTAGAAGCATCCTCGAAACCCTCCATCCTTCGAGCCTTTGTGCAACCCAGAGGACTTGATTGAACCAGTATTAGCAACATCCGCTTGGTCTCCAGGAGTCGCCTAGCGCAACATGGACCAGCAAGAGGCTGAAAGGCAATACCACACCAGCGCGGCTTTGTCTTTTTCTCTTTGAGTCGCGATGGGCTTCTTGCGTTTGAAATTCATTGTGTGGTTCTTTGGCGCTTTGCTAATCTACTGGACTTCAAAGGAAGGAGTTTATGAACAATTACACAGCCATTGATTAATCTTTCTCTTATCGTCCAAGACAAGTACATAATTCACATGCTCACCTGGCCATTATCCTTCCACTTCCTCATGAAGCTATATAATCTGACTTAGATGACTGTATGTTAATCACAGCGAACCTTTCAGCTATCGTCTAGCACAAAACATCGAATATCAGACCACTCTCACCCAACTCCCACCACCACGTGACCACTGCCACCAACATCCAAACCCACAATCCACACCTACCAACCCCTCACTCACCCACCCCCTCGTCCACCAACCCACAATCTCAACCACCCCAAACCATGGGCCGCGCCTCCCGCCAAAACGACGCCCCCACCTCCCCTCTCCGCGTCACCCCAACCCCCTACCTAACAGTCCACCAAACCAAACCCACCTCAAAACGATCCCAATCTCTCAAGAACAGTTACGTCTTCCACTGCGGCCGCTGCGGCAAAGACGTTCCTCACGGCCCACCAGTCACATGTGGAAACTGTGGTGCGAAGCGGGAAAGTAGTATGGATGTATGGCGATAATCATCACATGTCCACGCATTACACCCACGACCATGAATGAATGAACCAACCAGAATATGCATGCATCCGTCTATCCATTCACCGCCCCATGATCCTTTCACCATCGCAATTACAACGGGTCCTACATATCATCAAAATTGGCCCGAGTCAACTATCCTGTTACCAACAAATTAACAGCATCTTTTCCTCCCTTATCACCACTCCATGTACATCGAAAATTCCCATAACGGTCCCTAACGACCCTACATCTACTCGCCACTTCTTTCACATATCCACATCTCCCAACCTCCCCTCTTACACTGCCGCATATACCAAACTACAAGCTCTACATATCAATCCCTCCCCACAAGAGCGCAGAACAGAGAGATGGCACAGATACTTAGCAGCAAGGATCATCGGAGACAAGAAGGTCACTTCAGAGTAGCTACAGCATCTCTATCACGAGCAAAAATATTCACTAAAAGCGGGCCACAAGGCAAGGAAGGTCAATCAGATGCAGAGAGCGGGGCGAATGAAGACTGAAGAAATGTTGGTGACATGGAGGTAGTATTAGCATGATTGAGAGACATGTGCAGATGTATATTCAAAGCAGCCAATACATACAATGATGTATCGAAAACATGAAACCAGATTGCCTTGTATCCTAAAGCCTCTGATCCCCATCCCCATCCCCTGCAATCCCATTCCTGAAAGTATGTACTTTGCAGTACCAGTACACAGAGGCGAAAAGAATGCCGACGAGCAGCGATATTACTCGGCTTTGTGTGTCCCCTGGTTGCAGGAGGGGGGCAAATTTCAAAGCAGGCCACGTAACATCCCTGTAAGCCGGACAGGCATTGAGGAGCGACAATATTCCAACCCATGCTGACAATTCGATCCCGGTACTGGGCATGTTTCCGCCACCATCATTGGAGGGGCATTTTCCGTACTCCTGTCACCAGACCCGGTATTGAAGAAAGGGGGCTTGATGTCCCATCGTGTGGGTTAAGCTAGTCGGATTGGTAGTATGGCGGGCCCTAACGCGCGTGGCAGATGTTGAGAGTGCGGCCGAAAAGGGCCCGGTTGTACTCGGGTTGGGCAGCAGTTCTTCGTCATAGTATTGTCGAGTCGTTTGGATGGGTAGGTGCTCTAATGCCTCATTGGAAATGGCTCAGACGTGTCCCGACGTTGCTAGTGTTCACAATGCTTATCTCCAGTGCTGGACGTGGCTAGTTCCGGGGTTGTGGGACGTGTCACATTTGTAGCCGGTATTGATGCGCAGTACTATAGCAGGATGTGGAGCTCGGCCGTCGTGAATTTCAACACGAGATGCTCCACACTTTGGTATGCACACTTACACATATATCCCCAGTCCCCCCAGGCGGTCAGCGGGGAACGCTCGGACCAGTCGACCTAATGCAGATGCAGCGTTCTTTGGGTCGTATGTATCGTTGTACCTCGCTTTGACCGAATCGGAAGCCAAGCCGGCATGGCTGAACATCCATGCATGATAATCTGTCAGGCAAGGATGGCGCATGATCGTGGCACTGTGCCTACCTTAGTGAAATGTCACAGTGGGGCTGTGCTAATGGGTGTATGCGAGGACGGGGATGGCATTTGCGGAAAGTGCCATGTGAGTCTGTCCTGCTACCGAAGAACGCCGAAACGGGCCACGCCTGAGTATGACATGGCGACTGCTGACAGCGAGCGCATCGCTGCATACCTTGCGTAAGCGTGGTGGATTGCGATAATTATGTTGGTGTTGACAGAGTCAGAAAGGAAAGCAGAAGCGGCCAAATGAAATATACTCCCAAGAAGTGAGGCTCTTGGCCTTGTTTTGCCTGCTTCTAAAACCTTCCTCCACTACCCCCGAATGCCCAAGTAAGTAAAACTGTAGCAGGATGTTCAATTATTTGAAAATCACCGACTTCAAGCTGTACAGTGCCCTGAAAAATCACTTAAGAAAAACCGAGGTGCCAGCACACAGTATAAAACATGGCATTTATCGTGGTTATTGCTGTCAAATGCCGTAAAATCGTTTGCCCTAGGCCCTCTGTCCCTCTTGCTGGTCTATGAGCGAGTGTAAAAAGTCATCAAATGGTAGGTATCGACACTGTAAATTGAAATCAAGGAGAGTAGATGAAAGACGATCCCACCAATTTATATAGCCCTTCGATGGAATTGAGATCAGTCCTGTCCGCCGCGCCACACGCTATCGTTTCCATTACTTCCTGCCTCCCCAAAGTCTGCTTCAATAGGATATCCGCCTTCTGGCATGCCTTCAGCAGCCGGCGGGCCAAAGAAAAACCCACCAAAGATATCTGGCAACTGCTGTGGTCCGCCATCTGTAAAGTCGTGATGCGCATCAAAGCCTAGATGGAGGCCAGAGTCGCCAGTGAAAATGGCGTTCATGTTGTTCGTGTTGTCATTATTCATTAGGAAGTCAAAGTCGTACATGTCATAATTCGGTATACTACCGGAAGCCGCGTCCATGGATGTGGGTAAGTTTGTGGGTGCTGGCGGTTGGCTTATAAGATTAGAGTCGTACTGTTGTCCTACTGGGATAGAAGCAGTGGACGGCGAAGAACCATCTGATGGGGTTTGATAGGGATATGACGGATTTTGGTTCCCATTCCCAAAAGTCATGTTTGACTGCGAAAGACCACCCCATTGCGTAAAATTTGAGCCTGAATTAGACCGTTCCACTGCAAGATGATTTTCAGGGAACAAGTCCTTCAAATTATAATCAAATTGAGGTGGCGGCCTTGACGTTAGGCTTGTGTAGGTAGATTCAGGAGGGAACTGCCTGTTGAAACCCTGCTGCACGATGGGCAATTCCTCTGGTTGCTTGCTGAATTTGACCTGAGATCCGAAGCCTGTTGTAGACAGACACATCTTTATTGTAGCCTTGCTCATGCGCTCAAAAGCATCGCGACAAGCTTCCGCTGGTGGACATTTATCCATAAGATCTCCAAGTACTGATGTAGCCGCAAGTACAGTCAAATCCACATCGTCAAGCGTCTGTATGTGACTCAGTCACCTTCCTTAACGCATGATGAACAACACAGAGAATACTCACAAGACGACTGCGAACAGTAGGCGAATGCCAGATGGAATATAGGAACGCGATACCTGTACCTGTTAGTACGTCAAAACAAAGGGAGTGCGCTGGGAGAGTCTACCAGCCATGAAAAGATGAACAGTTGCAAGGTAGGTGTAATTGACAAGATGGAGTCGATGCAATTGGCGATAGAGCTTCAATACTCTTTGACCTGCTTCAGCAACTTTCAAGAATATGTCGTCTTCGTGCTCATGATCGTCTTCGTTGCCTGATAAGGGACTTTCGACTTCGTTATGGGGACCAGCTTCACCAGCCAGATCTGGCGGCACGCTAAGGGACTGTCTGTACAGCATGATGACAGCCTGCCAGTAGTTTAGCTCCAAAAATTTAACCGAGAAATGCACAGTGGTGTCATGTTGCAGCGGAGCATTCTCCTTCCACTCCCACAAGCGACGATCGATATCTTCTCGCCATGCATGGAAACTATCAAACGGTTGCAGGAACGCAGATGTCAGCTTAGTATGCATGTACTGATTTACTCGTTTACCGTCCTTTGCATGTACTTTCTGTGCCTGACGATACTGCAAGACCTGCAAAATCTCAGACTGTAAGAGCCGGAGCCGGAAGTAGTGATGTGCGACTCGTTTATAGCTGGGCCCATTGAAGCTGTGATCAGGAATCAGAAAGCCATCAGTTGTGATATCCTTATCGTCCAGTATGCTTGGCCAGTCTGTCGTGATTACAGCATCGGTGATCCCAAAGGGCCTACCCACGCATGTGCTGACAAGACGATCAAACGAGTATGTGCACCACCAGAGCCGACGCCGTAAGTCACGAATCCATTCCCGTCGGCCTCGTTCTTTTCGATCAATGCCTGCAGGTGCGTCAGAGTCTCCCATGTTAATGTCATAGCTAATTCCCATACTGCCGTCTCCATCAATGCCTGTACCATCTTCATAATGAAGGCCAAGATCGACAGCAAGACGCACAGCAACGCCTGTAATGTACCAAAGTCCAGGTGCAACTGGTCGAAGAAGGGCAAACCCAGCGAGAAGCAAAACCGCCTGTAATTGTTCAAGTCCACCCCCGAAACCGTCCGGTCGATCAGCTGCAGGCATTGAGCCCAAAAAAGACTCAAGATGCACCATTGCAGACGCATGATATTCTTCTGGTTGCCTCTGCTGGCTAGAAAGTTTTGGCTTCTTAGAATTCGGAGAAGCGGGCTCTTGCTTCACCGCAGGCGAGGCAGTTCCCGTGCCAAAGATGGTTCCCGCTCCAATGGCGAACACAATGTTCAACATGTACAGCTCACGTGATGATCGTTGCCGATCCTTTGCCGCATATGCTCTGCCAAAGAGTACCATGAACTCGGGACGATGCAGAATCGGGATTTGCGGATTGGCGTGCTCGAAATAGAGATTCACAAGCCGCAGGCCAAGTTCTCTATCTGGAAATGGAGCCGGTTTGATGTTTGGCTTGGTCTGCAAGCCGAAAAAAGAGTCTCTCATTGATGTCCCACCGCTGGTTGCTGCTGCCGAGCCAATCGATCCGGGCTTGCTTCCACGGCTGCCATAGGAACCTCCCGATACGCAGCTCTTGACGGCTGCGAATACGACTCTGGCAAATGAGATACCACTTGTGGATCCCAAATAGCGAGGGTCTGAAGCCCCTTGCACCGAGACCATACCGATGTTCGAAACCAACACATGTAGCTTATCTGATTCATCTTGCTTTTGCTCCCACTCTGAACCGCAATCGCTACCCGTGTTGGCCCGTTCCCTCTTTGTCACATGGTTGCTGCTGCCAGAACGCTCAAGCAGCGGAGATTGGCCTGCAGAGGGATCTGTGATAGGTTTGGAGCCGAGATCAAAGTCATGTGAAGGTGCAAAGGCGATTTTGTTCTCGCTAAGTAGCTCTTCGAGATAGTGAACACGACTCTCAAGGTAATAAACATAAGTCCGGGGAATTTCTCGCTTGGTGATTGGATCGAAGCCAACACACTTTACGCCGGCTTTCTCGCATGAAGTGCACGCTGGTAAATTCTGGTCGCATCGGTTTTTTCGCAGTCTGCATCTATTGCAAGCTGATACGTTACGAAAGGAGGAGCTGGTATTGGAATTGATATTGATCGGAACTGATGTTGGAGTGTATGATGAATGACCTAGGGAGTCGAATGATTCCTCGGCAGATAAGCGAGCCCTTTTAGTCCCGGAGCTCATGATCGGCAGCCAGTGGTCATAGAGACAACGAGAGCATCACCATGTGGCCAGGGCAGGTCTGAGGACGATGAAAACCATCATCCCCTTGGTAATTGTAATAAATGAGATGTTAGAAGTGAAGCTGCAGCTTAGGGTCCAATGATCACCTACCAATATCCCCGAGCGCCCTTCTAGTGAGCTTCTACCGCATCTTGCCAGCGCGGGCGAAGTCTCCCACTCAGTCAGCCCTGTCTTATCGCCCTATCGAAAGTACGTACTAGTAGATCTTTTGACAAATCCCTCCACCTGCAGAACATCGGGTTTTCGAAGAGACCAGACGGCCCACAGTGAGCGCTATTCGCAGGCAATTGAACTGTGAGTAAGGCATGACTGAGTACAGAGGTCTGACAAGATACATCCTCAAGCCAACAATATTGTTTCCGCATGGTTACAGATCTATGGGGTATATATACGCACAGGTCCAGAAATCCAATTAACACCCACAATTCTATGTCACTGAAACCCTGCCAATCTATGCCCTTGGTCCTATCTATGATGCCCGTTGTAACGCTATGATCTGTCCCAAGAAAAGCCGAAATCATGAAAATCCCGAAATACAAGAAGTAGGCCACAAAAAGATTCGTTGTAAGGTCGTAGTTGAAACACGAGTCGTAAAGTAGCGGTTCCCCCGGGTCCTGTTGGGCAAGGAGCATGGGATAGCCGATTATTTCATCCTGATCTTGGTGTCAAGCTCCTGTGCTTGCGGTTCGCCTTGGCCAGACTGTTGGGGAAATTCGCCAGCTGCGTTAATGGCGGCATCAAGCGCCAGTGGGTCGATTAGCGCGTCATCTGGCAAGGCCTCTTCATCTTGTATGTCAGGCTCATCCATTCTACCCTTCACCTCCTCTAGCCACAGGCTTTCCAATGCTCCAAGTAAGGAGATTATGCAACTTGCCCACCAAGCTAGGCCGGAAGATCCCAGCTCTAAGCCCCAGGAATGAAGAATTCCAGTAATTGTAGGCCCACAAGCCCTTGCAAGGCTGGCAGTCGATGCGGCAACACCATTGATGATACCGAGGACAAGGAGTGAAGGGGCGGAGTTTGTGAGTAGCATGGCATTCGAAGGGAAAGCCAGAACATGATACGTGATCTTCCATATCAAGCAGAGGTAGACCCCAGGCACCTGAAGCCACTGCGGAAGCAAGACCACATACGGCACCAAGAGATAAAGCAGTGGCCATGTCATCACCACAAAGCGGAACGTCTTCAATGTGCCAAAACGGCGGGCGGCAAACGGAAAAATGAAGAGTTGTGCTAGCATCGAATATACACCTTGCACAGAGAGCATGAAGCCGATCTTCTTCGTGGAGAATGCAAAGCCACCAGTAAATCTGAAAGGTAGAGAAGGAGGTTCGTGAGAGATTGGCTCACTCAGGAACACGGGTACTAGCTGGTCAAAGGATATTGAGTGGCTGTAATAGCGTTAGTGTTCACCTGGAGCGTCAGCCTTAGTGATAGACTTACTATGCCAAAATTCCAAACGCAATGATGTTTAAAATGACCTGTTTGGTAAAAGCCTTCCCAGCACTTCTGGGCTTGTCTGCTGTTACCGGCCTATCAACGGGTTTCAAGTCCGTACGTGTAGCGCTTGGAGATTGAGCACGGCTTGAAGCTAGGCGAGGTGAGCCTTCCGTCGTGCGGTAGCCTGGAGGTGGCTCATCTTCAACCAAAATGTTGTAGTCTTTAGTATTGACATAAGTAGGCTTTTCGGCAAATGCTGGGGCTTGTCTTTGCCCGATGTGACTCAGTATCCATCGTCCTGCTACAATCCCAATGTCTCGGCGATGCTTTTTCTGCCCGTGCGTTTCCTCCAGGAACAGTATACCAATCAAAACACCAACTGCAAGCACCGCAGCACAGACCAGATTCGGAAGCAGGAAAGGATAATGGTCGAAAATGGTCCCTCGGGGGAAGACGGTAGGGTAGTTGTCGCAAGGCTGCGCCAGGGCTCCACCAAGTGCAGGGCCCACAATCGATCTTGAGCACGTGTCAACGATGTAATTGTAATGCAGCATGGACGATTTACCCTAGACACCAAACGAATGGCATTATAGTGTAAGCCCGGGCTGTGTAGTGTGAGCTGTAGTCCATGCTCCCAGAGGTTCACTCCACATACGCTGATGCTCCTTAACAGTGACGATCTCGGCGATCGTGGTCTGAAGTACCCCCATGTTCCTACATTATCAAATTAGCGAGGACTGTAGAGACACAGACAAACGCCAATAAGTGTTACCCGTTGAGGAGTCCTCCAAGAGCCCGTCCCAGCACTGCAATTTCCAGCCTTGTCGCAAAGCCGAAGACAAGCGTACTGAGCGCCGTCCCTGCCAATCCACCAAGGAGGACGGGCTTCCTTCCAACCTTGTCACTGATTCGTCCCCATGCAACGCCCGAAGAGAACTCTGCGAAGGCAAACGCGGAAGTGACCATGCCGGCGTAGGTTGCAACCTGGGTTGGGTTGGTGGTGATGTCGAAGGATAGGATCATGTAATAAACATATGGAAAGATGGACATGAAGGCAATGGGCTCGCAGATCCGACATAATGCTATAGAGAACGAAAAGTCAGCTAATCTGGTCTCCAATGTGCTTTTTTCGAGACATGGTGTGTGGGTGCCAAGAATTTTCCGGAAACGAATAGCAGATCAACGAGCATGACTTTAGAATCATGCCATAAGCGTGGAATACACACCGAGAATGAAAAGCTGCCGTCTTGGAAATGGAACCATGTTGGCGTCGTCAACGTATTAGCGACGGTGAGGTGGTGTCAGAGGACGGCAGCTCATCTAATGACTCTCGAGTTGGGAGAGTTGAGAACAGGACAGAGCTGAGTGAGACAGATTTTCCTCGACGCATGGAGATTTAAGGACAAAGGGAATAGGACGGATAGGTACACAACGCAGGGACCAGTCAAAGGAACGTGGGAGTAGGGAATCGAATCCTAGAGACTGCACGTCAGAGGCCTCGAGGCATGGGCGATCCTGGTCCCTTAATCTGATAGTACAGACCCAGTAGTCTGGGTTACCTAGTGGTTAGGGTTGAGCAGATGCTAGGATTGATCTGAGAACCAACGGTCTGACATGGAAAGGCGGGAGTCAAAGTAGAGGCTTTGAAGTTTATGAGGGATGAAATTGGGATTTGACACAGAGAAAAAAAGGCTATATCCACTTAATATAGCAAATTACGGGAAACTCCCAAACTTCCGGTTTGACGCAGACTGTAAGGACGGAAGGAGAATCCGGAAGTCTATGGCCTCGTACTCCATACACGGCTGCAGCTCCTGCGGTGAGCCAGTATATGCTGTGGTTAGTAAACAGGCGGTGGGAGATGCGTGCCCAGCGTACCAGGGGCGTAAGGCCATGGCGAAAGATCCCATGATCACACGTTGGCGATCAATCCCGGTATGTAAGCGACCGGGTTGAGTCTAACGGGAAGAGATTTCTTTTTGTGGCGATGTTGCGCAGTATGATAGCATAAGTGGGTTGTGTCCATTCACGGTGAGGGAGTGGGGAGGGTTTGGGGTGAGATTTTGGAGACTATGAAAGGATTCCACGTTAGAAATGTAGCTTGCCTAGGCTAGGCTAAGTGCATTAGTAGCGGTACTATTCGTTACTAGGCAATTGTAGGCAAAAATTGCAGGCTAAGTGATGCTGGTCATTGCATTTCGCGTTTTACTCTGAACCCCTAAACTTCTAAACCCGGGGGCTGGTCAACTTAAGGCTTAAGGTACCTTGGTTTGGGTACTTATCTTACCTAGGCACTTGGGGGAACCTCTTCCCTTCTAGCGCGGAACGGCCTCCCGGGTTCCCTCCCAGCACTTCTTCCAGGCAGGTACGCCTCCTTATTGGCCCCGCACGCCCCTACGGCTCTCTTGTCCGGGGAATCGGGTCCCTTAGGCCACTTTTGGCGCCCAGGACATGCAAATTTCAAGCTGCTTCGGATCGAAGCTTGCCCTGCTTTGGCTTTGTTTCGGGCCCCGTTCTAGAAAGTTTGTGGAAGAGTGAAAAAAGGGGCGTCCATAATTGGTTTGCGTACGGCATTACAGGCCTAGCTGCTGCTGCTGCGAGCCTACACCGTACTTGTGGTGAACGATGCAACCAGCCTAGGTACGAGGGAAAGACAGATCTGCCCTTCACGGGAACGAGGGAATACATTGGCCATGTGCTCCATTCCCAATCAGACCTGGACGCGCTTTGACCTGACTTTGCGATTTCGTAAACCGATGTACTGTACCCGGCTCCTACACTGATCCTGACGTGGCCTTGGTCCTGTTTATCACATTACTCCCTTCATTACGATTGGGTCTACGCGCAAATGGCGGTCAGTGTACCTCCACGTAGCTAAAGTAAACAGAACTCTAAGGCTGTACCACGCCGTTTACCTTCTGGAATACTATGGGAACATGGCTGTCCTGACGTGCCATTGGCGCTGAGACAGCCAGAATGATTTCCCAGCTGTCATTGGGCAACGTCACCAACGTGGCCATTGAGCCCAAGCATTTAGGGTTCCTCGCCCGGGAAGCCGTCCCAGGCTAATAGATCACATGAGCGGTCTTCCCCGAGACAGTTGACGGACAGGAAGAGGTGAAGATTCAATAAGTAGAAATTTAGAACAGGCAACATCCTGTTCTGCCATGCGCTTCCCCTCAACTTGGGGTCGAGCAGATGAGCGCGTAGCACCATCCGAGGGGCCCGTGGCTTGTAGCTTGCGTCAGATCGAGCAGCCAGGGGCAGGATTAGGATTGTGATAGTCATAGATGTACAGTATCTCTCGCCCGGAAACGTTGGTTCAAGGGTGATCATACCATCACACGGCAGCTCATGCTTGTCACTCATGCATGATGCAGGGACCACGCGACAAATGACAAGGGTTAGCAACACCATCGCACCTAGATCAACCCTAACCCTGTCTAGCTGTCCTAGGTTGCAGAACCGAAAGATCCTATCTTGCGGGGCGGCGAAAAACGGTCTGTTGTCATTCGTCCTCCCATTGAGAAGGCGCGGCTGAAGATACAGTACCTAAGGTATCGATCATCCGAGGAAGCGCCGATTTGGTTTCTGATCTCCGTAGGAGGGCAGATGCTGCTGCTACTGCAGCGCGCCGTCAACTTAACGTCGACCGCAACCGCTCAGCCCTACTTCGTACTTTCGATATTAGTCATTACGCTATGAGGTTTGTCAGACCTTGAAGCTGACGTACCTCTACGATAAATACACCCCTGCAGGCGCGCAAGAAAGGACTAAGCCTGATTGGAAGAGGCTGAGTGTGGCTTATACCTACCATTGATTAGATAGCGCAGCCACGCGGCCCTAATTAGATTTTTGTATATTTACATGTTTCCGGATGTTTGGATGTCCCTGAATGGATAGGTCAATACAGCTCTTCCTACTATTAAGTTCTGTAAAAGGTTCTAACCTACGGTAATTTATATGTATTGCAAGGATCTATTAGCGTAACGCTATCAATTATCTCGCTAGATATTGGTGTGGACATACCAAAGTAAGGTAATGCAGCAAGCAAAGAAAATCTTTTTCACTTATCTGAAATGTCCTGTAGTGAACGCGCATACCCATCAACAAATCACGCGAATCTAGCGACCAGGGAACAGCTGCGGCGAATCCGGACCACCGGGCCAAATCAACAATATGAATTGTAACAGATTGCCGCACGAATTACATGATAGAACAACCCTGGTCGGACGCAATGCCGTCGTGGTTTTCTAGCTGATCTTAATCTGCTGTCTCGTTTGCTCGTACTGCCTCACCTTTGTATGTTGTGTAATTCTATACCTGTCTCCTCGTGTGGCGAAAAACGATTGTCTGAACTGTCTGTCGAGCCTGTCATGCGAAGATTTCCGGAGACCGGCGCAAGCTAATCGCCTTTCCCAGACGCCTATCGAGCCGCACTGAACAATCAGAAGCCACATACACTGAGCAGGCTTTTCAACGCCATTTGGTGGCTTTGCTTCGCCGCTCCCTTCGTGGGGAGATAGTCTGGAGTAGCCACTTCGACCAAAACTTTCTAACCGACGATCTACTTTGCTCCACCAACACCAAATCTCTACAAATTCGACAAGCTGCAGCCATTCCATGCACGACTGACGCCCGGCAGCTTTGTACGAGGAGGGGTTTTGTAAGCCCAGTATCCGAGGCTCGAGCGCTAAAGGCATTACTGCTTCATCAGCTATTGGGTGCAGATGACTAGCTCCTTGTGAATTCGAGGGATAGTCTCTTCCAAGTTCTCCCCTTTTGCGGGATGGTCATTGAATACCTGCATAATGTTACATCACACCGCACTTCAAAGTAAGGGGATCACGCTTTTTTGCAGGGTCTCGGGACCAAGCCCGGCTAATTTGACAGTAAATGTCTGGAGGAGTTTTCCAAGCTGGGTAGCGCTCACTCCGCATTCTGGAGTAAGCTCAGCCCTTCATTAATAAGGAGGCGCGCAAAGCCTCATTTCCACAAACCTGATACGAACACCGCGGCCGGGGGCAACCTATCGATATCGATAAGACTCTCCAGATTTGCCAGATTGGGTCTAGAGAGCATACACATGCATGGAGGTAACCGGAGCCGTGATGCAGGCCGGAGACCACGCGGACGGGAGAGTACAATTACTGACAATGACAAGACGGTTGACCACTACTGAGGTAGTATCACAGGCTGCGAGTCCTTTACAAGACGTTATGTATTCCCTAGCGGATACTGGGCACATGGCTATTTTTTGGGGGCCCTTGCGCTAGCTCAAATCATAGGATCTCAGCAAATGCTAGCTGCAGTATCTCGTACATGGGAAATTGTATGCATACTACGCTCATTGTGCAATCCTACGGTACGCCACCATCTTGTCTGCTGCTGATGACACCGACCCAGCAATCGCTCTTAGCGGGAGATCGACGGGGCGTTCATAACGCCGTAAAGTCGCTAGATCAGCCACCAGCGACATTTGCCTTGTTTCCCTCCTGGTCTCGCACATGAAATCAGGTCTTCCGCACATCCACCCGGACTTAGCCAGCCAATTGTACTTTATATCTTGCCCGCGCGATATGCAATCAGCCACTAGTGCTATTGCTGTTTCTTATCTAAACCATTTTGCGAGATAAAAATGTCGAATGAAGTCCGGAGAGGGTATGTAAGTTGCAGAAGTCAAGCTGTACACTATTCTGCCACCACGACAAGCACATGTACGATAGCTGTTCGCATCTGTATCCCTCTCATCCCGCTGTCAGGAGCTGCATCTGGCCTATGGGTTTACTAGCGGTAACACACAGCCCAGATTGACAGCATTGTAGCAAAGAGCTACATGCCAAACCTGCCTCATAGTATGGCTGTTCTCAACCCCAGCGATCGTTGGATGGCACATGCGTCTCATCAGCAAAAGCTATTGGTCATCATCGAGAGATGCATTACGGGGGGTCATATGAAACTTGCACTAGTCCACATATCCTGAGGTTGTCCCGAGTCATCAGTCGGCCGAGATCGTTCCTTTCGTGGGACCAGCCTACCGATCGGGAAGATGGTATTCGTTCAATGATTCCCTGCGTTTGCCGCGCCTCCACAACGCAAAGGAAAGCACATGATCGACTTGTACATGCGGCTTCATCCCCAAAGCGAGCATACTCGTGAGCGTGATCTGTCTGCTGGTCCGTGGTGCTTTCTGCCTTCACATTGGACATTTCGGATTCTGCTGGGCCTTTCTTAGCTCATGATCATTACAGTCTCCGTCTTCGCAACGTGCCTCAAATACTCTCTGCCGGCATCAGCCACTGGGCTAAGGCGTTCTTTTGATCCCGCGACCAGGATATCGTACTACCGCTTACCAACCAAGCTCGCTGACTACCCTTAAGCGAACCGATGCATAGCCCCAAGTCTCAATATCTGAAGGCCGGATTGTCTTCACTAGATCTGAAAGGTCAGTAGACATTATATTAGGCGCAGGAAGAAGACATAGATCACGCCTTCGATCTTTCGAAATAGCCTCATGTTCTGCATGGACCTCTGTTGGTGGAGGACCCTATGAGTAATCGCTTTTTGTTTTTGCAGCCGCCAATCCCGTGCTTTCCATTTCATCAACCAAAGTTGGAAATGCTTGCGACAGTTTTGTGGCAAAAATTACCTCGCTAGAGGCGTGGCATCTTCCGTACGATCATGCCTTTATCGTCTCAATGAGCAGGATCCCCTTCTAGTGGAATAAAAGCAGGAGGTGATGATTGCCAACAGCAAGGGCTCTTCAGATAGCGTGTCAATTCGAGTCCGGCCGAACAAGATGAGAGAATGGATATGACGCGATATCCTGCGCGATCTGTACTGCTGCACCTCAACTCTTTGCGAACGTTCCAAGCTTTCGAAAAGCCCGCGCACGCAATTCATTTGTCTCGAAGACGATACGCCCCTTTTTGAAGGACATTTTGCTTGGAATATTAATTACGAGCTACAATATATATGGTAAGGTATGGCTGGTCTTATTTTAATTCAAAGAGAAAGAGAAACCTCAGTAGCATTTTGTTGGCCAAAGCTCTGCTATCGTTGAGTACAGAAATGTGACTGCAACTATAATGGACGCAAAGACCAATAAGTTTTCCCATATTCTCCTGGTGGCATCCCCATCACGCGATGGGCATGTCAATGACACGACTTCCTGGCACTACCTTGGATTCATCGCTGTTTCTGACCGTCTTCTCTAGTAGCGAATCGCTTGCAGCATGCAAAGCATTGCTAACGTACCTGCAGTAGCGACAGGATCGTTTGCGATGCTACTCCATTAGACGATCGTGCATCGCGGCATCCGGAAATAAGGCAAGGCATTGTTGCTTGTATATCGTGTTATCGACACACAAAGGCTTGTACAGTCGGGCATCCGACGATAATGCAGACCTACGACCCTCATCCGACGCTGCGATCCGACGGATGGAATTTCCCGTGGAAAGGGTCGGTTCGAACCCGTCTACCCCCCCACCAAGGAAAATGCTGCTCTGGTCTGGGGATTTTGAATGGCTTCGGTTCCATAGCTCTGGATGGCGATGCAGACTTTGCCACTGTAAGGTCTAGTCATATATTTCATATGTCCGAGGTTGGCCTTGCGCAGAAAGCCGGAAAAATCAAAGGCGCCAATCTAGATGAACAATATCAAGGTTCTCTTGAACACAGGTGAGGTATTCGAAAAGTACCAGTTCCATGGATGACAATCTTCGCCTTCAAAAAATGACACCGCCTCGAGCGCGATTGCCACATATTACTCGATTAGTAAACACCTTGTTACCTAAACCGCTAACCATACGCTCTAGTTTATCCTTTATAGCGGTCTGTCAGCACGAATTATGCGCCGTGTCACCCTGTGCTGTACATTTGAGACGGCATATCACTGTATGGCTACGCGAAAACCATCCCCAGCATCCCCAGCGGTGACTCCCAACTTCCTCCAAGCCAACCCGCGTCCGCACTGCCGTTATGAACCACGCGCGGCTTCTTTCCAAGCTCACTAGAACCATGATCGATCACTTGGGAGTTGACCGTTAACATTTTCGGGATTATTGATCTCCTTAAAGCACACCTCTCCTTCCAAACACCGCAGGAAATGGTTAAGAGAGTTGACGATACGTACAATAGAGGGGGCGGTATGCATGGCTCAACGGTTGCTGTGGTCCGCCTCTGGCAAGAAGTGGGATTACCTTGCGTCCCAAGGGCCAGGCTATCTGACTGATAGGATTCAGTTCGTCTATCTACAGATATATATTAGACATGTCTATAGCTGTCACGAGATAGCTGTTGCACATATACATGCACAAGCATCATGTTTTTCGGCCACTGCTATGATGCTTTCCCTCAAAAAGTTATGGAGGCCCATTTACCTCCATTTCCTCGTCGTCTCTATCAGCATCAGGGGATACATCCTCTTCCCCCCTCGCTGCAATACCATCACCCGCTCCCCCAGGCGCAAAATCATCCCCACCATCCTCACCTCCAGCACCACCTTCCCCATCCCTTTCGACCACCCCGCCCTCATCACCTTCATCCTCCCCACCTTCCGCCCTACTCTCCTCTTTCTTAATAAACCTCTCCTTAGAATGATCCTGCAACGGCGTATCATCATTAAACAGCCTCAGCAGCATAGCCCTCCTCTCCTCCTTCGGCAACATAAGATTCAAACTCGACCTACTCCGCCACAGCGGCAACACCATCCTCTCACTGAAACCCTCTTCCCCATCATCATCATCTTCTCCACCCCCTTTCTCAACCCGAAGCACACAACACCCCATACCCATATTAAGGACTCTCTGACCGATCTCCCCAAGATCCTTCCACCCATTGTCTTCCACTTTGGGAAACATCTCCACTAATAGTGCTCTTAGCGTTGATCGTTTCCACAACCGTACTCCGCGCTCTTCGCCAACCCAGCCCTCTATGATTGGCATCCCCTCGCTCTGGATGCGCCAGCGACATACATCCACGCTCTGCGCGTCCTGCTTCACGAACATCTTGACGCCGCAATGCACGAATTTTATTCCTAAGGAGGCGTTCGTGGTGAGGATGTCGCGGGCTAGGGCGGAGGTGTAGTAGATTGTTTTGGCTGGTGTACCCGTGGCATTACGGACCATGAAGCGGGAGGTAGGGAAGCGCGGGGAGAGGGCGTAGAAGGTACTGATGGATTGGAGGTCAGGTTGGTCTGGCCGGAGGTAGACGAAGGGTTCTTCGAAGGTGCCTTTGGGTTTTTTGACAGGATGACTATTTAGGTGGGAAGGGGGAGATGTGGGGGCGGAGGGATGGCCCGCTGCAAGTTGGGCGGCTGGTGGTGGGGGATAATGAATTTGGCGGTCGTCGGGGCCTGGGGGCGCTGGATCGTCGACGTCGTCGCGAAACTTGGGGCGTTTGTTCGACAATTCGGCGTCGGCGTCGGCGTCGAGTATACGTTTTTCGGCTGTTGGACCTGTATCTGGAGTGTTCTCTCTGTTCTGCCGGGCCACTGCTGACACATCTGCCTCCTCTGTGCTCGCTGTTGGTGGAGCAACATTATCTAGTGCATTGATCTTCTCGACTGGATTCGTGCCATTGATTGGTTGGGCTTCGATTTCATTGACAACTGAGACAACTGAAGGTTGGGGCTCGACCTGCTTAGCTTCTGCCTCTGGCTTGGCTTTGATTTCGCTCTTCTTCTCTAGAACAGCAATGAAGAATGCCCCTGTATCCTGAAGGTGACCGTAGACTCGCATACACCGCTCGAGAGGAACAATGTCGTTGGATCTTGAGGGTGGAAACATTGCTTCAGTGAGCCTCCCGAGACCATCTTCCCCGTTCCTAGCCCTCTCTTCTTCTACTGCCTCCCAAGATGACCATATCTTGCCTCTCTTATCCATAACTTTCCAACCTGTCAGGCCCTTCCGCCTTTTCAGTTGTGGAAGTGCACTACTGCAATCTATGATGTCGACTTTAGACATGCCACCACATCGAACAATTGCAGTCGCAACGACTGCCTCATTCTCAACAGGGTTCATACTGCACGTCGAATACACGACTCTGCCTCCCACTTTAAGCATCTGTAGCGCACGCACTAAGATACGAACTTGAGTAGAGTATAGTCCCAGAGCATTTCCCGGATTCCAATCTTTCCAGACATTCACATTCTTCCTGCCAGTCCCATCTCCGGAGCATGGCACATCTGCCAAAATACGGTCGAACTTAAGATACCTACCCCGTGGTGTGACGCCTGCCCGAGCGGTCTCGGAGGGCAGTTTGATTGAGGGAAACATTGTGGCGTCATGGTTTGTGACTATTAGGTTCGGCGAGTTGAGTCTCTTCATCTGATGTATGAGCATATGCGCCCGCTTGTAGTCGGAGTCATTAGCAATAAGCAACCCCGTTGTCCTTCCGTCATCTGACCAGTCACCAATTTCCTCTTGCTCTGCCATTTCGTCTTGCGTCAATTGCCCATCTGGGCTTACCTCTCGGCCCTCTTCATTCTTCATCTTGCGGATCACCTTCCGCATTCGGGCTTCCTCTCCATCGTGCACCATCTCAATGAGCTGTGCCGCTTTGCTTCCAGGCGCAGCACACATATCCATCACTACCATTCCTGGCTTAACATCCATGAGAAGTGGCGGTATCATGCTGACCACCTCTTGCCTACTGATATTGCCCACGCTCGTCTCTGACACTAAGAATTGCTGGAAAGATTTGAACGGTGCGAACTTCCTAACGATACTTTTGGGCGTAGTCATGTGCCACGCCAATTGATCTGGAAACCAGGGGATGGGACTAGGTGGGTGTACAAATTCGCCATTATATTCAATAGAGGTGATCTCCGGTATATAGCGGTCTTTAAGTAATTGCTGAACAGGCAGAGCTTGTCTAGCGACGTCACAAATTAGCTTTCATTTGGATACCAACAAACATTTAGTTAAAGTACCCTTTAGATCCAGTGAACCGAAAGCTATTGGGGAGATCTCTTTTCAGCGCGTGCCAAAATTCATCATGTTCCCCTTCTTCGACTATTCCAAGCTCGTTATAGTATTTCTCGAAAAGCTCATTGGCTTTAGGTACTTCGGAATAATCTGTGCGAATCGAGCGCTGACCGAAGCCTCGCCCTCCACCTCGTCCGCCTCGATGACCCTAGAAGCCAATTCGTAAGCATCTGAACATTAGACGAGGGAAATTTGGACGTACTGACTCTTTTGCCCCCACGTTTACCCATCCTGATGATTTAATGGAGGTAATTGGGTACTTGGCGGTTGCGGCAGTTCATGAAAATCGAAATTCGAGCGAATCGGTGAAGTCATCCGGTGGAACGGCACAACTTTTCTCCGCTATAGCTATCTGTACGCCCAGCCACAAGGTTTCTTGTGCATACAATGTTCTTCCGACGTTGGGCTTACTTCCTTTCCACCTCACTTACAGTATTGGGATGCAGAGTGACACTCAGCGCTCGGTACTCTGTACCAATCAGCTAAGACTTTACGTCTTCAGCTGAAAGCTACGGCTACAGACAGAGACTCTGCTTGATCCAGAAACGCAGGAAGCTCCTTGCAGATGCCACTTTTTGACAGCATGGCAGGAAGCCCCATACTCTCGAGCAAGAAGTTGTCCGACGCAATTCAATCTGGTCTATAGCTCTACCCAATGGAGTGCATTATTTAGGCCCCTGCTTTCCGAAGGTCGACACTCCCCCAAGAAGGGCGTGCGTTCGGAGATTTCTACGCCACCAACAGGATGGGCTGCGCCCGGATTGGCATCTGTCACAACGATGGGTGCGCCTGTTCTCTTGATGCAGTACGAAAATTTGATATATTCGTACTTTGTGATAGCGCTGAGACTGCCTCGGTCCATCCCTGCTTCCGAGATCGTCAAAACCCCGCATATGTTTTCCACGGCGAACAAAATCGCATACTCAGTTTTCTGCTTTACCCTCTTCTGTACCTTTGATCTACTGACCCACAATATTCGTAACAACTGGACTACAGCACTTTTACAGCTACAATGACACCACCCACAGCAACGAGCACTGAGACTCGGAGCAACGGGGACTATCGCCCCTCCGCCAAGGCGCCTCTCGAGCCTGGTCTGAGTGAAAGCCAGACCAAGGTCCAGATGCCCAAATTCCCGGGGCCTCCAACATTCGATGACAAGTACCAAGAGCGGGAATACCTGAAAGGCCGCCTCGCAGCGGCCTTCCGCATATTCGGCAAATACGGGTTTGATGAGGGTGTCGCAGGTCACATCACGCTCCGTGATCCTGTGGACCCAACATCGTTCTGGGTGAATCCTTTCGGAGTTGCCTTCTCCTTGATCAAGAAAAGTGACTTGATACAAGTGGATCATTCCGGGAAGATCATTGCCGGAGGTGACGTGAAGTTATTAAATGCAGCTGCGTTCATGATACATGGCGCAGTGCACGAAGCTAGGCCGGACGTGAATTGCGCAGCTCACAGTCATAGTATTTACGGGAGAAGTTTTTGTTCCTTGGGGAGGAAGCTCGATACTATCACCCAAGACGCCTGCTCGTTTCATGACGTAAGTCCAAGCCCGCCCCTTTGGACAAAAAATTAACCGCTGAAACGTCTTCCAGGACCTCGCACTCTACTCCTCCTTCAATGGCATCGTCCTCGCCGAGAAAGAAGGTAAAGAGATCGCTCGCTGCCTCGGCAATAAGAAAGCCGCTCTCCTACAAAATCATGGCCTTTTGACTGTGGGACAGACAATTGAAGCTGCTGTGTTCTGGTTCATGAGCCTAGAAAAATGCTGTCATGTACAATTGATGGCTGATGCGGCCGCCGGTGGACGGGGACATGAAACAGTCAAAATCAACGACGAAGATGCGGCCTTCACATACAAGACAGTGGGAACACCAATGGCAGGTTGGTTTAGCGCGAAGCCGCTATTCGATGTCATTGCAAAAGAAGCCAATGAAGACTACTTGCTATGAGAAAAGTCTTATGAAAATGAGCGCTAAGGAAATATGGGAGGCAGCATTGAATTTTATCTGCGGCACATAAACTCAACTGTATATCATGGCAGTCGCTCGTGTATACATACGTCAAATGTTCACCAAACCCGTGCTTATGGATGAGCTCGGGATGTTTACGACAAATCAATGCTAAATAGCCCAAGGCCAAATATTCGCTACAAGAAGAGCTGCTTCCAGCAAGTATCTGGTGTTTTGCACTTGTGCTTTTGACATTGACAGGCTCAACGCTTGCCACAAGCCGCAAATCTCACCTGCCTGCAGCTTTTCCAGTGGACATGCCCTCCTCTGCATATTAGCAATCAAGAGGATGGCGACTCTTTGCAAGATGTCCCTCTCTAAGCCCCGTATCAGATGCCTCACTTCCGCCCAGCCACCCTATTGCACATCCCCCAACCGACCTCTTCCATCAGACCCCCACTCAGACCCCCACCCCCTCATATAATCTGGGCCTACCTCGCCGTCTTCGAAACAATCAGCGTTTCCCAACTTCACCACCCTTCCCCCCTCCCTCCCCCCCTTTCTCCCCATCCCCCACACTTTCCACTCTCACCTAGCCACCTCCACCTCCATCACCCCTCTCCTCTCGCTTCCCCCCAAGCCAACCAACCTCCACCCCCATCCCCTTCTAATCACCTCTTCCTTCCTTCTCGCCATCTACGCTACATCTCTCACGTCCCTCCTCACGCAATGTATACTCTATGGCAGTAGTACATCAATGCTCCATTGCCCACTCATAAATGTCATACCAGGGTATATTGATCAGATGCGTGGGGGGCACTATGGTGGTTCATGGGTGGAGTAGGGGGCGTGGTATTGGTTTTAGTACGAGAGATTCTGATGCTGTTGAGAAGGGAAAATGGAAAAGGGAAGGAAGGAAGGTTGAGTTTGATGTTCGTTTAGTAATCTGATTTGCTGAAATGGGGATTGTTATGATAGGTCTTCGTGATAGAATTTACTGATTGATAGAGGAATGAAAATTGGATTTTGAAGGCATGGTAGAAGGTCCATGTTATTTATAATGAGCAATTGGGTTTTGAGTGTAGATGGGCTTGAGTTTGTTTCTATGAAGATTGACTATATGGGCGAGGGTATATATAGTAGGCAATGTTCTATTGTGAAGTATTTTTTAAAGTCCTATATTTTATCTACTATGTAATCTACTCGAGGTTTGTGAACCGGAAAATATTGAAAGGCAGCAAAAATGATACATGAGTAAAGCGTGGAATGCTGCTGTCGGCGACGTTTATGTCCTCGCCGAGGTCCTAGTCCTGGTCTACCTCTTCTCTACTGTCAATCTGCCTGGCACTATCCCCGAAGTCACACTGAGAGCCATGTTGAAGCTCAACCATCTCAGTCAGTCCACTCATGATGCTGCAGCACCCCTCTACTCCAGTTCAATCCATTCACGCCGCCCTTGTCGATTCCGTCTTCTGATTTGCTCCGCTCTCCGCCTTGCATTTGCTCGATACGTGCTAAATTCCGCGAAGAACCTGACCGAGGCATAAATTGTGAGAACGCTACCAATTATATAAGTGGCTATAGCAACCACTGTCAATGCCTCTGTGACACGAAACCAAGTTTTGAAATTCATGTTTTTGTAAAGGAGTTTAGGTCCCCCAGATAGTGTGGAGAAGATAGAGGCAAGCACCAAGAAACCGTTGGCAAATAATAACGGCCCGGGATGATATAGGAGCTGTGAGGATGAGGCATTGTTGTCCTGGGCACGCTTGGTGACCTGTCTACGGGCTTGAATAAGCCATAAGATGCTGACGATAATGGCGAGTACCCCAGGCAAGGCAAGCCAGATGCAGAATTTAGTCCAGCTTTTGGTAGCACCGTCACACTCTGCACGCAAATATCGCTCCGGGCATGTTTGATCAAAGGGTCCCTGGTTCAAATAGAACTCCATCGGTAGAAGAACAACATTGGAGATACTGGCTATTGCAAGGACCATTGATAGAGGAAGATGACGGTCCCTCCATTTCGGAGAGGTGGGTAAGGAGGCTCTTGGGATCGATTTCCGAAGCCGCTGACATCTGATTGTATGGCTGATCAGCATGAACAGGTCCACAAAAAGTAGCCATGTGGCCCAGCAGATGACCAGAGGAAGGTCGTTCATGATGTGAGACGATGTTCAGGAGAGCGAGTCAGGCTTTTTGAATCTGTCACTGCTCTATGATGGTCCAGGAGGGCAATTCAATGATTCGTTCTATGAATGAGAATTCACCAAAGGTGAAGGTTGAGGAGATAGAGTCCTTTTATAGATTGTGGACTCCACCTTATTGCTCAGAAACTGGGGTATGACTTGGCAAGCAGGTGGAGCTCACTGGCACCAAAACCATGTTCTCGCTCCATGATTCCTTGGCTTACCATACCCACAAGGAAGGAGAAACTTTGGGCTCTTAGCCCTTGGGCATCAGCTATTGCAACAAGGCTCCGGGACAAGGTTTTGGGAATACAGTAGTGAAATACCAGCAATAGTAGTGAGAACATGGAGGATGATTGTAGACGATGTGATATATGGTCTCTCTAGCCATTGTTTTCGACGGTTGACTGGATCCGTGAGCCCTTACTGAGCCCTGCAAACACTTTGTAGCATTCATGTCTTGAAAGGAGAGACTTCGTACTGTTGAGACCATGAAAACCGAAGACATGTTGGGAGGGTGGAGCAAGCCATTTTTCTTGGCCATACTCAACATTTGCGTTGCTCTAGTCGTCTCAAAATGATTACTATACCTATCTGCAAGATCCTGTGTGAGTCCTCCTAATAAATACACTCGCGCTCCCTGTCGTAAGAAATCGTTGGTTGTGCATTGGAAGTGTTGTAGTACTTGTCACAACCATGACATCCCTCTTATCCTTGCCATGAGTAATTTTGAAGCTGTTGCTGAGGCCACATCATCTAGCAGGCGGACATATTCGAACATACTGAGCAGTCCTATGTCTAGAAGTACTCTCGATGTATCTTACAGAAAAACCGAAGTGGTCTTCGCTGCACTGCCGTATCGGCGTAAGGCTTTCACGGCCTTTTTGGACATAGGCTACACCTTCTGAAGAAAGACTTGAAGCTGCTTTACAATATAGTATTATTGCAAGCAATAGGGGGCTCGGGAGATGAATAACAGAAAGCTACAAAAGCATGCGGGTTGAAGAGTGACTGATTGCACTAGCGCCGCACCCGTCCGAATTGAGCGGGCAGCTCTTTCTGCACAACTCAAGCGCAGCTACTTTCCACCACACATCACACCTCCGGACCCACTTGGAGTGCAGGTCATATGTTCATAGGTTCTTCTTATGTCTACGTATCACGTAGCCACTAATGGCTGGCCTGATATCCACCCTTCCCGACCGGATTCGGACGACCTCGAAGTGCTACGGGGTGCTACCTACTATTTGGGGATGGGGGCTTCGGTGTGGCCTGGGATTGACATCATGAAGGCCCATATCCATAAGACGAGAGGAGTCTCCGAGCGGCCATCTACGATACCATAATGATTCCTTCTGAAAGCCTCAGCCTCCCTCTGTCTCAAGTTGATGAGAATTCAAGAAAGTCCCCATTCACGGTTCTTCGCAAAGACGTCGACCACCTTCACTCCTGCAAAGCATTCCAAGCTATCCGCAGCTCCCTGGGGACTCGGTATCATGACCGGTAAGACTCTCCTTCGAGGCCGTCTATAAGTGGCTGCAGGTTGACTCTCCTTAGCTTCTGTAACCAGCACCAACCAACCAGCGAAGAACACGAGGAAACATGGCTACTGCAACGCGATATTACCTACGCAATGATCCTTCCTGTGCTGGCAATCTATCAATACGCTACTCAACTAGCCATATCCATTCTCGGGGATAGGAATATATTTGATCTAGAACTGGTGTTCCGGGGCGAAGCTCGCGGAGCCTTTTCCTGGCTGCAGTGCTTTTATACCGAAGAGAAAGAATGGTGCTCTTCTCGCGGGTGTCCAGGTGCATAGTTGACTCAGATTTCAATCGCTGCACTCCTGCTAATTTCTGACAGCTTGCATGGTGAATTACGTCCTGCAAGCGGAACCCACGCTCCGGATCGTCCTCACCGCTTGCCGGCTTTACGAGTTGCTCCGTATAGCCTCCGAAAGACCGACTCATTTCCCAGTCTTCGATTTCTGGGTTTCCTCGCTAAGAAAGGCCTTAGACGAGGATCCATATTGGGGTCCAGGCTTTTGGGGTGACCTTGAACCTCGGGCAATCGGTCTGGAGAACGGGATTCATCAAATGGTTCGTCAATGTATGGAATTCGAGAATATGAAGATTTCAAAGGGTCAAAGCGGGAACGGCGTCCGTAAGATCAGCAATAGCTTCCACGTTAAGTCGCCTACTGTGGGGGTCACTGTGAGCCCTACGAGACTCGGCGTATACAAGTCAGACGGCAAACGAGTACGTTTTGTTAGTGAAGAAAGCTACTGGATGCACAAGGTCGTTGTTAGCTGCTGGACCACTCTTTTGGCTGATGCTGCAAACGTGGCTCCTTCAGACGCCGAGGCTTTCTATGAGGCTCTTCGGGATTCAGATCCATAGATGATGAAATATATTTCATCTTGGTCCGCACCTTCATGGCAGCCAATTGGGGGTTTCTAAGTTGGACAGATGTCTGAATACCGGCGCAATATGCACGAGCGGAAGGCAGACGTGACGTGGGTCTACGGCCTCCACAGTGGGGACCCCCACATCAAGATGGCTCGTCTACTCATTCTTTCTTTGTGTTAGACGCAATACCGGCGAATGCGCTTCCTTGTTTTGAGGTTGTTAGAGGTGACTTTTTTATTCTACGTGAGTTTTCACTGCAGTTCCTGCAATTGCTTTTGCCATGTCTTTAGAGCTAGACCGTATTGATATCCTGGAACAACGGGAACTCTGCAATTGGATCACTACATTGATTTAGAAGAACAGCGGCTCATTGTTTCCATTGAGGATTCAATCCTTCACTGGAATTTTCATTAATTTTATATGCTCTGCACAAAACACATACTACGCGCGAGTCTTCGCTACAAAGAGCGGTGTCACGCGAGCAGTTCCTGAAACCCTGAGTACATCATCGAACTTGTCGACTTGGTAAATTGATTCGTCATCGCACCCAACAGGCACTGTAACAAAGGCACTCTATTCTAGCGCTCAAACGCTCATACACCACCGCTGCACATATAATAGTTTATATATCTCCCCACCTCCAAATCCAACTTACCATCTCAACGGGCATCCATATTACCAGAACTCCACGATCCAGACACCAATACCAGAGCTACATAATCCTTCCACCAACCCACCGTCCATGCATCCGTCATGGCCCCACCAGCGTCACCACTACCTCTCACCCCTCAAACCAGCCACTCCCCCTCCTCCCCTCCGCCATCCCCTCCGAATAACGTAACCCTCCCCCTCCATCTCCAGCTCCAGCTCCAGCGCTCAAAATCCTCCTCCACCATCTCCACCTCCTCCCTCACCAACCCTCCAACCTGGACCCCCGCCCAAGAATCCCGCCTCCTCCACTGCCAAACCGAGCTGCACTCCGCTCAAAAACGCTGGTCAGCCAGCCAAGAACTCTGGATCGAGGAGGTAGGTGCGTCTGCGGAAGTACAAATATAGTCCTCATCCCCACTTTCCCATCCCCACCCCCCCGAACAATCCCATGCCCCATGATTGTTGTCCCATTACTTTAATTCTACTGATTATTATTTTGCTGATTTGATGTGATCTGGGTGGCAGGTAGAACACCTATCCGACCTAAAAAAGAAATATACAAAAGCTGTTAAGAAACTAAACTTAAACTTAGAGGGGGATGTAAGAGCGAAGAAGAAGGTGGTGGTGGGGGTTTGGAAGAGGAGGACGTGGAAGAAGGGGGGCGGGTTGGGTGGGAGGAGGGGGGAGGTTACACCGGTGACGGTGACGGAGCCGGTGACGAGGGTGGGGAGTGAGGATGAAGATGAGGGGGAGGGGGAGGGGGAGGATGGGGATGGGGATGAGGATGATGGGGGGAAAATGGTAATGGGGGGACCGATACGGAGGAGGAGTGAGGGGGTTGGGGGGGATGTATGTATTACATCTCCATCCCCAAAATCAAAACTCCAGACTCTCGGGATGGATGCAGTGGCTGATCATATATTCACACGATATAGCTTCCTCCCACACCACCCCGCCGTCCGTCGATTGCGGTTACGCTGAGGAAATTGAGTGTGCCGGGGATAAGAAGGAGGAGCACGGCGCCTGAAGGGGGTTTAGAAAGTCCAACGGGTCTGGGAGGCGGGGAAGGCGGGTTGAAGAGGAGGGTTGTGGGGTGACCAAGGGGATGAGGAGGGGGGTTGGGGGTTAAAGATGAGATGATGTGCGTTGGTGAAGAGAACAGGTCCATGAGAGCGTAGGTTGTAGCTGTCCACTTCAACCTTAGGTAGCTAACGATACCATTTTACAACAACGACGTTTCTCAACAACCAACTGGAGTGCAAAGCTAAAGAACTAAGTAAAGGATATAACATCCGAAGGACCAGTACACTGTACAATAAACCGGAAAAATCTATAGCCATTCCCCTAGAAGCGCGCAATGCCGAATTCTCAAAGCCCACCCATCCATTGCTCAAAAGTCCTTATCATTACATAATCTTTCCATTCCATTGCGTACCTGTGAAGCTCCAGGATCCAAAACCAATCCCATTCACATTGATTGTCCACCCTAGACTCATAGAAGCACATGACCACCACCATCATACCCCCCCTCCCTCTTCCTGCTGGTACTCACTGAAGACTCACTGCCTAACGCGATGATCAAGCGTCAGCGTCCCCAGCGGAAGCGGCCAATCCGCCCTCAGAGCTTCAACTCCCTGTTCCGTCTCGCTCCCATCACCACTATAATCGCTCTCCGCATCATAAGCGCCCGTGATCCCCATTGCAATATTCGAAGTTGTGGCGCTATCGGCTCTGGAAGCTGGGTAGTCCTGCGGAAACGATTTATTCCTCTTATCCATCATGTTGTATGGTTTTTCATTACTCATTTTTGCGTCACCTAGGCCCCATATCCCGCTCTCATTGTTGCCGGAGGTCATGGGACGGACGGCAGTGGTGTCGAAATGGGGAGCGTCGTTTGAACCCCAAATCAGGCTGTCCTGAGTCGAGATGATGCTGGGGGGCCGCATGAGGCCGGAATGTAGATGTGAGAGCTCGCCGAGCCCCCAGACGGTGCTGTCTTCGTAAGATGCGATGCTTGCGCGTCGCATGCTACCTACAGCCACGTCGACGGAGCTTTCGACCATTGGGAGACTTAGTTTCCGCTTCTCTTCAGGCCGGAACTTGCTGTGCCCATTGGACTTCAGAAGTTGGTATTTTGACTCGGGCTCCACCTCTTGGTAGTCGGCTTTGAATTCCGGGACTCCATTCGTACCGGTCCCACATATACAATTGCATTTTCGTTTACGACCTAATCCCCAGTCTACCCAGCCTGCCACCTTTTTGTCCAAATCTTTGGTATGTATTCTATCTTTTGGCTCTTTTTGTACACCAAGTCGGCATAATTGCGCCATTTCTACAACGGCGCCCCAGAACTTCATGTCCTTCTTTTCCCGTTGTCCCGCCTCTTTCGCCAGGATGTCTATCCATTTCATCACTTGAGGAAGGTTTTTGTGAAAAGAGGCATCAGGAGGTGCGTTACCACGACCGGCCTGGCGATTTAAGCGGCACCGATGGGATGCGAAGGATTTCGGTGAATGCTGCAGGATCATTGAGAGAAGCGTGAGTAGAACGGTAGTAAGGGAGAAAACATCGGATGAGTAGGCCCTCTTGTTATGTGTTGAGCTACCTGCACTGGAGGCGACGCGTTGGGGAGGGGCGAAGGTAGTGATGACGGTGTTGCGGGGTCGAGTTGTGGTCGACGAACCGGAAGAAGCAGACTTTGAGCCCGACCTTGAAGTTGCGCAAGATTTGGAGCTTTTTCGTGTGGGCATTCCTGGAGAGGGTGGCGGCAGTGGCAGCGTACTGGTTGGATTCACAGGCTCAGGCTTGGGTATGCGCCGGGCTGTGCGGCCACCACCTGGGAGGTATGTCTTCAATGGTGCAGTCTCGTGTAGGCAAGGTTTGCGAAGCCAATTCTCAGGAGCAGAATGATCGTAGAGCTCGCTACTGTAGGGTTGGGCAGGCTCGTCAATATCGAGGGCTTTGAGGGCGCTGTAATCGTTGATATAGATGGTATTCTTATGGTCGACTGTGATCGCCGAGGGACGTAGGGTCTGATGCGTGAAGCCTTTGTCGTGAAGGGAGGCTAGGGCAGATGTGAGGCAGTGGCACCAGGTCAAGAAGATGTTCCGGCGTTCGTATTTCTCGAGCGCTTTGAAAGCCTTTGGTGGCTCATCAAGAAAGGCCTTCAGTGTCATCTCTGTGGGGGGAGTAAGAAGTATATAATTGAAGTCATCTTGTGAATAGGTTGCCCAGACCGAGACAAGATGAGGATGTTGAATATTGGTGAGAGATTTGAGGTGCATAATAAAATGTACCTCGTCAATTCCATTGTCACCGAATGTAGCCACTTTCTTTCTAGTGTAGACTTGATTCTGGACTCGCACTTGATCACAAGATGAGTTGGTAGTTATGCCTGGACGTTTTGCTGTCGTTTCCACCGGTACAACGTCCCACGTGCTATAGTCGACATGGCCGCCAGGCTCAAGTTCTTGTATGAGGAAGTTGAACTGTTCGCGGTAGAACTTCTTATCCAGCGTCTCGGACTTCCCACCAAAGAGATTGAGCTCCCACAGGGAGTCTTGGGATAGCGGAAGATCATCGTCAGTGAAGGACCTGTCGATCGCCTCAAACACCTTCTCTGGTGCCCCAATTTGGTTGAGGATTAGAAAGATGCGCGGGCTCCTCTCGAGGATCCAGTCCAGATAAGTATCGTCTGTCAAGCCGTCCCCGAATGCTAGTACGCCATGAAGGGTGTCCACGTATTTCTTCGAGCCCAACTCCCTCTCAATGTATTCTTGAGTGACGGTAGCATTGATTCTCTCGGTAGACCACCAAGCAGTCATAATCGTCCAAGTAATACCATAGTACTCCACACACAAGCCACGTCAAGAAAAATATCTCTTGAGGTTTACCAGCAAGCAAGGGCATAAGCTTGTGGGAATATTGTTTGATGCATTATTCGAGCTTGAGCCTGAGCGTGGCACGAGCTGAAGCAGTTGAATGGCTATGTGGGGTCGCAGGGCACATGGCTTAGTGGCCTAGCAAAGGCATTGCTCATCCGTGCAGTGCGCCATGTTTGTTTCGATTGGGAAGATAACGTGCATGGTGCGTCGCATGCCAATAAGGATAGGGCGTACTACGTACGTTAAAGGTTTGGTGATTTCCGACGCTGTATGACGGCTGATGGCAGCTTGCTTTCTCACCAACTACAGCCCAGATCTCCCTAAATTTCTAATGCTGTTAAGCGGCAAGGTCCAATCCCACGCGGCTTCTTTGGGTTTCACGCTGCCGCAATCCGATCATTCGTGCAGACCGCAGGACCCGTCCTGTATCTTTATTCGTGGAACACGAGACACGAGGTTTGCCTCTCGACTCAAACTCATGACCGATGTGCTTACGTCCGTCTGACTTTTCGAGTTTCTCTTCTGGAGCCCCATTCGGCGACTTTCTGCGTTGCCCTCGTTTCGTCCCCCGATTCCTGCATCGAAGTCAATCTTGTCGGAAGCCTTCTAGACTGCCCTAAAGTAGTCAATGATTGCGCGAATTAGAGTAGGTTGGCATGGGGTTAGGCAAGGGACAAGATGCTCTCGATAGGGAGGATCAGTGGAGACATGGACATGGGGTGAAGAAGCTTCCAGGGTGCAGTAGCCACTCATCTGACAACGGGATCGGTCAATAAGGCTCCGTTTCGTTCCCAGAGGCTTTTGGTGTAATACAGCTCAAAGACGCGGTGCTGGTTGGGTGGAATGTCGAGATAAGGTATTAGAGGGTATTAGAGGGGTAACAAACTCAGTCGACTAAGGTAGCGGCTCTGTCTGTCACTTGACATTAGTATGGCCACCACTCACACGCCACCGTCTCTCGCTACTCATTCCCGGTCCAGTCTCAGAGTGAATCCTTGAGCAACGGGGCACCCGGCAAGATATCGCCGCCAACTAGGTCTAAGGTTAACTGTCACAGCGTGGGATGTGCACAGCTAAAACTTCCAAGCTTCAAAGCTTCACGGCTTGCCACGCGAGATCGCGGACTGTCTCCAACCCCAAGATTTACAGTAATCATGTCCACGATAGAATCAAGATTGGAGATGAAGTTGGAAAGACTGACAGGATCAGCCTCGTACAAAGAGTACGAGGATATGATCACGTAAGCAGAATTGGTTTTCGCTCAAGCCACAAGGCAACAAGATATCTCTAGCTATCCATCCATCGAGATCTGATTGCAGTCTCAAGGCAGCAACAACTCTTATATTCACAGTCAGGGTCTTCCTATGGCGTTCATTAAAAAGAACTTTGCTTTCAGCTAATCTCTGTGTACGGCAAGTTCCGGTGAAGACTGAACGGCGGTCCTGTCATGAAGATAATCATCGTTGGTGCCGGCATCAGTGGTCTCACTACCTATCTCTTTCTGAAAAAGCTTCTTCCTTCGGCATTGATTGATGACGTACCAATCGAGGTTAAAATCTATGAGAGGCATCAAGCAGCGGCGGAGAAAGGCCACACTTCAGGCTCTACGACTGTAGGCGGAGCCTTAGGTATCGTTCCGAATGGTCTGCACGTACTACGAGATCTCAATGAAGAGCTTTTTGAAAAGATTGTCGTCAATGGCTACTCTTGCTCCCATTTTTCTATGCGAAATTCTCATGGCTGCACTCTCGCTCGATTTCCTACCGTCGACCATGGCCCACCACCAATGTATACTGTAATGATAGGCCGTCAGGACTTCTGGCAATGTCTCCGGGAAGCTGTACCAGACGAGGCAGTTGTGCATGCCAATGTGCTCGAAGTCACGTGCGGACAAGCTCAGCAAGCTCGACTCAAATTCGCAGATGGCTCCCCAGATGTAGAAGCTGATCTGATAATTGGCGCTGATGGCGTCAGAAGCATGGTCAAAAGAACTGTCACTGGTGACGACAAAACAGACCACCATCCAGCAATATATGAGTGAGCATATTTACTAGAACAATCCAGCATACTCACAAAACTCACAAGAAGCCCAGAGGACTCGTAGGCATAGGCGGCTTTATTCCCGCCAGCACCTTAGGGGCAACCTACCCCCCAGGCCAAACAATAATGACATTCGGTGCCCACGGATTCTTCGGCTACGGCCCCTGCAATCTCGCCTCCCCAGCCAACAGCTCAGACCAAAATTCTTCAACCAACCGTCCAGACCAAATCCCCAGCCCCGAAACTCTCCTCCACGACGCAATATGGTGGTCCACATACCAAGTCGACACTCCACCCTCCACCACTTACCCCGACTTCTCCGCCATAAAAACCCAACTCCAAGCCCGGCACTCCAACTGGAAAGACCCCATAATCCAAAACATAGTCTCCACCGCAACCGTCGACTCCATCTACCCAACCTGGACCACCCCCCCGCTCCCCACCTGGTCATCAAACGGAAACACAGTCCTTGTAGGCGATGCCGCTCACGCCCTCCAACCCAGTTCCGGACAAGGCGCATCCCAAGCCCTCGAAGACGCGCAAGTCCTCTCCATGCTTCTCGCTCACTTCTTCCACCAATCCCACTCCCCATCCAGCACCCCCAATCCCTCCCAATCCATCTCCCTCGCGCTCAAAAAATACGAAGAAATCCGCAAACCCCGTGTAACAGCCATCCAAGAGCACTCCAAAAAGTTCGGAGATATGAAGCGCAAAAAGGGCGTAATTGAGGAATGGATGACGTATTTTTTCATTTGGCTGATGGGAAAGTGGGGTGGTGTGGGAGGGTATGAGAAGATGCTGCGAGAACGACCAGTCTATGAAGTGAGGAAGTTCATTGAGGCTGATCAGAAAGGTTGAGGAAAGGGAGCAGGTAGGCAGGTAAGAGGTGCGTGCGGGTGTGAGATATAAATATAATACTATCAAATCCTTCCCACTCATCTTCATATCCATTACAATATCCCAACTCAATTATCATGTACCTGAAACAAATATCCTCTCAAATTACCGAATCCCTCCGTCTAATACAAGAAAAAGACACAAACACAACAGCACCAAATCCCTCCCACCCATCCCCATCCCCATCTCCATCCCCCCCCCTTATAACCCCCCTCCTCAACCCCAACATCCCTCCCCCATCCTCCCAAACCCCCACTCCCCCTTCTCCCTCCACCTCCCTAAAAATCTCACCACCCTTCAAACATCTCTCGCCCCTTAATCTCTCCTCCTTAACCCTCCAAGCTTCCACAACTTCACCACAAAACCCTTTGATATTCTAAAGAAAATGCTAAAAAAAAATTCGGCATATTTCCGGTATATCCCTCAAAAGGAAAATGTTAACAGATATTGATAAATTTCGTAGATAGCTCAAAAGTCAAGAAGATTTGGAACCAAGAAAGACAAACAACAGCTCAAAAGTCAAAAGAAAAGCTTTCGGAGATTTGAACCAGGAGCTACCTTATCAATCTTAGGATATTGAAGGACATGTAGGTTCCGCACTCATTATCAATAACATTGCTATTCTACCAGAGACAGGCACAAGTTTAATACTAGGTACACTTCTGTTTGGTAAATAGTTAGAGTATACAGCATGCGCGCGGGAAAATCTCAAGACTCGAAACTAAGTTTTCATTTGTTCATAAGATGCATGTTTTACGCTGACAGCTCTATTATACAATGCCATCTAATATACAGAGGAAATTCGTCTCGAGGGTGTATATGCAACCATAGTCTTCTAACGAAATCACGATCCTGCATGATTATTGGTGAAGCCCGCTATCCAGCGTTATTTTCCAGCTTGGCACCAACACCTGCCGTTCCCCTCTCGCTCTACCTGGACTACCACGTCCATATGACGTCCAGTCAAATAAGAGACTGCTCTTTCCCTTACGTCCTCCAGGTCAGTCCCTTTGCCTGCAATGACATGTATCACACCCAAGACCTTACGGTTCTCGCCTGCTTCTAGCCAAAACTTCGGGACCGCGTAGCCGACCACACCACGGAGGCCGGCGAGGCCCGCTAACGCTTCTCGGAGATCATACTCCGTGTCATCCGGCACGGTAAGCAATAAGGTGCGAGCTGACGATTTGACGAGCGGCACGGCGGATAGGAAGATAAGAATGGCGATTAGGCAAGAGGCCAAGGGGTCAAACCCTGACCAGCCAGTGTAATGGATGAGGACTGTAGATATGACGACTGCAACCGAACCCAAGGTGTCGGCTAGCACGTGCAGGTAGATGCCTTCCATGTTCTCATTGCCATGGTGATGGTGTCCGTGACCATGAGATCCATGGCCGTGAGCATGCGAGTGGGAATGGATAGGCTTTGATGGTGTGGCGGGAAAAGAGGAGTAGACTGATGGACTGGGAGAAGGGCCTGTGCTAAGGTGGTCGAGATGGTGATTGTGTGTTTGGACACTACTCAATGGATGGCTGTGTTTCGGAGGAGAGTGGTCATGGTCATTATGAGAATGGTTATGGTGCGAGTGGTCGTGGTGAGAATGATCGTGGTTTGAGTGGTCGTCATGAGAACACTCCTCGCCATGGCTATGGCCTGCATGGTCGTGACCTCCATGGTCGTGTCCACCATGGGAGTGACCGTGCCCGTGGTGTGCATGGCCGAAGGCTGTCATGCCCACAATGTTAACGACCAATCCGAGACTGCTGACGGTAAGCAACTCTCCAATCTTGTTAATGCGATCGCCCTCTGCCAGACGCTCAATGGCCTCATAGATAATCTCAACGCTTATGAGCCTAAAACACAAATTAATATCCATGCGTCGATTAAGTTCTAGATGTGACCTACATCAAGAATATGCCGTTGGCAAAGCCAGCGAGAGTATCCATTTTACCGTAGCCATACGGAAACCTCTCGCTGGGAGGCCATTTACTCATCACAGCCGCACACAGACCTACCACGAGGGCAAGACAATCGAAGAACATGTGGATACTATCGCTCAGGAGTCCCAAAGATCCAGTCACTAGCCCATAGAAAGTCTGGACGAGCATGAACGCGAAATTAAGACTATTTGTGCCATTAGTAGCCGTAAGTCTTGAGGAAACACTACATTCTCACCACATGAAGTAGAATATCCGCCGCGAGTCCTTCTCGACCAGAATGCTGTGGAGGAGTGGCCATTGCGGGATACTTTGGATCAACTTTGCTGACAATCGTGACATCTGCCCATACTCATGGACTTGTGTCTTCGGGGCATGATGATGGTGGTGATGGTTGGAATGCGAGGAAATGGAGGATGCTCGGTGGATATCAAATTTCAATGCCGCGAAAGCAACGCCGATGAGAATGCTTTGGTATGCAAACGAGCTCCATGTACCGCCACCCATTTGCGTCAAGGCCAAAGATGATATGAGTGACCCAAGCACAAGCCCCAGTCCTTTGTTGCTTCGTAGACTTTTCGGTTCAGCAGCCGTCAGTACCACCGCTGCCGCGAGTCCAGATATAGAGTTCCAGAAAAGCTGTCCCATAGAGAGAGCTTGGCCGTGATTGTATAAGAGGTTGACTGTCAGACTGAACATGAGGAGTGCGAGTCCACCCCAAAGTGTAATATCAACATCCTGCTGCGATGATATCATTGGCGATACTAGATGTATTCTTGGGGACCGTGGTTCGACCTGTGCAGGTGTCTCCCAAGGCGTCGAAAAGACTGCCGAGGGTTTCGGTTCCGATACAGTGCTTGAGGGGTTAACGACGGAGAATTTAGGTCTAGATGATGGGAATGGAGGCGGTAGAATAAGGACAGAAAGCCCAAGAGCCAGATAGCCCAGCCAAATATCGAAGGCTCTGGAGTCGATTGTTAAACCTGAGAGATCACATAAGACCTGTAATATGATTGAAGCGAGCGTCCATCGCCGGTGGCTTAACAAACGCTTCCATCCTTGGGCTTTTGTGAGATCCGTGGCCTCATTTTCAATCGCTGTAATATTCGAAGCCAGCCCAACAAGCATCATCAAACCAACGCGAGCAGCTCCCAGTTGAGAGGTAGCGTAAAATGGTATTCCCACAGCAAGTATCCTGCCTATTATTTTTCGACTTGTATCACTCCAACTTGGTTTTTCCACATCGTCAATCCCTGCGAGCGACTTCTTTCGCCGGTCTAGAGTTGCCGGCGGCTGCCACAACTTCCCTTTCAATCCAACAGCCACAAGCGTTATCGAGGTTATGGTACATACAATTGGCCACTCTTGCCTGGCCTGTAAATGTAATGAAGCATGTCGGAATAAGCCTTTCTTGTTTGATTCGGCTGATTGAGCCGCTAAAAGTGCTGCGAGAGTCAACGATGTGAGGACATAGGGCAAGGGCACCAATATTGAACTGATGGCTTCGGTGGCGGTGATAGATTTGATGCTATGAACGTTAGAGGCATGCAACAAATGGTCGCGCACTTTTGGAGGGTCTTACCTTTCTCCAGGGCCAATACTCGTCGCACGAAATCTTTGATTAGCGGTGGCAGCTGGAAACCCATATTCATTCGAGCCATTTCCCAAATGCAGATGGGTAGGAAGTCCCACACTCTTCCTCCGTTCTGTACTCTTTGATCTCGCACCTGTAGGCGTCGAGAACGACGGATGTGGCGAAGGAAGCTGCAGAGTTGGGAAAGACTCCTTTCGATGTGTCTCGACAGGCGTCTCTGTAAATTTATGAGCTTGATGTTGAGGCAACATTTCAGCTCTCAATTGGTTGTCGATCGTGGGTCCAGCGTTCATCTGGTATCCTCCATTATTGACAGAGGCATATTGTAAAGAGTTCCGTTGTATAGCCGCTTTCCTACTGTGTGAATGAGCATGGTGGCCCCCGGTATGACCGTTCAGGGTGGAAGGGATAGCGTAGGTAGTTGCCATTGCAACGCGCTTTCCCTATACAATTATATTAAGGATTCTGAGATATCATTTCCAAGGTACCGATAGACGTGGAAGGGGCGGCACTGAGAGTCAGAACCTGCTGCTCAATCAGTGGTAATAATGCAGCTCGAAAAGAGAGAAGTTGCAATGCTGTTTGCGGCCAGGGGATGATTGAGTGGTACAGCAACCCATGTGTACCGGAGAATCTATCGGACCGGTGCGTCAATCAGGGAAAGGATCTGCAATGCTATTTGACCAAGATTCAAGGCTATGGAACCTTGGTAATACTTGAAGCAGAGCCTGGACACCGTCCCAAAATGTTGATTAGTCCTCACAATCGGTGCTCTCGAATTGTACTTCACCGATGTTCAACTTCGAGAGCTGGCTGCCATGGATGGTCATAATCTTTGGCATCACTTCGATCATACTCTACTCATTACCCTCCCAGTACGGTAGCATTATCGGAAAGGAACGCAGTGCCAACAGAGTGCAGATATTGGTCCTTGGAGATATTGGCAGGAGCCCTCGAATGCAGTATCATGCCTTGAGCATTGCCAGACATGAAGTTCAAGTCGACCTCATAGGCTACTTGGAGTCTGACATACATCCTGATATCCTGGCAAATCCGGCTGTCATAAAGGTGCATCCGCTTGACCCTACACCAGAGCATTTGAAGACGAAAGATAATCGCCTGTTCATTTTGTATGGACCGGTGAAAGTTCTTTTCCAGATATGGACACTTTGGATTGTCCTTGGATATAGGACACGACCTGCTAGATGGCTACTTGTACAGAATCCCCCATCCATACCTACTCTTTTCATTGCTCAAATAATATGCTTCCTACGCCATACTCGCCTCGTAATTGATTGGCACAACTTTGGCTACTCTATTCTTGCTTTGAGACTCGGCAATACGCATCCACTTGTTCAGATATCTCGTCTGTATGAGAAGATTTTCGCTCGAGCTGCATATGCTCATTTCTGTGTCACTGATGCAATGTCCCGAGTTCTCAAGCGCGATTACAGTATCAGTACTGAGATTCGACCACTTCATGATCGTCCTGCTTCAACGTTCAATGTATTGTCCAATGAGCAGCGTCAGCACTTTCTTGACGAGTTACCCGCTTTACTATATCCGGAAGATGGTCAAAAGCGTCGCGAATGTATAGCAACAACTGAATTGGTCAAGAAGGGCGGGGCAAAACTACTGATCAGCTCCACTTCCTGGACACCGGACGAGGACTTTTCTATACTTCTCGACGCACTGATCAAGTACTCGGACCTCGCAATTACCACTCACCCAGAGCTTCCAGAAATTCTTGCAGTAGTTACCGGAAAAGGACCGCAAAGGGCCGACTTTCAATCTCGCATCTCACAGCTCAGAGCAGAAGGCAAACTCGAAATGGTGACTATTGAAACAGCCTTCCTCAGCATTGATGATTACGCCAGACTCCTCGGATCTGCAGACTTAGGAGTGAGCCTTCACACAAGCAGCAGTGGTGTAGATCTGCCCATGAAAGTGGTAGATATGTTCGGAGCAGGTTTGCCAGTAGCGGGCTGGGGGGACTTTGAGGCATGGCCGGAACTCGTGCATGAAGGCATAAATGGGAAGAGTTTCAGTGATGTTGCTGGGCTTCAAGCTATACTGATGCAATTGTTTGGGCCGGATAAGGGGCTTTTGGAGAAGCTGAAGGAGGGGGCCGTTGAGGAGGGGAAGAAGCGGTGGGATGATGAATGGGATAGAGTGGCAGCGGACCTTTTCTTTCCTACTTTTGCACACTGATCAGTCTTCTAGAAAGCCGGCACCAAGTCCCCTAAGGATGACAAGGCCAACCCGTACGCCTGTGAGGCGCTTGAAATGAAGAAGATGAACTAATCCAACCAATCCTCGCTCAAGAGCCAGCGACTTTCCCCTGTTACCACCACTCACATAATCACAGCTTTATAAGTATATATATCACCTTTTCACAGATTAAACAATCTACAAGCTTCAAGCTAACTAATCTTACACGTCATCTCTACTCGAAGGAGAATTCTGCATGCACTAAGAAGTATAATATCATGTACTTAAAGACGACCCTGCAGAGCAATGGCCCCATAAACTAGTGCGACAACTAGAAGCATTTGTTTTCATCAAAGGCTTATTTGTGCTTAAAGCGTGACAAGCATCTCGAAGATCTGCAAAGTACTTTGAGAAAGATGTAAGCGGGTAATATATAGATCTATTTATTCAGGCGAGACGCTAGTCTGATACTATGTCATCATACAAACGATAAGGTGACATATCTTTATAGGGAAAATAGATATTCTTGATTAGATGGCCCTACTTCGTTCTGACACGTCTGTAACGCATCGTTCCTTGACTTATCGACCCTGCTGAGGTGTCGTTCTGACATGTGACCTTCAACAAATTCCGCATGAAGAGAGTCGAGACAGTGCAAGCCCACGCCACGCCATCCTTCGTCGTTTCGGCTGGTCTAAGGCTAACTGTTCGCCTCAGAATAGCAAGTACAAGAGGCGGAAGCGCGATATGCGACGTTCAAAGCGGAGATCCAAGGAGCTAATGCAGGTTCTACGTCGTCTAATATCCATCTTGTCGAATCCAGATGTGTCTTATTATGAATCCTGCTCGGTGCGCCTTTGTATGCTGCTTTGATTATCTACCCTTTTAATATATCAGCTGCATTCTCTGTATAGACGCTGAGGAAGTACGAACCTTTCCTGCAATCGAAAGGATCGTCTATTAGTGATTGTGGCTGCTTGATTCTTTGTCGCTGTTTATTTTGGGGACGTGCAGCATCGGTTGACACGTATCAATGGCATTCCTGGCCAGCTCTTCATCTCGACTATTCTTCCGTCGCGAGCACCATCTTCTCCCTCTCAGGCTTTCTAGGCACCAAACCCTTTTTGCTATGTTTCCTTTCGTTTTCCCGCCTCTTTTTGATCGCCGCTAGCTCCTCACCCTTAATCTCTGCAGCTTTCTTCACTTGCTTAGGCACATGTCTATGCCTCTTGATCCTTCTAATCTCAGGCATATGCTTGTATCGCTCCTTGAGTGCTTCATCATATTCAAGCTTCTGGCGCTGGCGAGCAGACTTGATTCCTTCTCGTTTCGAAGCATTGGCGCGCCAGAGGCGAACATTCCCATCGTCTGAACCAGATAGAATGTATTGGGCGTCAGGAGTGAATCTGCAAGAGAACACACGCTGCATACGTTTGGTGTGGTAGATGTCCCTGCTGTGTCCCGCATTCCGGTCCCAAAGTCGAACTGTCCTATCGTAAGAGGCGCTCACAAGCTCTTCCCCTGTGGGACTGAATTCGACGTCCATGACCGCAGCTACGTGATCCTTGTGTACATTCAAGGCTCGGTCCATCTTTCTCATATCAAAGACGTATATGTTATGATCTTCATTTGCCACAGCAAAATTCATAGCTTCCATTGGATTCCACGCAATAGCATTCGAAGCCAATGCTAGCACAGCTTTGGACAAAGGCGACGATGTCCTAAGATCGTAGAGAATAATGGATCGATCGGTAGCACACGAAGCCAGTAAAGAAGTTTCAGTCTGATTGAAGCTTAGAGTATTGATGGTGTCCGTAGACGTGGGCCAGTGGAGTGTTTGTAAAGGTGTTCCAGAGGAGCGCGAGAGGTCATAGACCGCAATAACGCTTGAGCATGCCGCAAAGTGAGGCATTGAACGATGATGTGAGATGCCTGTATATGCTGTATTTCCGAGATACGTCGCCAGTGGCGCGGTTCCAGACTTGGTGTTATAAGGATCCCATAGCTTGATGGATTTGTCACTGGCGCAGGAAAGAAGTTTCTGGTCTCTCGTAAAACATAGGCCTTTCACTATCCCTTCATGAGCAGTGGTATCCCATGTTTGTTCCCTGCTGGTGAGATCCCACACCTTCACAACCCCATCTCCAGACCCTGAAGCGAACGTTCCAAGCCGCTCAGGGTCCTTCGCCATTGTGTAGACTCCATCCACCTAATTCAGTGATTAGATTTCCCTATCTCAGAGGCTATAGTATAGCAATACAATAACGCACATGTCCTTTGCCAAGCTGAGCAATAAAAGGCTTCGCAAACATTCGCTCCAACTTTGTAGCGTTCAAAGCTCTCGTGTACTCGCGGGACCTCTCGAAAGGATGGAGAGCTGGGTCCAGATTCCTGGGTTGGCGGGCAACACTAGAGCCCGGAGTCTGAGCAGATGCTGTCGGTCGAGTGAGCGCCTTGATCTTCTGTTATGGTTATTAGAACAGAAAGCGACAACTTTGTGGGGCCAGAACGAGATTCTTTACTAACCATGGTGGAGCAACACTGGAGTTCCCAACAATGAGTTAACCTGAATGTATTCACGAACCCTCCATCGGGTTAACCCAGAAGGAGTGACACAATACTGAGTAGCAGATCTGGGGAAGATATTCAAATGGATCTTTTTTCGACTGTTGCTGGCCGAACTTTTGCCGATAAGGCTGGTAACTAGCGTGTAAAGCTGCAGAGCATCAACATTATTCAATCGCCATTTCGTTACCAGCGCAACTCGTCTTCCCAAGGAATATCACGCTGTAAAAGCTCTCACGCACATCATGGCTCCTGCACCTGTCAGCTCAGCGAAGATAGAAGAAGCTAAGAAGCTTGGGAAGACCGATCCGTTAAAAGCTGAGGCGATCTATAAGGAGATACTCTCACAAAAGCCCGGAGGTAGCGAGGCAGCGTTGCGGGAGTATGAGACGGCTTTGATGGGCCTGGGAGAGTCATACAAGGATACAAGGAAATCAGAAGACCTCGCTGAGCTCGTCCGCTCGAGCACATCGTCGCTGGGCTCTTTTACGAAGGCAAAAACGGCCAAGCTAGGTATTTAGTCCATTGTTTGGCTGTTCCTATCTATACTGACGAAATTCAGTCCGTCAGCTACTCGACCTCTTCTCCTCCATACCAAATACCGTCGATATACAAATATCCGTTACCAAATCCTGCATAGAATGGGCCGTGTCAGAACGACGCAGCTTCCTCCGTCAGAATCTTGAAACCCGCCTCGTCTCCCTCTATATGCAAAAGCAATCTTACTATGATGCTCTCACCCTCATCAACGGTCTTCTCAAAGAGCTGAAACGGCTAGATGACAAGCTCGTTCTTGTTGAGGTCCAGCTGCTAGAATCCCGGGTATATCACGCACTCGGCAACCAACCAAAAGCACGTGCGGCTTTGACATCGGCACGAACGTCAGCGGCTTCAGTTTATACTCCACCATTGTTGCAGGCTGGCCTCGACATGCAGTCTGGCATGCTTCATGCGGAGGACAAGGATTTCAATACTGCATTCTCCTACTTCATCGAGGCTCTTGAGGGTTACCATTCGCAGGAAGAGACACAGAAGGCAACATCAGCACTGCAGTATATGTTGCTGTGCAAGATCATGTTGAATCTCGTGGACGATGTCAACAACTTGATGACGTCTAAGCAAGCGATGAAGTACTCGGGCAAGAATCTGGAAGCAATGAAGGCTGTTGCTCGCGCACATGCAAATCGAAGTTTGGAAGACTATGAGAAGGCATTGTCGAATTACCGTTATGAACTTGGCAGCGATGTCTTCATTCGAAATCACTTGCGACGGCTGTATGATGCCATGTTGGAGCAGAACCTGATCAAGGTCATTGAACCTTTCAGCAGGGTAGAGATTGAACACATCGCGAAGATGGTTGGTCTAGACACGCAGCAAGTGGAGAGGAAGCTATCACAGATGATCCTGGATAAGGTAATTATAGGGGTGCTCGATCAGGGGGCGGGTTGCTTAATTGTATACGACGAAGCCGAGAGGGATCAGGGGTATGATGCAGCACTGGAGACGATTGAAAAGTTGAGCAATGTAGTCGACGTGTTGTATACCAATCAGGCTTCATTGCTGGAATAGCTGAAGATGATAGTAATTAGAGCAGCCTGCCTCGCCTGGTGCACGGTTGTTGTGTCCCTTGTATGTCATCTACCTTTACTGCCCAAGGACTCCGCAATAGAATGTCACCCGTGGTTCAGAAGCCTAGCATGTATCAAACGTGAGGTAGCGTGCCAAGCAAGGATAAGGCTTTGAATTAGATGATAGTGGCTACCCAACAGGAAGGAATTGTCCGACGCCACAAGAACGTGCGCGGGATAGCACTGTCCAGAGGTAGATTTCATTCCCTTCCCTTCCTGAGCCGAACAATGAACTGCGATGGATGTAATGCAGTAGTCAATTACCCTGTATCTAGGTCTTGCCTAATAGAAGTTGACCCTGTCGCTGGTTGTAAGATGAGATTGAAAAGGCGATGGAATTTGAGGCGCAGTTTAAGTTAAGTAGGGCGCGATAAGGATAATGCATGCAATCCTTGGTTGCGCGCCACCAAACTGACCGTTGCGGATGCAGCTCCATCGACGATCCGAGCGGAAATGGCCCCTCCAGTGGCTGCGAAGGAGAAGGAGCTGTTACGTGCTCGCTGATTAACCGTCTGTTACGTAGTAGCATAAATGGCAGGAAATGGCAGGGATCGAGAATTCATCTTGGGACTAAAGATGGTGTTGAGATACCGGATTCTGCAAGCTCTGCTCAACAAGAGTTGTATGTACCTGTCTTTCTCGCACCACCACCATTTCCTTCTTGTGCCTTCCACCTTCCTCCGCTTTCGCAATCCACCACCATCTCTCCAACAAAGCTTCCGCTCCCTTCTAAAAATCATCAATCCTTGTTTCTTACCCAAAGAAGGTACAGTACAGGACCCACTTTCCTGCGCCACATGAAGCTTCTGCACGCATTTTCCCCCACCTATTGATCAACACTCTGCTGATATTCCTCGTCGCCTGTCCAGTTTTGATACTTGTTTGATAACACCCAGACGATTACCCCACCACACCCATTAGTTCGTCAAGCGTCATTTCTTTTCCCAATTGAAATCTTCCAACTTTCAACCTTATCAACTCTCAGCTAACATCGACTCTTGCACTTTCAGACATAGCCAAACAACCACCATGTCTAAGACTATGACGAACGGCGAGACCTCATCTGAGTTCATTAACGTACGTACTCATCCTCCCTGCCATACATACCAATAGTGCTCCATTTCCAACAGGCTGCAACCATTGTTCAATCCACAAAACCACTGACAACCTACATTACAGAAACTCACTTCATACCCTGTTGTCAATGACACCCTCGAGGCTGTCAAGTCCAACCCATATGGCAAGAAATCTCTCGATCTCAGCCAAGCTGGCTACGACAAATTTGTCTCTCCATTGGTCCCCTATGCCGAGCGTCCCTACGGCTATGTAAAGCCCTATGTTGGGAAAGCCGACGACCTTGCCACCGTTGGCCTCGGCAAAGTCGACCAGACCTTCCCCATCATCAAAGAGACACCAGAAAACATCAAGAGCACAGTCCTCAACTACGCCTACTTCCCCTTCCGCGTCGTCGACGACGGCAAGAACTACCTCCTCAATACCTACTCCAGCGAATACAAGAAGTGTGGCGGAGATGGCTACGTCTCAGGCGGAAAGGCAGTCATCACCACCGGCCTCGTGGTCACAAGTGACACCCTTGCGTGGCTGAGCAGCTTCCTTAGTGAAAAGAAGGAAGAAGGCACCGACTACGCATCCAAGAAGTATGGCCAAGCTTCTAACTACGCCCACGAGAAATCAGCTGCTGCCCAGAACTTTGCCCACGAGAAAGCGGAGCAGGCTAAGAATATTGCCTATCAGAAGAAAGAAGAGGCCGAGAAATCGGCTGGGCAAGCCAAGGAGACTGCGGAGAAGAAGGGCAGTGAAGCCAAGCAGACAGCCAAGGAGAAGTCTGGGAAATGAAATGTCCATTCATGATTCTTTCTTCACGGATATGGCCAAGGACCGGAAGGTGTTTTGGGGGCATGATACCACATTGATTGCAAGACATGGTGCGGCTGAAATCTTCTCTTCTTGTGCTCAATCATTATTTTATCAAACATGGCGATTTGGAGGAACGGCTACATAGACTATTGACTCATTGAATTTTTGAAGCACAAAGAAATTAGATAGCAGCCATCTCAGAAATAATTTCCACCCACATCTTGAAATTCCTTGCCTTTTTCTTTCATGATCTGGTTTCATCAACGATAATCTCATTTCCCAGCCAGATGGCGTTTCTCAACCACAAAATCCCATTACACTAATACCAACTGTCCCATAAAACATCGACAACGCTAACCACACCAGTAACGAGAAGGCGTTCTCTACCACAAAACCCCATCACCCTAAAGCAAATGTTCCACAAAATCCATCACCCTGAAATAAATAATCCATAAAATATGACACACACACTAAACCCACCCCAGCGTTAATAAAGTCAGGTACCCACTAGGTATGTATATTTTCAAACCCCTCAATCCTTGTAAATATTTTTTAAGGTAAGGTACCCTTACGTACGCACGCGCGCGGAATGGTACCTTAATTTTCAAAAAATCCCCGGTTACGTGCGTTTGAGGTAATTTCTGTATAATTTAGAATGATAGGTAGGATAATTGCGAGACTAGAAGGAGGGAAAAGATGGATATAGATGGATATGGTGCATTGTAGATGTATGTAAGGTAGGGAGGGGAAGTTAAGGGGGTTTGGTTAGGTAGATTAGATGGCTTTTCAGTGGAGAGGGTTATATTTGTAGGGGGAGGATATTTGATATGAGATGGGGAGGAGGATAGCTAGGTATCGAATTGTGATCGAAGGTATGGGGAGGATGTGGGTTCGTGCTTAACTTTGTCGTCTGAAGACCTGAAAGTGCTGGTCTTTGAGGCGAAGGTTGATGGGCGCTTGATATGTGGGGTTTAGTACTTATTGTGTAAAAGATGTGGATGATGATGTATGGGATTTAATGCTAATTTTTTTTTGATATCTGTGATATCCAGAGGCTTGGACATATGCCAGAATCATTACGTTACGAGCTCAATGTATGTATGATTTTTACTTTCTCTTTCCTATATGTGGTAGCTTAGGCTGTGTTCGTGCGGTGCAATTTGCCTAAGTCTTCGGTGCTCGCTTCGTCGTGGTCTTCATATGCCCGGGTATGTGCTCAGCGGTCAGTTTTTGCGTATTTCAAGTCCGTGTGCCTAAGCTCCCGCAATTGATGCTCATTGGTGGGTTGGGCTCGGTCGTTACGATGCGGAGGTGCTGAGGCAAAGTATTGGTTCGTTTCAACAGTAAGAGGAGCTTTGAACCGGTACTGGCTCCCTTTAACTCTGCCATTTGCAATAATCTTAGTGTCTGGCTAATCGAAGAAGGGAGCATTGGAGACTTACTTATGCTGAGATGTATGAATTGAGCAGGATACCTAGACTGTGATATCAACGATCTGTCCAAAAGACTAGGTTGTGTGAATCTCGACCTGTGAAGCTAGGAAGTGAAGATACTGTATGAATATAGCTGGCAATCCAACAAATCCGCTTCAGCACACAAAGAAGGGGGTATGCCAATTTCAGAGACGGTGTTGGGTTAAAGGAGGAGTACAAAACTAAGAACTTCACGAAAGAATGGCCGATGAACGCGTTACGCTTCCAGGCTCCTTTAGATTGTAGAACATGGAGCCCACAAGATCGCGTTGGCCCAGAGTACCCAAGCCCATAGGATCATACTTTGATGGGTTTGAAAATCAGATTCAAAGACCGAAAGACCACATCGACATGATGAGGGTCGACCATAATACGATATAGATGTCAAAGCAAAATAACAGGGACGGAACCACTGGTGGAGACCGAGCATAGCAGGTTTACGTCCACAATGTCAACGAATCATATTATCGATGTCTAATCGTTGTGCGCCGAGTTGATAGCGGCAGTTTGTATTGCCCTTGCACAATAGCATCGCGTTTTTCTGAAGCAACAAGAGCTGTCACCAGGCTCCAAGTGTGCTTGTTTTGACTTGTTATTCCATGTACAGACAAAGCTTGCAACGTAAGTAGCGCAAGAAATATTACAGTGATACTTCCGCACTGCATCATGGAGGTAGGGTGGACCTTGGCAAGCGTCAGCGATTGAACATAGATACTGTAAATTTCAGTGTGAACTCTGATGCCACCAAGGGCCGGATTGAGGGTGTTGGGAGTGCAGAGATCATCGAGACAGAATGGCACCAATCCTTCGAAACGGAAAGTTGGTGTGTTGTCATAGAATGAAGAGTCGCCCAAAAGCTGCTGACAGAATGCACATTGCTAGCAAGTCCTGGGAGACACACTTCCAACATGCCTCGAACGGCCACAGTGGGCTCAGAATGTTTCAATGCGGGGCCGATCAAGGTCACGAACATGGTTATTCGTCCAGCTTGCCCAAATGCCGCATATACGTGCTCGAAGAATAAGGAGTGACTATCACAAGCATTGCCGCAATTGAGTACCGCGCATACACTATATGCATGGCTTTATGAAATCAAAGAATCCGTCATCGTCAAAGTTGATGTCCTAAGTCATATTGTAGATGTATCAATGTTGGCAAGAATGAATGGGACATGAACATCTGGGTACAATAGAAGACGAGCTTACCACAGAGGAAGGAATGAAGAGAACAGGGTGGCACAGTCGCGTCTGAATGTAGCCGTATTACAGGCGGAGTACATCGCAACATGATTATATTTTTAGGTATCAATCCTCATTCCCGATCAATCGATTGATCAATGGTTGAAGGATGGGAATCCCATTAAATCGCGCAGATGAAGCAAAAATAAGATAACAGTTGGTTTTGCTGCTCCACACCGTCAAGCACATGGCTGTTCAGCAGATCATTTGGGCTTACCCATGGAGAAACACTTGGCGTCATATTGAGCCTAGCCTAGAAAGAGTAGCAGCCGACCTTGCCGAAAGCAGCAACCAATTATCGATTATCAGACCACTATCAGGAGACCCTGAGGTCATGCGAACGTGAGACGGAAAGTCCTTCTGTCTCTGGGGGCGGAATGGCTAGTTTGACTGCGGCCATTATTTATGCCCTGACGGAATGCCCAAGGAGACTGAATCCTCCAAAAGCCCTGGACTGCGCTATTGGATATCTTGCGGGCATCAAGATATCTGGACACTGCCCAATCTAGCATCCTGAATATACGAAGTATAGCATTTGATGCCAAAGCTGTATCAACCTAAAGAGCCATCCGCCTAAAACATAAATAGCCTATATTGGAGTATTTTGATCAACAGCCCGAAGGTCATCATTCGGGCACTTTTTTGTCAACAGCGAGGGGATATATGGAAAAAGCCTCATACAGTTCAACCATCACGCCCGTCTTGTATTAATTGACATGCAAAGACGATCGGGTTCTTCGATGACAAGCTTTGACTAAGATGAAGCTGCCGTGTGTCGATCTATTTTATTGGTGGCTTTGACTGAGGGTCCCGGGGGCTGTGTCGGGGGTGGTCGTGTCGGATGCTGGGGGTTCCTTTGTCAGGGCCAATCCAGCCTTGCTGTTCTTGGCATTAGGGCTGCGCTTGTCAGCCAAAGTAGCCCATAGTAGCCCATAGTAGCCCCGGAGTAGCTCATAGAGCGGGGAAGGATGTGAGAGATTCGCGCAGCACATAGCTAACTAATCCCACTATAAAGGTCATCAAGCACGTCAGGACTCTCCAAACCCTTCTTCCGTGCCGCGTACTCGTATCAAGACCTTATTATCATTGTTTGTCTCCATACCTCCTCTAAAGCTCATATAACATCCTTTTCTTCCTCATATACCTCCTTGATCAATCTTGACAAATCTGTCTTCCACACGCCGAATCCTCACCCCTTCACCTACACCTTCAGAAACAAATACTCATTCATCAACTATGGCTACGACCGAGTCAAACGGCAAAGCCCCTCTTGCCACCAATCCAGGATTCCGAAACGGAGCTCCAGGTGGCGGCGGCGATAACAGACTCATCAACGTCCAACCACCTCGTCGTGAAGATCTACAGCCAGCCTATGCACAGACTCTACAAGGCGAAAGTGAAGATGCTGGGTCGCATGGATGGTATGGGACTATGAGTATGTTTTCTCTTCTTATACATTGAAGTTCAGTTACTAATGGTCTCACAGTTAACACCCTCGGTTCGTGTGTTGGATGTCTTGGAGCCATTCCCTGCTGTGTCGTCTGTCCCAATCCCTACAAACCAGTCAGCCAAGGCAACGTCGGACTCGTGACCAAATTCGGTCGTTTCTACCGCGCCGTCGACCCCGGTCTCGTCAAGATCAACCCCCTATCTGAGAAGCTCATCCAAGTCGATGTCAAGATCCAGATCGTTGGTACGTTACTTCCACTCCATTTACCAAAAAGAAGTCCCCGCACTGACCCTACATAACCCAGAGGTCCCCAAACAAGTCTGCATGACCAAAGACAACGTAAACCTCCAACTCACCTCCGTAATCTACTACCACATCACCTCCCCCCACAAAGCCGCCTTCGGCATCTCCAACATCCGCCAAGCCCTCGTCGAACGCACCCAAACCACCCTCCGCCACGTCGTCGGCGCCCGCGTCCTCCAAGACGTCATCGAACGCCGCGAAGAAATCGCCCAATCCATCGGCGAAATCATCGAAGACGTCGCCTCGGGGTGGGGCGTCCAGGTCGAATCCATGCTCATCAAAGACATCATTTTCTCCACCGAACTCCAAGACTCCCTCTCCATGGCCGCCCAATCAAAACGTATCGGCGAATCAAAAGTCATCGCCGCCCGCGCGGAAGTCGAGTCCGCGAAACTAATGCGCCAGGCCGCCGATATCTTGTCCTCCGCACCAGCTATGCAGATCCGCTACTTGGAGGCTATGCAAGCGATGGCCAAGACGGCTAATAGTAAAGTCATCTTCCTACCAGCCACAAACCAAACCGTGCAACAGCAACTCGCGCAGGCAGATACTTTTGGCGAGGGACCGAATTCGCATGGGGAGGGCTCCGGCTCGTCGAGTAAGGGGAGTCAGCCGTTTATGGGCGATACGAATGATGGATTCCAGCAGGCTATGAATGCGAGGGTTATTGAGAATATTTAGATGACCCACGGGAACCAGGCAGGGGAGGGGAAGGGGACGTGGTCTATAACGATGGCAGGAATGGTGGTTGGAGAGAAGAAAGGAGGGGGGGGGGGAGGAGTAATGATATCTACCTATTCCACTTTTATAATGGGACGGATGAAGCGATCTTTGCGTACGTCAAGTGCTTGGAAGGGGATGAAGGTTGGAATGGTTCTTCAATCGATCTCTATATACCCTCATTGTCTGGCCGGTCGGATACCCTCCAAATTGACGGTTCTCTGCAGTATTGTTAGGTCTTAATGCAATGAGTGTACTCTACTTAATTCACGGGCTTCTATGAAAAGAGACAATATGATTAACCGTGCCGGTTTTCGTTCAGGTTGCAGATATATCTCGTATCATACAGCAATGCCACTCTATTCCCAACCAGTCAGCCACTAAACTTCATTCACCATTCCCCCATCCCTAATCAAAACCCCTCAACACATTACCCCCCCCCCCCCCCCCCCCCCCCATATCTAAAAAGCCCTCCCATCCCTCCCCGCCTTCTGCACCAACAACCCCACCCCCTCCCTAACCTGTTCCGTCCCCCACACCCCCCCCTCCCCCCCCCTCCTCCACTCCCCCCCCAACCCCCCAATATCCCCCTCCATCCTCCCCCCTCCCCCAACACAACCTCCAAATCCCTCTTCTGGCTCCCCATCCACCTCTTCAAAAAACAAACCGGATCCTTCGCATATCCCGCCAGAAAACTATGTTTCCGTTGACTAGCCGACAGCGCTTGAATGAGCAGAGCGAGGTGTTCGTCGTAGGAGGAGAGGAGTTTGAGAGAGGAGAGGGAGGGGAGGGGGAGGGAAGGGGTGGGGGGGATGGGGAGGCGGAGGGTGTAGATTGTGGGGAGGGGGGAGGTGTCGTGGTGGGAGGGGTCGACGCGGATGGTGTAGGGGAGGGAGAGGGGGGGGAGGGGGGTGAGGTGGTTGGTTATGGCTTTGGGGATGTGGGGGAAGTAGAAGGTTTCTTGGTGGAAGATCTTAGGGGGTGATTTTGTTAGTTTTGTTATTTCTGGGAGGGGGGAGGGATGGGGATAGGGGGTGGGGTGCTTACGGCTCGGAGTTTGTCGTCGCATTGGAATGTGCGTTTGTCGTCGTCTTGTGATAGGCCCATTGCTTTGATGTATTCCCAGAGGCCCATTATTACCGAGGGCCGGTCGTCTTCTTCGGTGTCGAGGACTGCAGCGAGTGCTGGACTGAGCTGCATGCGTTCTGGGGTATCATCGCGGTAGAAATTGACTGTGCAATTGATATTTTCGTCGCCCTTGCGCTCGAATTCGAGGCAGTCGAAGTCAGCGCCTGCTGGGTACACCATAGGGCCCGGACCACTAGGATTTGGCAGCTGCGGTCTCTTCCATTCGATCTGCGTCGTGCCGTCAGGTTGGAGGTTTTTATTGCGATCAAAGTCGATGGTGATTGATTTGAAGAAGTGGGATAGCTTCGTTTTAGGTAGTGTTCGTGGGGCGGGTGGAATGGGGGCTTGAGAAGTCGTCTCGCCTTCGCGAGCCTTAGAATTTCCATTGGTCTCATCTTCTTCATCGTCACTGTCCTTTTCCGAAGCATCGTTGTCTTCATCATCCGGTATGACTCGTCCCTCTATCTTAACCTTATATGTAGCTTCCACCCCCATATTGAAATCGAATGCATTTTCATCCATCTTAGCCCCTTGCCACGGTTGGTTCTCCACCGTATTCGAGATCCATATCCGTATGGTGGTATATTTCTTTACAGCATTGTGTAAGGATTCAAGCTGATCTAGCTTCTTCCTCATCATTACAGCATCCAGTTTCCTTTCCACCTCTCGCAACCGCTTATATTGCTGTACGCCGTCTCCCACTATAAGATCTTCAACGCCTTCAGGCATATTCTTATCTATAGGCTTCTCAGAGCGTCGTTTGGCAACTGCTTGTTGCTCTGCGACTCGTCTGGCAGTCTCGCGTTGTTGCTCTTCCACCATGTTGACAGGTTTCTGCATATGTGAGACATGGGAGGTACTCATTGGCCCTAAGAGTTTGCGAGATTACAGAGAAGTCTATATTAGAGTCTAAGAAGAGTATCTTACCAGGAGGTCGCCTGACTGAGGCTTGGTGATGTGGTTTTTGCTGGGACATTTGTTGGTAGTTGGTAGCGTACTGGCGCTGCATTGCGGGATTCATTGTGGCGGCTCGAAGATTGGGTGCCCAAATAAAGGATGCTCGGGATGCTACAGCCTGCTTGCGACCATTGGCGTATCAAGCACAAGAGCCAGTTTACGTGATTGTTGTCGCGGGAGCATGTAACGTAGCATCGGTCAATATTAATGCCGACTGGATTCCTAAGGTACCAGCCTTATAGACCAGCTAGCGTGATGGATTGTGGTTAAAGGGTGGTCCATTATCATCACACATAGTAAAAGTGATGCAAGCAAAATTATGCTTTATATCTACATGAGGGTTTCGTCACCTAATGGCAGTGCAACGATGAGTATGTATGCAATACGACCCCAAAACACCATCGCTAATAAATACCGGCCCAAGAAAATCACTAAAGAGCAACTGGTCACTCAAACCTAAGGCGACTGTTGCTCTCCTCTATACATGAGATTGAGCAAACAGGGCAGGCCGGTTCAGAAGTATCTCTAGCTCCTGAAGTAGTCGCTACCACCCTCTAATTGTGCCGTGGGAATGTCAGTGCCGATACCACTGTCGCTGCGATGGCCGAAGACAACCATATCCCCTTTGGAAACACTCGGATCCTCTTGGTAGGCTTCCCTGCCCAAAAATAGCTTTCTGCCTTCCGCTTCACCTTCCTCTTCACGTGCAGATTCCGTCTCTGACTCGCCATCTTCGTCTACGGTCATACCTTCGTCTGTGGCGCCAACAGTACCAACGGTCGATGCTCCGTAACTTGTTCGCTTGTCATCCCCATCTACTGTACTGCCATCGGCATAGCTGCCGGTTCCAGAGTATGTACCGGAGTAGCTCGTCCGCCGTTCAGTACCCGCTTGACTGCCTTCAACATCTTCCTCGTCTTCTTCGTCAAGCACGCTATTCTCCTTATCCTCCCCTTCATCAATACCGTCATCTGCATACATTCCGATTGCCTTCGTACCATTCCAGCTTGTCTTTCTCGCGGGGAAGTTTGACTTGACACTGTGACTTCTCTTCAACCCTCCAGCTCCCCAACCGCTCGCTTTTGCGGTACCACCAGCGATCAAAGGATTGGCAAGAACCATCGAACGGTCTGTGGTAGCACCCTTGTTGGCGCCAAGGGTACTCAAACTGAGAATTCGTCGATCAGGTTTACCACTTGCAGCACTCGCGCCAGAAGTCCTAGGCGGTTGCCGCCGTTTAAGAGCCATGCCAACACCGCTACTTACAGCGCTGGGCTGCATCGACGGCACTGTTGTAGCCATGCTACTTGCTCTAGTTGTTGCTGTGGCGTTGCTAGTCGACGACACGACCCTCTTAAGGTTCATGTCTTTCAAGCTTGACGGTGGTCTTGAAGTGGTGAGAAGCGAGCGGGAGTGGTCCAATACACCGTCCAAGATACGGCGTTCGAGCCCATCGGCTCGGGCCTCCATCACATGCAGCTCTTCACGCCTAATCTGGAGGGCTGTCTCAAGAGAAGACAAGTCGGCCTGCATCTTAGACTTGAGTGCAATCAGTTCGTCCTTCTCCCTCAGAAGCTCCTCCACATCTCTGTCAACACGTTGTCGCTGCTCGGAGAGCCTGACTATATCAGCCTCCACAGTCTCCTTTTGCGCTGTTCTCTTTTCCAATGCAATAGCTGCCTCCTCGGCCTCCCTGGCTATCGTATTATTGGTCTCCGTAATTGCAGCTTGTTGAGCTGCAACAAAGGCCTCCATCTGGCTTGCAGTAGAACTTACTTGTTCTCGGATTTGCTCAAGCAAGGCTACTTCTGCGGCAGACTTGCCTGCGTCTGCCGCGTGAGCGACCAGTTGATCAAGTTTTGCGTGGACCTCTGTGTCATCATACTTCTCATGAACTGGGGCTTCTATGGTCGGCTCCGGCAATGGCATGGGAGGGGCAATCGCTGGTAGAGGAATGGAGCCAGGTATTGCATTGACACTTGTCTTGATTTCTTCGGCTGCAGTTTGTGCATGCTCAAAGTGTTGTCCAACGATATTTAGAACGTCATTAACGGCATCAAGGATCTTAGGGTGGTATTCTGTGGTATGCGCTTGGATAGCTTCGACCCCTGTGAGAGCTTTTGAGATCTCAGCTCTCGTAGTTTGATGCTCGGCTTTATCATCCGCTGCAAGTAGGTTATCAACCTTCTGGCTAACGTCGTCAACGCGATTGAACACCATCTTGGAATCCTCGCTCATACGATCACACGAATCTGTGATGGTAGAGCCAAGCGCATCAATCAGTAACCGCAGATCTTCAGCGGCAGTTTTAGTTGCGTGCAAAGCTTCGCTCTGCTCAGCATCCTTGGTTCCAAGGGTCCGCTCCTTCTCTTGGGCAGCGAGTTGAGCATCGTCGTATTTAGTCATGATCTCGTCAAAGCGCTCATCGATCTTGTTATTGAGCTCGTTAATGATGGCATCCTTATGTTCTACGTGTTTGTCGAACAATATCACATGGTTCTGCTCCGCTTCCTCTTTGGAGCTCGCAAACGTATCGTGGACAGTCTCGAATTCCTTCTTCACCGTCTCCATAAGCTTATCGACGTTGGCAGTAGCATCTGCGGCTACGACAGTTTCGCCCATGGTGTCCAATGCTTTCGCAAGGTCCTTGACGCTATGGTGGCTTTCCTTAATTTTAGCTTTGAGCTCCTCACGAACATCATCGAAGATTAACTTAATATCCTCTATTCGATCACCTAGCCCAGCGTGCTCAGTCTTGCGCGCATCGAAAGCCTGTGCGGTGAGTTCGTGCTGGTCTATTACTTGCTGATTGAAATCCTTTATCAGACTGCCAAGCTCGTCCAACTCAGCTTTTGTGGAGATAACATTGATGTCAGGTAGCTCGAGCTCGGCAATTTGAGTCTTGGTGTCCATGCAAAGGGTCTGCAAAGCCTCGATATCGCTCTTGTTTACTTGTTGCCCACCGTCGCCTCCAGGGGTCCTCTCGCGTATCTCCTCGAGGCCGGCCCGGACTTCCTGGAGTAGAGCCTCCAGCATGCCTATATCTTCCTTCGAAACCCCTTCAGCGCGGGCATCAGTTACAGCGTCTTTGGTCTCAAGCAAGATCGCCTCCACGGTGTCGAATTGGGTAGCCCTTGCTAGGCCTTCCGAATCGGAAGACATGAAATCATCAATCTGGGCCTTTGTATTGCGCAATAGTGTTTCAATGGCTTCAGTATCATCCTTGGTGACTGTGTTTTCAGTCTGGGTTTGGTCCCTGTCAACCAGGTCTGCAACAGAGACCTGAACTTCACGAAGCATGGCCTCAAGATTCTCAAGGTCTGCCTTTGCTGCGACACCTTCAGGAGCTTGTTGAGCTACAGGAGGAGGAGGCATATTATCGAGCGCTTCTACCTTGATCCTTAGCTGCGTGATCATCATCTCAAGGTTCCCAATGTCGTTTGGTCGCAGGCTTTGTGCACCCTCTTCATCAGCAATAACGACTTCCCCGTTTCTTGTGCTCGAGAAGCCTCGATCTTGTTGCCCGGATTGGGAAGTGTGCAGGCGATCAACGTCCGCTCTTATGCTGGCAAGGCCTTCCTTTAGAGTCTCGAGGATCTCGTAATTCACGGTCATATCAAGAGGCTTGTTCACCATCCTCTCGACATCAGCGCGAAGGTTGTCAAGCCCGTCATGAAGAGCATCCAGGAGCTCCCCAGTCCCAGACATGATACTCTCCGGCCTGTCCCGCTTGGCTTCAAGCTCCGCGCGAAGAGCGTCGTGTCCCTCTCGGATAGCATCCAGCACCTCCTCTTTGTCTGCTGAAGCACCTCCTCTTACAAGTGTGGTGGCTAAGGTTTCTCGAAGATGCTCGAACTCTTCTTTCATCACGGCGATCGTTTCTGCCTGCCCTTCCGCGTTCGCTCCTCGCGAGAAGTTATTGCTGACTTCTGCCAGCCCCTCTCTGATGGTTTCGAGTATATCCTCTCGTTCCGGATCCGAACCGCCAGATCGGAGTAATGATGTTGCGATTGTTTGTCGAAGGTGCTCGAATTCCTTTTCCATCGCGTCTAGGAGCTCTCCACTGTTAGTCTGCTCGTTTGAGCGAGGAGCGTTGGCAATGCTTCCCTCGAGATCGATTCGGAGATGCTCTAACCCGTTCTTAACGGTTTCGATGATCTCATCCTTTCCGGTCACATCGGCTGCGCGGTCCACATACGTCTCGATATCAGCTCTAAGGACTTCGAGGCCATCCTTCATTGCATCGAGGACCTGTTCTGTGTCTCCGCCATTTGCGACAGAGTATTGCTTAAACTCAACTCTCATCCCATCAAGGAGATCCTCCATTTTTTCCAGGACCTTCTCTCCAACCCCGCCCATCGGGGTAGGGGCGCCTTCAAGACCGGCTTTGACAGCGTCGAATAGGTCCTCTCGGTTGAACTCAATATCTTTGGACAAAGGCGCTTGAGCGGAAAGGCCTTCTTTCACAGCATCCAGAACATCGTCGCGCGTTATTTCAGGCTCCCTTGACACTCCCACGCTCGAAGACGGGAATTCGAAGCTCTCGAGGCAATCTCTCACTGTCATCAAAATTTCATCTTTGGTGAGAGACGATTCGGTCTCGATAGGAGCTGGAGGCTTGAAATCCTGCAGACCTTCACGGACAGCTTCTAAGACATCCTCATAGCTTGCTCCACCGATTTCTTTGGTTTGTTCCTCAGACTTGTAGTCTTGCAGACCTTCTTTCAAACATTGAAGGATTTCTTCGCGCTCCAATCCAAAATTCTGCAATTCGATCTCTGGTTTATATGTCTCCCATGCCTCACGGACAGCGTCGAGAATTTCCTCTCTTTCAATACCAGAGCTAGGTTGATGCATAGCTACTTGCTGTTGCAGGGGAAACTCGGTCAATGCATTCTTGACCGCCGTATAGACCTCCTGGCTATCGACAGAGCGCCGCGAGACCATTGAGGAAGATGATTCACGTCTTCTTTCTCTGATTAGTTTCTCCATATGATGCTTCAATTCGGCCAAGCCGTCTTGGACTATTTGAGCGATTTCCTCGCGGCCAGGACCCTGAGCATCGCCTCTAGACTGGCTTGTGGATTCGGCCTGCTCCAGTTTTCGGGCGATATCGCGGCCCATGCCAAGCACTTCACCTCGTAGCTCTCGCAGATGCGCTTTGACTTCTGCCGTCATACCACCCCCTTCGGTGATACTGTCCTTCATCTTCTTAAGTAGCTTTTGAAGATCTTCGTTGACAACGATGTCGGCGGCTTTCGGTGTTGTATGAGCCATTACAGTGGCCATTTGCGGCGTCACATACTGTGGGGACTTGGCCATGGTATTAGGAGGAGGATCGAAGTTTAGCGGCCGGTTTCCAGCTCCATTGCCATTGTCTCTCCGTGTCACCAAGGCTTTACTGCTGCCATTGTCCTTCAGAATGCCTAAGATTTCTTCCAGTTTTTTAGCTACTTGCGGATCGGCGTCTTTTGACTTTGGCTTGTCCTGAAGCTCTTTGAGTAAGGACAGCACTCTTTCTTGACCTTCTTTCGTCCCCATTTCTCGAAGTATCTTTTCTAATAGTGCTATGCTTGCAGCTCCATCCAGGCTGTAGGGAGAAGCTGATATCTCCCGGTCAATCGAAGCCGCAAGTGCACTATTTGGACTGGGTATCCTTGGAAGCGAAAAACTTTTCGACATGCCTGGAGGTGAGAAATGTGGCTTGCTATCCAAAAACAATCCGCCAGGTCGTTGAGTATAAGCACTGGGTGCACGTGAGCCCTCATTTGCTTCGGACTCAGTCAAGCGCGTAGATAAATTAGACACAAGATCCCGGAGACTTTTACGTATATCTTCATCCCTGGAATTTGTAGCTTCTTTCAGGCTAATGAGGTCCGTCGCATTGTCTTTGCTGCGTCTACTAAGCTGGGCCATTTCTCGCTGTAGATTGGTGGCAATGCTTGTGAGACTCAAAATTTGAGTCGAAATAGCATCAAAGTCTTGGGATCTACGTGTGTTCGAGGTAGAGATGTTGGTAATGTTGGAGAGCGGAGGAGGATCAATCTCCTTTGGTGTAGCCATGTTCTGTAGTGCAAGCATCGTCGACGATGGAGGGGTATTTTCTCCCAGGATGGGTCTTGGTGGTGGCCTTCGCAGGCTGGGTGTGTCCCTTCCAAAGTCTTTGCCCCCCGGAGTAGTTGTCCCAGACTTTGTAGTGTCAGATCGAGTCGGGCTTCTCTCCGGGGACCTATTTTCAAAGTCGAAACCTGGTGTACGAGGTAATCTCTGCGGTGACTTCTCTGGAGACTTGTCAAGAGAGCTTAATACGTCAACGTAGCTATTTCTGCCATTGCCATTGCCATTGCCACTGCCTTCCTGGAAAGACTGCAATCGCTTATGATGCTGAGTCTTAATCAAAGATTTCTCTGGCGATTTGGTAGGTAAAGGATTGATTGTGTATGCGCTTTCCCTGGCCTTTGCTGTCAACGCCTCGGCTGCTGCCGCTATACTCTTCGAGGCATTCGGCTTTGCAGCAGGGCTAGACGACCCGGGATTTAATGGTAGAGGTGGCGGCGCGCGATCTGGGTCGGAACTATCCCACCTGGTATATGCCCACAGCCGTCAGTTAGGTAACAGAAAGATGAAGGATGAATTTGCCTACATCGGAACTGATGCACGACCGGAGTCAGAGACAGAGGGTTGATGTCTGAGCACGAGCTCCCGGTCGCGGGACTCGTCCCTATCCACAGATGGCATGGCTGCTTATTTGTGCTGTAGCGAGGAATGTCGCGAGCAATGCAGTTAGCCAAGAAGCATGATATTTTGTGGTCTGCTTTTTCTCTGAGGGTGGCTCAAGAAGCCAATTGATCTAGCGAAAATTTTGTAGAGCACGAGCAGCGACCCTCGAGCTCTGCTCTTCGTAAGTTATGATGTTTGTGAGGTATCTTGCGATGCGCTGGTGGCAGACGCTCGGCCGACTCGAAAAGTAAACAAATGCTCCCGATATGGCAAGCGCGCTCGGTACCGCGGTCAAACCAATCACCCGAATTTGACGACGGGTAGGGCTGAATGCCCACACAGACAATTTGGCGACCACTACACTCACTCTACAATCATCACTAGCCCTACCAGCAACGATGAAGTGTGAGTTACAATCACCTGTATGAAATACTGAGCTATTTGACTAACAACTTGGCTGGTAGTCCTCAAGGTTGGCCGCGTGGCCATTATTACCCGAGGGAGATATGCTGGCAAAAAGGTAACTACTTCAGCTTGCTCCCTACGACAAGCGGAGTAGCAACAAGTACTTTACTAACTATGGATTCCAACAGGTCGTGATTATACAACCCCTCGATACCGGCTCGAAATCGCACCCATTTCCCCACGCCCTCATCGCAGGCATAGAACGCTATCCCTCCCAAATCACGCGCCGGATGTCCAAAAAACGACAGGACAAGCGCTCGAAAGTGAAACCATTCATTAAGACCATCAACTATAACCATCTGATGCCTACACGATACACACTGGAGTTAGAAGGATTGAAGGGCGTGGTAACGAATGATACGTTCAAGGAAGTCAGTCAGAGGGAGGACGCGAAGAAGACGGTGAAGAAGGCGTTGGAGGAGAGGTACACGAGTGGGAAGAATAGGTGGTTTTTTACTCCGCTGAGTAAGTACTACACCGCAGTGGATCCTGGGGTATTCTGCTAACATTAACAGGGTTTTGAGCGTGCGACAAATTCATGATGATGGAGGCTTCGTGGGGTACTTCAGCTACTAGTGTAGATAGCTAGGACGTGTCTACCGTGCAGAGCTCACCATCTATCTCCATATCGCTATTGTGGCTGTGCTCATACGTTCAAGGCTTCTTGCTCTCTGAGTACTTTCCAACTAATGCCAACATTATTCTAGCCAAATCTAGCAGTGTTCCCAAGTGCTCGCCTATGCGACTTTCAAGACCGTTGTTTGCCTTGTACAATCAAGGCTTAGCCAGCTACGGCCCGCAGATCGCATCCTTATCAATAAGTCTTAGAGTGACATAGTCAAAGAGGCCGTTTTCGCCCTTGACTGACGAGCAATGTTGTGGGCAAAGCATAAAAATCTCAAGTTCCAGGCAAACACCAGGATTCCTCTCACGATGTTATTCACAATATCAGAAGCTAGATACCTGGAAGCCAAATCTTTCATTACATTGGCGATACGTGGTCCTCTTCCTTCATGTCAGGTCACCAGCTTCCAATATATCGATAGGTCCAGTGCTTTCAAACGAGAGGAGCTAACAACAATAAGTTGAAGCAGCATAGGTCTTGAGTTGTGAAGTGTGCTACCCAGAAATCCGGCTTCTATCGGAAGTTTGAGGTTATAAGTTAAAAGTCACAGAGCTATTTTTAGACCACTTTCTATCTAATATTGTTTGAGCACCACCCATAATTCAATAGTGAATGCAAGAGACAGCAAATGTTTCAGCCGCTAGAGGGTGATTCTCGAGTGCAGATTTTCGGGTGTTAATGAGAGGACAGGGTTGAAGAGAAATTTTTGTACCAATTAACATGTGACTTGAAACCCCATGTTTCAGTAGGCTTGCACCTCAACACCTGAGAATACTTAAAGCACAGCGGTATATTATAACTGCATCTCATAGAATACTTTTGCCAGATTACGAAAATGACACTCTTACTCACTGTGCTCTCTTCCTGCTGGCGCCGTTTTGATTTGGTGTTTCCGTACACCTCTGCTCGATTGCAACACTGGCTGTACTTCCTTTCCGACGCCAATCTGAAAACGCTCGATCACCATTCACTGATACTCACCGTCTTACCTGTGTACTTGTTCCTTTTCGGGAGAGCCATCGAGCTAGATCGTGAACGGCGCGGGCTCCCAAATCAAAATCGTCCTGCGTTAGAACCTGTGGGCAATGCTCTGTTTAAATGGTTCGTGCTGTACCAGGCGATAGAAATTCTCTGAGCATTTGCAGCGGTCATCACAGCGCCAGGCTTCTTAGCCAAGTTCATTGTGGCACTAGATCTCTGGTTCGATCTCATCCTTACCTGCACGGCCAAACTTTCCTTCTGCATCCTAGTTCAATGGCTGGCTCACAGATTGTTATATTCGGTGGTTGTTCGCGAAGTACCTCGAGACTTTACCGAGTATGCTCGCTTGTGCAAAGACGTACTGAGGTTGTATTTTTGGAACATGGTAGCTGCTATGGTCCCAGAGTCTAGGGACGAGGCATTTGCAGCGGACCATTTCCGGGAAGACGAACTGGGGGAAAGCGACAGCGAAGAGGAGCTCGACAATGAGGTAGATTATGAGGAGGAGTATGGAGAGGAAGAATTTAGTGATTGGGAAGATTATGTGGCACCGGTTGGTATGGAGGGATACTATGGGGAGCAAAGCTATGATAATGAGGAACTCAGTTCGGAGGGTCGAATGGGATGGGAAGAGGGTGACGGCGACGAAGATGCAGTGGTCCGTTGAGGTATATCATACCTTAGGCATCTGGTGTAGCAAGACGGGGCAGGAGCAGGCTTGGCGAGAGCGGCTCAACGGTTTGACGGTCTCCACAATCATTCATTCCCGCAATACGGGGACCCCTGTTTACGTTTACGCAATCGGCAGTGATCGGCAACGCTAACCCCCAGGGCCATTGAGACTGCTGATTGGTCCAGCCTGCCTGGCGGAGTTGATGTTCTAGGCGTTCCTGTTTGCCTACCATTTAAGAGGGAAGCTGCGCCGGGCCCTTCGCACATACCTTACCTAGCTTACCTTACTTACCTTACTAAAGTACTTCACGCAGCCTCAGCCCTCAACCTTCACTTCTTCGCCTGCAATCATTCCTTCTTCACCTCACAAACATTTAACTTGCGCACTTACCCTTCTGCAATCTGTCACTTCCCTTGCCTACCATTCAATCTCCATTTCTCCCAGCTTCCCATCACCATAAGCTCTTTCTTTCCCTTCAGACAAACCCATTCCACAAACCAGTCAATACTCTCGCGCCTTCCCTATAAAGTCCTTCATTTGGCTTTCTTCCTCAAGATGGCTCCCAACAACTTTCACAGCTTCACAGATTCACCAACGCTGCTCTTATCACCCCAGCATCAGCATCAGCATCAATATCCACGATTTTGTGCACCATCACGATCAGCTCACACTCTACGATATCAATCTTTCGAGACCATCATGCCGTCCACTACCAGGTCCAGCTCGAAATCCAGCGCCGAAGAAGAGCCAGCTTCATCGAGCCCACGCTCAGGCCCGTCCACACGGCCATCGACACGGCCAACTTCCACAGCTGATCCGGTACTGATCAACGTACACAACGGAAATGGCAGGAAACGTACGCGAGATGAAGATACGGACATGACTAATCTTCCTCCCCAAATCACACCAGCCACGAGTCCAAGCTCTTATTACAGTAATGTTATTGCTCGCCGAGATCCACTCACTGGTGAGCACACCGCAATGGAGGGTCAGACAAATTTGAGCGCTGGGGCGATCGAGGCACATATGCAGCATCGTTTGCAGGATATGCCTCGACAGGGTACCACGGAGGAAGAAAATCTTGGCGATTCACCTCGACGAAAGGCTCAACGCACCACGAATGGCCACACCAATGGAACAAGCCCTTCGCCGGATTCTCCATTTGCGAACAACAGGTTCGAAGAGTTTGTTGATCAATATTCTCGCCTCCTGGGGGTTGGATGGCGCCAACCAAGTCCTGCTACTATGCAAGGAAGTGCACGTGGATGGGCCCGCTACATCGAGACTAATTATCCGCTCACGCAAGTCGAGATTGTCGCTCAGACCAGTGAACAGACACTGGTAAGAGCCATTGAAGGCACCTATTTATTCCACGAGAATTTGCGAGAAGGTCGACTCTTGTCCCGAGTCCATGACGATGCCATTGAAAGGCTACGACAAAACTCCAGGAATCCACATTTCGAAGGTGTAAATTCGATGACCCCGACCCGACAAGCCAATGCTGGGCCTAGCAGCGACGAGGGGCATTCGCCCAGCAGATCGCCACCTGAAGCCGGGGCGGGGGTTGATGTCGATGCAGAGATGGAGCTAGATTGAGAGATGGTTCTCAATATCACGCGTCGTTCATAATCCACGGCGTCATATTTCTCGAACTGGTGGAACTTTGGCAACTCTGGTTGATTGGCCTAGACTGCATGGTTGGATGCTTTCTGCTTTCTCGTTTCTTTTGCTTTGTTGTATAATAGAGGACTGGGAGTGTGGCGAAATGGCGTCACACTATCCAGGTCTGCTTGCTTTGGCGTACAAAAAGGGGAAACGCTGGTAGCTACCACGCCTCTGTCTTATCACTACCAGAGCATGGGGCACTTCAATAGACCGAAATTTAAATGAACACAATTATAAGTGCATCTTGAACTCTGTGAACCTGTCGATCGCTGTAGAATCGAGAGAGATTGTCATCGCCGCCACCTACGGAATTTGCCCCTTAGTTCTAGAACTACTGGCGGATTTGTCCCCGCCGAAGCACCAATCCAATCAACTCCCCTCTAAGTCCAGCCATGCCACTACATCCCGTTTTCAAAGCAGGCAACACCGCCCTAATCACCGGTGCCGCCAGCGGAATCGGTCTTGCAGTCGCCAAACTCTGCTACAAGCATGGCATGAAACTCGCCCTCGTCGACCGCCACACCGAAGCCCTCTCCCAAGCCCACGCCCACTTCGACAATGGCCCCTCCGTACGAATTTACTCCATGGACGTCAGCAAACTTGACGAATGGACCGACCTCCGCGTCAAAGTAGAAATGGATTTCGGCCAGGTCAATTTCCTAATGCTGAATGCAGGCATCGGTCTGAAAAGCGGATGGGAGGACGTTGAATACTTTCATAAAGTACACACACCTTCCCCCCCCTCCCGAAAAAAACCCCAATCCAATCGAATCGATCGATCATAAGCAGCCAATAACACTGACAGGTTATTTTAGATAATGGACACCAACCTCTTCGGCGTCATAAACGGCATATCCACCTTCCTCCCCTCCCTGCGCTCCCAACAACCCAACCCCACCGCCATCATCATCACAGGCTCCAAACAAGGCATCACAAACCCCCCCTCCAACCCCGCCTACAACGCCTCCAAAGCCGCTATAAAATCCCTCGCTGAGCACCTCTCGTTTGATTTACGACAGACACCTACGAGTGTGCATTTGTTGGTGCCGGGGTGGACGTTTACGGGGATGACGACGGCGGGGGTGGTGGGGGGAAGGGAGGGGAAGCCGGAGGGGGCGTGGTGGCCGGAGCAGGTGGCGGGTGAGTTGGAGAGGGGGATGGGGGAGGGGAAGTTTTATGTGGTGTGTCCGGATAATGATGTTAGTGAGGAGATGGATCGGAAGAGGATGTTTTGGGGGGTGGGGGATGTGGTGTATGGGAGGCCGCCGTTGAGTAGGTGGCGGGATGGGTATAGGGATGATGCGGAGGAGTGGATGAAGAGGCAGGAGATTTGATGGGGATGAAGCGACCTACATATCACATGAGTCTGAGCAGTGGACCCAGCTCGTGGTTGTACTTCCATGTATATATATTCGAACAATTCTCACAAAGAGCCCGCTCTTGCAAGACCACAGTTATGGATGTTAACCCTCCCCTTTCTTGCCTTGCTTGTCCGGACTGTTTCCCTCGCCCACATCTCCCTTCTCCACCACAAAGGCACTATCAACCCCACTCCACCCCCTCAACACCCTCTGCAAACCTACTGGCAAGACCCCTAACCACGCAATATACCGCGCATAAGCCGGCAAACACACCAACCCTCCCTCCCCCTCATCAAGCATCTCAACAATCCTCACAGCAACCTCCCCAGCCGCGACTATTGGCCCAAAGAAGTTCTGCAGCCAACCACGTAATCTGACATTTTTGAATAGCTGCGTATCCAATTGCCCCGGCGCGACCAGTATCGTCTTAATCTGAGGCGCCATATCTGCAAGTTCAGCGGTAATAGAATTATGGTACGCGATGAGTGCAGCTTTCGATGCCGTATAAGCAGATAGGTTGGATGCGCCGAGATGCGCAAGGACTGAGGAGACGGTAACCAGCGTTCCTCCCTTTTTGCCTTTGAGAAGTGGCTCAAGGAACAGGCGAGTGAGGTGGTATTGGGCAATTGTATTCGTAGCAAATGTCCTCTCCACATCCTCCTTTCCCATCTCCAAGAACGGCTTGCCATTGACCACCGCAGCGTTGTTGATTAGAATCGTTGGGGTACCCAGCTCTTCCACAAGGCGTTCCCAAGCTCTCTCTAGCTCTTCGTAGTCACCGATGTCACACCTATAACGACTCACACCCTCCTTCTCCTCTCCATCCTCGTTCCTTACGGCAACATCCAATACTCCAACTTCTACCCCCCTCAACGCAAAGATTTCTGCTAAGCAACCCCCTAGTCCTCCTACGCCTCCCGTTATTACCACGACTTCATTTTCCCAATTAATCTCCCTCGGCGCGCCATACGCAATTTGCTTGTTAACGTCGTCTAAGATGCGGTATAGGGAGACGCATATGGCGAATGCAGTGGTTAGGATGAACGAGGGGGAATTGTATGGAGTCGCTATGGCGCGGAGGCAGAGAGGTATAAGAGCCGCGAGGAAAGGGTGAAAGATAGTTACGCTGAGGACGTAGAGGAGGAGGTCGAGGGTCAGGTGGGAGTGCCAGGGTGGGCTAGAGAGCGCCGATTCCATCGTGCGTTCCTTCGCGTCCGATTTTGGGGAATCATGATGGGCGGGCGTTGATTGTCTGCAGGGAGGCCGCGGCGCAAGATATGACGGCCTAAGGTTGCGGCCCGCGGCCGCTTTAGATAGTCCTAGGGGCCTTCTTGGGAGGCTTGGGGAGTTGCACTCAACACAGGCTCGTCCATGATGAATGTCGTCGTGCGTTTAACGAAGCTGCTTTGTCCGTACAATTACTATGAGGCGGGAAAGTACTTCAGTCCTTGCGATATCCTTCCAGTAAACTTTGGCGGAAGTTTCTTGGACGAGACAGTGGTATGACCTTCTCTCACCCGCGAACGCGACAATTCCATCCAGTTGCGGCTGTTTGGAATACTGGAACATCAGGAAATCCATTTTCAAACACTAGTGCGAGACCTTGTGTCAAAAGATATATGTAGAATGCTTTCACATCCCCTCACGTTTGGATGGACGACTCAGGAGCACTAATAGCATGCCTGAGCCGCGCATTCTCCTACAATTCATCCGCGAGACTCCTGGTCTTACTTCACTCAAGCTGACATCAGCCTCGTCCGTTTTCAAGGGGTGTTTGAAGCCATACTGAGACAATGAATCATTCCCACGCCCCCACTATTCCAGAATTGAACATACCGAACTAGTGGTGTGGAATCCACAGGATTATGCAAGGAGAGATCGGAAATGGTGGCTATGTTCCATGAAGCCAGAGAGTACATCATGAGGAGCTGCTGACGTTTCATATTCGCTCTGCAATGACTGCCTCTTGATCTCCTTGCCATGCCTAGTCCTCTATCCATCGTCATTAGAGTTGGTGCTGTTGTTGCAAGCTGTATTAAATCTCTCCAGGTCTATAGCGACGTGACTGCTCATTTCAATGCTCTCAGTGTTTCCGAGATATCGACGAAGACGGAGTTTGACAGCGTAGCAGCCTTATTGCAGAGAATTGTGGAATTTTTGCTCTCAAGACCACGATTGGCAGCACAATGGGCATCAAGCGAGACCCTCGCAGGCAAAGCTCTACACTCCACCATGGAAATTTGCGAACTGATGTTTTCTGTCCTCACTGACGAACTGTATGGGTTGACCGAGAAGAGTCTGGAAATGTGTCAGCCATGGTCCACCAAGGCTCAACTCGTCCAGTTGTGGAACGCGTCTGGCGTCAAAATAGCACTTCAGCACATGTCAGCGCTGATTTCGGCGCTAGATCTTCTTCACTCATTGTTGATTATGTAGGTCAATTTCCCTCTGTCTCTCTGCGAGCCTGCTAATTTTGAAAGCGAGGGAAAGGCTGAAATGATGGACATTCTCACTGACGAACGAAGCCGGGAAACTTTTGCCAAGCTCACATGCTGTGCACATCGATTGAAAGCAAAGAGAGATGGCATTCTCGGACGGCCTGAGAGCAACTCCTTACCTTTGACGACAGCCCTACCGACAAACCTCGGTTTTGATTTAGACTCCTACTTCGTTGATAGCGAGCCTTACCGGAGGGCATGGATGTTGGCAAAGAGTAAAAACTCCTCGAACCATGTCACACAGCCGAAACATAAATGGGATGAGCCTACAGATCTAGCAAGAACAACCGCCACTTTCCAACCCGTGCGTCAACAAAGGAATCAGCTCAGCTTTCGTGGGTCCGAGGTCCGCGAAGTCTCAAAAAAGCAAAGATCTTGGTGGCAAGTGAGGAAGGATACCGGGAACTTTGGGTGGGTCCCTTCGAACTACCTCACCCTACTTAACCCTCATGTTTCGATACATGACGACGGTCCTGCTCGCTTTGAAAAGCGGCTATCTCAGTCAGATTGCCCTCCTCCCCCATACACGCAAACTCCCAACGAGATACAAAGGAACATAGCGAATCACACAGCCGACTTGCAAGTACCGGACATGTTTGCCTTACTTGATCATCCGCAGATTGCTCAAGCGGTATTGAATGCAACAGACTGAGCAGTGTAAACGAGGCAAAGCGTAAGTCGGTTGCCGAGAATTATTCTCTTCCAGACGCGTGGACAGGTACTACTCGGGTGGTAAAGGAGATTTTGTTGCCGCAGGAGTGTCCTATGGTCGTGGGTTCGCGAGTCACCGGTGACAGTGCGTCAGAGTGAGGTCAAGGCCCTTTCTAAGCATAGATATAATGATGTCACGAAGCGTTACTCAATATAATACTCTTTCGCCTTAGATCTTTCTGTACTACCTCGTATCGACATATAGGATAGCATTTGCGTAGGTAGAAAAGACTGCTAGGCCTTTCAAGCAATTAAGTCGTTGCTCGTAATCAGGCCGGATTTGAGTATGAATGGCCATCGGCCTCAGGCATCACCTGGAGTTGCCGTCTCATTCTTAGAGCCTGTCCTTAAAGTAGGATTGCTAGCGTGTTCTAGGGTCCAGATGGTCTCCTAGTGGGAGGGTACACCGCTCCATCTCCCATTAGCAAAACCAGCCGTAGGAAAGCGCCAGTGCATTCATAATCGGAAAAGATTTCCCAGACTGCGGTACCAAATAGCAAGTGTGGAACCCTCTTTTCATGCAGAAAGTGGCCAGAGTGCTCTTGTGTCGACACCGCCTTATTACCCTCTCCCATGACTTCTCCCTTTCACGTTTTCTCTTGTCGCCTCTCTCATATCACAAACACATCATCTACCCCTCTACTTCTGCCAGCTCACTTGTGAAAATACAAAATATGGCCTATCAGCCCTCCCCTGAGCCATTCATCGTCCAATTTTACGACCCCAACAACCAGGCAAAAGACAGAAGAGGCAGAACTAGATCCTCGATCATAGCCTGGAGTGATGACGAGCTTGAGTATCACCACGATTACATCCAACTCCTTTTTCCGCTACCGGAAGGTTCCCCATTCAATCCATCAGCACCTGTAATCGACGAAGCAACATTCTATGCATTTCGCTCCAGACTAGAACTACAAACTCAGCTTCACGCCTCTTTACACCGTATGCTTCATTTCTATGGATTTCGATTCGCCTCTGAGACGGGCAGTGGTGGCCATTCACAAAGTTTGCAAGTCTTGAATGGCTCAAATTACTCAGAAGCATCAAGGAACTGGGTGAGAAGATTTAATCACAACCATCTGCGTATCACGCGTATTCTTCGCTCACTTAGAGTTCTTGGACTCGAAAAGGAGGCTTCGGAGTTCTTCAAGGCTTTGAAACGTGTCTACGAAGAGGGTAAGATTGGTCAGAAATCCATGATGTTCTGGACCAGAGCCATTGAGAGGCCGCTTCATTTGGCTCCAGAGGACGAGGATTACAATGGCGGGTGTGAATTCCTGTATGAGTTTGAGTCTGGGAAGGAGACGAGCTCTAAATCAAGTCCAAAATCTTCATGCAATGGTGAGGAGGAAGCGGAAGAAGTAAATGACAGCCGTGAGACTGCGAGGGAAAACAAGTTGCCCACTTCTGATGATGGGGACCCTCTGAAGACTGTATCGAAGAGTGAGCTTTGATTAAGTGTCTAGTCACAGGCCAACCATTTTAGGTCCTAGGCGTAATTGATGGCCATGTCAGCTACACAGGAAAACATATGCTGTACTCTTACGCAGCGCTTGCTACCTTACAAGAATATCTGAAGAGTGAAGTCATCGCCTCGAATCGGTTTGTATGACCGGGACTCGAAATAGCTCGCCACCAGACTCCACTACGGCCGTTTATAACATGTTCGCAGCTTCACTGGAAAAGTAAATACCTTTAAAACCCTATCAACACTTTCGAACCTTAATTCGACTGCCTGCTGTACGATATTGGCAGCTGTAGATTCCATGAAGTGATCTTACAAATTTGCAACGACTGGTCATTTGCTTCACAACACCATGGCTGTTTTCCCTCCCGAGGTGTTGGCTGAGATCTGTCAACACTATGAGAACGATAAAGGTATTCTCAGAAAATTGAGACTCGTCAATCAATTCCTAGCTGCTGAGGCTGCAAAATACCTCTATAAGACCCTACTTGTATATCAAACCCCCTACAGTTGGAAGAAGCTGCACCTCGTCTCACAATGTCAACGTCTTACCCACCATACCGAAGAGCTCGAGATAGCTACCTTGGAGTATCTCCCCGTCTATGCGGACTTCGAAGCCTGGAAATTGGCTACCTCGGAAGCCAGACTGGCCGCTCAGAGATCATCGAGTAGCCTTGCACGAGCGGCCGCGGTCATAAGCGAGGCTGATCGCTATACAAGCTATTGCACATGGCAAAGCGGCGAGCAGGACATATTAAATGCCATGGAGTCAGATGGTGAGGATTTTGAATTTCTCAGTCGACGCATAGGTCCAATCTCGTTCCCCAATCTCCACACTGTCAAGTCACTTGGCGCGTACGAACTCTGGCCAAGGACGCCCCAGGGTCCCACCAATAGAAGAGAACGGGAGACGTCTGTGTTGGAGTCTCTGGAACCCAACACCAAGACGTGTAAACGTATGAGTGCCCACTTAGCTTTCACTCTGGACGAATGTTGGCTCAGTAATCCCCTGGGTAGCAACATTGTCTCGCTCGAGTTACATAGATACCGAGAAATTTTGGATGAACAAACATTCAATGTTTTCGCTCTTCGAACACTTCAAAACCTCACACTCAGCTTTCCATCCGGCCCTGAGGCAGTTATAAATAGCAAAATGTGGGGTCCAGTACGTACAAACAAACATTGCCCTTGTATTCACCACGCCATGATATAAAATTCAAACATACCACTGACTATCGCATCCTACAGTGGAAACTTGCCCATTGGTTGCGTGATGCTCAAGATTTGAGAACCCTAAAGATCGTGACCCAAGACATCGAGAATTGGGAATGCATTGCCTATCGCAATGTGATCCGGCTGTTCAAAGACGCCGCCTGGCCAAAGCTCAACAGTATTCACTTTAACGAAACCTTCATGACGTCTAGATATTTGCTGCCGTTCTTGGAAAAACATATCGACAGGTTGGCATTCCTGTGGATTGAAGAGCCTATAGTGAAGAAGGATGACTGGGAAAAGTTAGCTGATAAGATTCATGTGATGTTTTCGGCTACGACATGCAATCTGATTCTCACTGATCCCCATCCTGCCGCTGAGGATGAAGTTTACCTGGATGATAATGACGACAACAACTTTTTCACACCAGAGTGGCACCCGGATTACGGCTTTATCCGTTGGGACGAGAGACATCTGTATAGTTACCTGCTTGGAGAAGACTCAGTTGGAGACGACTCAGCTAGAGACGACTCAATTGGAGACGACTTACTGGGTATGAACGATGATGCTAGCGTCAATGGGAATACAGACTAGCATAAATGCAGCCCAAACCATCTCTCTGTACATTGGATATAAATACCAAATTTTGGCGTCTTGCAAAGCTCTGAAAAAGCCCACAATATGCGGAAGTTGATAATTCCCATGTTGCCATCCCTACCATTAAACCCTCCTCTTCCGGCGAGAATCAATACATTCGATGGATTTGCCAATGAATTCAAGTGGCCTACAATCCACGGTATCGAGCCTGGAAAATAAACTTCATGGGTAGGCAAAAGGGCAGGAGTGATAGATACAACGAACGAATGAGCGACTTCTGGGCCTTGTCGTAGCTTTGCAACGAGTATCACGAGAAAAATTTCAAGATTAAGATTATAATGCAACAGTGAAATACCTAGCAGATTGATGAATCATTATAGGTAGAAGAACTCACCTACCAACTGTGTGCAAGCCACAGAAGGGCCCCTTAGAGACACGCTCGAGCTTGTCGCCTAGGCAATGGGATCAGTCCCCGGAGCCGCATCATTTGGCCCCCAAATGCCGACCAGCTTTAGAGTTCTTTAAGGGGTCTTTCGCTCCCTCTAGGGATTAGCCTTACACGGATGTCGGGGAGTTCTTCTATCGGTAGATCTCCGGAAGTAGATTTACCAAGAGTGCTTGTGACAATATCGTCACACCTGAACGCGCTCAGAAAATGTATCTGCATATCGAATCTTGAACTCTAGAAACTTTTATTCTGCACGAGTTGACACCACACTTGAGCATATAGTAGCAAGTTTTCAGTCTTCCACGTTCAAAATGCAGGCTCCGGTAGTCGTAATGAGTAAAATCCCACGCTTTAGCCCGCCCCATAGGAATTCACTTACGGTACTAACATACTCGTGCAGACACGCAGGCGGGCGACAGACAAGTGGGGCGAAAGGCACAGCTATCCAATATCACAGCAGCCAAGACGTAAGCTACAAGAAGATCAAATCTGGTTCCAAAACTGAACGACTACAGGGTAGCAGACATCATAAGATCATGTCTGGGCCCCAAGGCTATGCTGAAGATGCTACTGGATCCCATGGGAGGTATAGTGCTTACGAACGACGGCCATGCTATATTACGAGAGATCGAGGTTGCACATCCTGCCGCAAAGAGTATGATAGAGTTAAGTCGAACGCAAGATGAGGAAGTTGGAGACGGGACGACGACGGTCATAATATTAGGTAGGTCGGGCTCTGCCCTCGGCTATCCTCAAATGCTTATTGGATTCAGCTGGAGAAATCCTTGCCCAAGCTCTTCCACAACTCGAACGCAATATTCATCCTGTTGTCATAATCGCCGCGTTCAAACGCGCCCTGGCAGATGCGCTGGATATAATCGAAGAAATTTCCCTTCCCGTGAACATCAACGATGACAAAGCTATGTATCAGTTGATATCATCGTCAATAGGAACCAAGTTCGTCTCTCGATGGTCAGAACTCATGTGCAATTTGGCGCTTAAGGCCGTGCGGACTGTTTCTCACGATGTGGGTGGTGGAAAGAAAGAGGTGGATATAAAACGTTATGCCAAAGTTGAAAAGATTCCCGGAGGAGAGATCGAAGACAGCAAGGTGCTTGACGGAGTAATGTTAAACAAAGATATCACACACCCGAAAATGCGTCGCCTAATTAAGAACCCTCGCGTGGTCCTTCTCGACTGTCCTTTAGAATACAAAAAGGGCGAATCACAAACGAACATCGAAATCAGCAAAGAGGATGACTGGAACCGTATATTACAAATAGAAGAGGAACAAGTGAAACACATGACCGATGCCATTATAGCACTTAAGCCAGATCTCGTTATCACCGAAAAGGGCGTCTCCGATCTCGCCCAACACTTCCTCGTTAAAGCCAACATTACCGCCCTCCGCCGTGTCCGGAAAACAGACAATAACCGCATCGCCCGCGCCACAGGAGCAACTATTGTCAACCGCGTCGATGATCTCCACGAGTCAGACGTGGGTACCCAATGCGGGCTGTTTGAGATAGAAAAGATCGGCGACGAGTACTTTACTTTCCTCACCCAATGCAAGATCCCCAAAGCATGTACAATCCTCCTTCGCGGCCCTTCAAAGGACATACTCAATGAGATTGAACGAAATTTACAAGACGCCATGTCCGTTGCCCGCAACGTGATGTTCCATCCTCGCCTGTCACCAGGTGGAGGGGCTACGGAGATGGCAGTTTCCGTGCGGTTAGCGCAGATGGCAAAAGGGGTGGAGGGTGTGCAGCAATGGCCTTATAAAGCTGTTGCAGAGGCGATGGAAGTCATCCCGCGGACACTGATACAGAATAGTGGTAGCAGTCCCGTTAGAGTATTGACGAAATTAAGGGCAAAGCACGCGGAGGGCGGGAGTACTTGGGGCATCGATGGGGATAAGGGGACGCTGGTGGATATGAGGGAGTACGGGGTTTGGGAGCCGGAAGCTGTGAAGCTGCAAAGCATCAAGACTGCTATTGAGGTATGTTGTGCATTTTCACTATGGGAAGATGGCTTGCTGACTTTTACCGCTAGTCAGCATGCTTGCTGCTAAGAGTCGATGACATTTGCAGCGCGAAATCCGCAAAGCAGGCGGGCGGAGCGAGTATGGGTGGAGGCGGAGAAGACTAGAGCATCTGGTGATTGTTACGCTTCGAAGACATGAATGTATCAAAAGCGGATATCCACAAAATAGATCATGCATGACATTGTATCATCAGTAATAAACGTTGCAGTCCTATTTCTATACCCGCTCTGAATGCCAGTGTCCTTCGATGCATCGCTCAAAATAGCAACATCAATAGAATTCTACCGCACCGATTCCTCAAAACTTCTATCCTTCGCCTCCAATCTTTCAATATTTGTACCATTATCATCCTCTTTAGCATCATTCTCATCTTCCACATCACTCTGATCCCCCAGAGCATCAGCTCTAACCCTATGTTTCGGTGCATACCCATCCAACTCCCCATTCAAGGCCATAGCCAAGCTGCCTCTCACAGGCAACCAGCTCATGCGCTCCTTTGCCTCTGCTTCAGTATCATCTGGCCCAGAGCGATTAGGACTCGCAGCACCCGAGCGCGATCCGCCTCCATCACGACCAGCACTCAGAATCTCAAGCCTTTCGGGAGAGAGGGAGCGTTTCCCTGACCCTGGCGGTCTCATCTGCACATTCACAGCATCGCTTTGAGCAGACTCTTCCTCCAGTGCTTGTAACCCCTCCCCTCTTCCCCTCGGCTCCGGAGGGCTCTTCATCGCCTCCCCGAGCGCCTTCTCAACATCATCATCATCACTGAACAAATCCACAGTATTCTGCCTTCTTGCCCTTTGTCTCCTTGCAAAATCATCCCCATCAACTCCATCATGACAACCACCCCACCTCTTCCGCATCGGAACCGGACTCGCCGGCTCATCAGCCGTCCGGCTATTCGCCCTCTCCCTTTTCAACTCCGACCAAGTCCTTAACTGATTCTGTAAAATATATTTTCCGTTATCAGGATTGAGTTTCATAACCACAAATTCGCAGTGATTAATATTCCGCAAATCTTCAAAATACTCCACGCTAAAATGATACCACTTCATCAAAAACACCCGCGTCATAAGCCCATGCGTAACCAATACACAAACATTCGCGAAATCATCCTCGCCGAAACTCCTCCACAGGCTTTCATTAAAGCCTGACACTCGATCGTACGCATCGGCGGCGCTCTCCCCGTTTGGTATTCTGTAGAAGAAATGGCCGTAGTCGGCACGCTCTTGCCACATGCGGCTCATTTCTGCAGAATTGGGTTGGAAGTTTCCGAAGTCTTGTTCGCGCAGGCGGGGCTCTTCGTAGACTTTGATTGTGTGGCGGGGGAAGGGGGAAGGGGTGGGCGTGTTGGAGGTTAGGGAGTTGAGGATTCCTTCTGTGGTTTCGCGGGTGCGGCGGTAGGGGGAGGTGAAGAAGTGGAGGGTATCGTCTGGACGGAGGAGGGAGCGGAGCTTCTTGCCTGCTTCTTCTGCCTTGGGAAAGAGGGTCAATTAAAGTACTTCATTGCTATTGGAGGGTGGGGGAATCGTGGGAGCGATACCTGCTGCCATCCATCTGGAGTGAGCTTTACACGGTGGTCTGGAACGGTTTGGTGGATCTCTCGATTTTCTGATTCTGTCAGCTCTTCGTCACGCCCAAGCAACTTTGCTCGCATTTACTATTGCCCTCCGACTGAGCATGGCGAACCAGTATTATCATCTAAGGCGAGATGTCAGCTACACTCGGTCTAAAGGACAGCAATTAAACATGCCCGTGGTTTGCCCATGGTAGATAGAATTGGGTGCCCTTTGGATCACGCAGATACATAAATGTTACATGCCCCAAGAACAGTAAAGGGTGCTGAGCAAGGCTATCACAGACAAGACTTGCCTTATCGGCACGATAGGTCTAGCGTAGCTTGGCGTCCACATCCAGCGCAGAACTATCTTTCTCGACAAACCATTCGTCGTCCCATGATTATTTCGGAAATACTGCCGGTCTTCTAGGATTGTAATAGTGGTGAACCTGGTTGTTTTTTATTTTCTTAAAAAGGGGCTCTCAGAACTGTCTTCAACGGTTCTGATTTACCACACAAGGCTCACTTTGAATCATTAAATTATATATTCATTATCGACAAGCACAAGATCATCTTCGGCGTTGGAACCGATAGATCTTTCTATTCCGGTCTATACATATATTAAAAATTATCTATTAAACCTACTAGTCAAATACGCAGCGCCCAATGCCGCACAACCCCCTGCCCTTAACACCCATCCTGTACCAGTCTGACTTCCCAGCAACTTTGCCAGGCCAAAGATTCCACTGCAGGCCAACGCCGCAATGATTTGCGGTGATGAGATAGCGACGTTGTGTAATCCCATAATAGCACCAGCCTGGACGTCCCTGGAAGCTGGCGGCGGCTCCTCTCCACTGATGTCAGTAATGCAATCGCGAAGAGATTGGCGAGCGGACAATTCATTGCCGATAATCGCAAATGGTGCCCAGAGAGTGAGGGCCCAGGAGAGGCCTACGCAGGCGACGAGCAAGGTGGCGCCAAGCTGAGAGCTTATGAAGAAAGTTGCGAACATGGCGAGGGCGAAGAAGGTGTGGCCCCAGAACCAGAGCTGGGAGATGCGAAATCTCTTTAAGGGTCTGGTGGACGAAGAGGCCTTGTTCAAGGCTGGGAGGATAAATGGTAGGAGGATGTTGGCTAGGAAGGCGACGATGGCGAAGAGGAAGCTGGCGAAGGTGCCGAAGCGGATGGCGTCTTCGCAGAGTCCATCGCCACCCTCAGGGTCTGCTGTACCAGAGGAATTGCTGGGGATAAGAGCTACCCTGTTCATCGTTTGGATCGAGCCAGGAGCCAGGTCTCGGGCTTTTACACGGGCAGCGTCTGCGGACCATTAGTGCTGTCAAAAGCCGCATTACAGCATTTGCACTTACAGAATTCGCCTACATAGCTGTAGATTATAGAGTCAGTTGTTGCTCTTTGCTCTCTTATGTTCCGTAGGATGCAACTTACGTAGTTGAATAGAACAAGAACGGAAACCACCCCATCCAAGCAAAAAATTGTATGTGGCAAACCTTGCGAACCTTAAGTGGCATAGATCTATAAGTGTAAAGCAAGTCACTCAGGACCGCTAAGAACCCAGCTCGATCCACTCTCTCGGGCGGGGAGTCCGGCTCAAGAATGGAGCAGCTTATGGTGACAGTGATCATCAATGATACAGAAGCAATCATACATAAACACTGAAACTGCGTCAAATGCTTTGATCGAAACAGTTCCGGTAACGCTGTAAACCCAGAAAGATAACCAAGGATGTTGCCAACGCCAGTCATTGCGCCTGCCCAAGCGCTGGCCTGGTTCTGTTGGTGCGTCGGACAGTTTTCGACAATTAAAGTACGTAAGCCGGCCTGAAGAGGTTGTATAGATATGTTAAGAGTATATATTAATACGATGGCGCAAGCAATGACCCATGTTTGCGTAGGACTCTGCTGATAATTGGAGGGTTTCGTGAATCCGTATGTGAGATCTTCAATCCAGGCGAGAGCGAGCATAGATGAGACCACACCAATGGCACCACCAATAACGAATGGCCGTCGGCGTCCCAATCGACTCACAATGCGATCACTCCAGGTGCCGACCAATGGCTGGACAACCACACCAGAGAGGGGCGCAGCTACCCATACGAGCGCAGTCAAAGACTTTGACAGGCCGAGGGATACAAGAAATGGCTTTTAAAAAAGGTCAAAATTCGTTATAGCTTGCTGAAGCGGGAATAGTGGTCAGTGTAGAAGTAGAGCAAGACTTACAGATCCATTGGAGAGAATAACAGACCAGATAACCTGTAATCTACGGTAAAATCAGTCACTGAAATCGAGACTTGGGACGAAGGTCGTTGCTCACCCGCCAACCCCGCAAGATAACGTCAATAGATACAGAAGCCCTACTGATCTCTCCAAGAACGGCTCATCAATGAGTAGTGTGTCATGTGTCCTCACTCTGCTTAGGTCATCTCCCTCCTCCTCTAATTCGTTTTGATTGAGGAGGAGTTCTTCATGCTCGGTCATTGTAACGTCTACATATTCTTTCATAGCTTATCGTCACAAGGCAGTGAAAGTATATAAATAGAATCCGAGTGATCGGAACCCGGGCGCCCGCATCGAGAAGCTGGTAACGACCATATACAACGGAAGGCTGGGAACGCTCAACGCGATTGAGGAATCTCCCAATATGATGCTTCCTTCGCGATCAGGGTTGATGGATGCGATAGACAGTAGAAGATGGTCAGGATGAACACGACATCTCGCGGTCATGGCGCTTTTCTCCCTGCGCTAAGCCCTTTCCGGTTGGCAGCTGCTCTAGGTATTCTCGGTAGGTTCCGGCCCGGCAACGATCCGGTGCGTACCCCAGAAAGCGACCAAAAGTGGGAACATTCTCCAGTCTCTAGGCATGAACACTCACTATGTGTAGTTTCTTTGCTCTCAGAATAGGGAAAAACTGTAGATACTAGCAATCCAATGCATATATCTCGCCTGATCACAATACCCATCTGATCTACAACGCCTACGCAATGCTTCTTAGTCACATAGATCATATACGCATCTCCATCAGCTTTCGTCGCTAGGGGTGTTCCAATCCTTCTCTTCAACGAAGCTTCCATTACTGTTCCCACTAACATCGAGCTTGGCGAGAAATTCTGGCGGCACCGTAGGTATATACCTCCTTTCCCTTTCCCTATTTACTCCTCCATACCCAGCACCGTAACTCAGCCTCATATCTACTGTGGTCGGTAAAGAAAATTGGAGCATATGCGCCGGATCCATCAAAAGCCTTTCAGACGGTGGTTCTTCATCTTCAGGCTGTAACGAACCATTGGACTCGTCCGCTAGCGGTTGCTCTGAAAGTGCGTGACCTCCGGCTTTTGCCACCGATGGACTACCATTTTGCGGTGACAAGGGTATTTGGGATTGTCGCTTTGCTGCACGGTCATGATCCTGCCGCGTTTGCTCCCATCGCTTCTGTGACTCGGTCTGCAGAGCAATGAGACGCTTTCGAGCTACCTTGGGTAGAGTTTTCTCTTCCTTTTCGTAACGGTAGTGACGAGTGGAGTGGAGTAACTGATGGGGCGTGAGGCGAGTGAGCTGCTTGAGAGTATTTTCCAGGGAATCTTGCGAGTCCGTGGAATAGTCTAAGCTTGAAAAACATTGCAACCACTGGAGTAATTGGATAACAGGAGTGAGATGCTTTCGGGCTGCTTCAACAGTCTTCTCGCCTGAGGTTGAAAGAGAGCCATTCTCATAATGTTCTGGAGCTCGATTGTTCGCCCGCGCCCAATCTTCGAGCACAGAAATATTCATCCGTATTTGCATTGCCTTTGTCCTTGCGAGGTAAACCTTATTTGACAAGATATGGTTGAATAGCTCCGCACCTATCCAGTAGAACAGCTGAGCAAGGATCTGAGAAGTGATGACCGAGTGTATGTCATAGAGATCGAGTACGAAAAGTGTCGAGGACAACAATGATGTGACGTTTCGTGGTGAGAGCTTAGCTCTTTTGTTGGGTGGAGGAGGCTTATAGCTGACTGGTTCCGGCTGGGCTTTACTTTTGGATTTGAATATATTCCATTCTCCTGCAAACTCTAAGTGGTCGAAAGGTATCGTCTCATGATCTAGGATGGAGGCTTTCAAGACCTTGTCAATTCTCCTCTCAGCATCCCTAATGATGAGTATGAAGATTTCATTAATGAGCTCTACTAGCTGGACTTGAAACTCCGTAGTTGCTCCTAGAAGGCCAGTGTCCTTTTTCAGATAGTGCAGGAGTAAAGTAGCATTCGAGATCCAGAATGCTAAGACAGTCATATCCCACTGGTGACGCTCAACCTTGGCATTGATCTTCTCTGCTGCTGTTAGCAGAAGAGTAGCTAAAAGCTCTGGGTTCGCATGGTAATGAGCATATCGCGCAGCAAGGAACAGAACATTCGCTGGAACCGGCTTCTGCGATGGCGACCTCTGTGGGGTCATTGTGGTAATTGTAATGTCCAATATCCGACCTAGTTCGTTCTCTTGGAATACAAACATCTGGTCGTGAAGGCATCTATCCCAAACGAATTCGTGCTGGTCCTCTATTTCTTCAGGCGACTGTTATTTGTCAGGCGAGGGTCTACGCTGGAAATGATTAATGCTTACTTCAGGCCGCTCGTCCATGCCTAAGCTAGACAGATCAACCTCAAGGTTCATAGAGCTTTCCATCATCATCCGTCTCCTCATCTCACTCTCCTCCATTTCCTGTTCAAATCTGTCCTGAGAAAAGCCAGTGTCGTAGAAGTCACCCTCAACTCCAACGTCTCCAATGTGATAACCTTCTTTCTGTAAGAAGTCCGATATCTCACTGTTCGGAGCGGCAAAATCGAAGGCTGTACGACCAGAGGACGATTTGATCGTCGGGGAAGCTCCCTTATCCAGTAACATTTTTGCTATGTCCTTGTGCCGATTTGTCATGGCCCACATTAGAGGCGTCCACTGGTTTTTATCTTGGCGGTCGACCTCAGCACCCGCTTCCAGTAGCGCCGAGACTACATCTTGATGGCCCTAAGATTGATAGAGGGATTTAGCATGTGATCGTGCGTGACAGACTTCTGAACGGACTCACAAAGCAGCTTGCATAGATGATAGGCGCTGTACCTTCCTCGTCCGGACCGTTGATGTCGACGTAATTGCGAGCGGGACCATGCAGAAGCCTGTTGACTTGCTCCTCATCTCCATTGCTTGCTGCATTATGTAGTGACTTTTGTAGCATAGTCTTCTTCTGGGCGTCCGACATCTTTTTGTCTGAGGCGATTGCCTCCTCATCCCCGGCGGCTGACCCGTCTTCCCTATGCGCAGCCTGGGCAGCTAACATCTCCATGAGTCGGCTATCGTTATCCTCAGAACGATGAATTGCAAGATCGTCATCTCCATTGTCGTCCAGGGAGAGATTGAAGGCAAGTGGTTGTGCGGGGATTGGACTTGTTAGGAATTGGGACTGGCCTGCAAGATTGATCAATTATATAAGTTCCTTGGCGGTTCAACTGCTGGACAGATGAATATGCGAACCTTGCCATGCATCATACATTTCGGTCTCTCCTCCATAATTGCGGACCGGCTGTCGGTCGTCTAAGGATTTTGGCAAGTCATCCGGAAGGGGCCGTGGCCGGTGATTGTCTTCCTCAAACCCATTTTCATCATCTGAATGGTGGACCCCAAGATCCATTGTGAGAAATATCTCCCTCTGTCATGGGAAGCAGCGCGGGCATATTAAGGAATCTGTGCTCGAAAACCGTTAGACTGGTTCATTGAGACGTAATCCTCATCAATAATGCTATCAGTGCTCTGATTGCATTCGAGGCACCATAGGTCCTAGTGCCTAGCAAGTCTCGAGTACGGAGTCTGCGCTTTCTTATTGCGGTACCAGAGCTAAGATACTGGGGGTGTTGGTACTTTATAGTACTTCAATGTTGAGCTTCAAGCCCGCTTCTTGGCGTTGCAACATTGAATATCATCCATTCCATATATCTCCATTCATTGATCTTTTGAACATATTGGGATGACAGATTCGGTAGAGGCTTCGATGGGTCTTAGTATGTGGCAAAAGTCCTACAATGATCCGTCATGTAGAAGATTACTCTTGAACCCTCAATGTGAAAGAGTGCTCGTTGTTCAATTAGGATTCGATTATATTCGCTAAATACCACCCACAAACCAGAAAAAAAAACCAAAAAGTCTGACCCTTCGGTACTTCGTACCGTTCTTTAGAGTCAGAGATTCCGAAGTCGTTGTACTTCAGACTCTTCCCTTAACGAAACCTAGACACAGTGTCTTCATGGTGGGCGATATTTCTGCTCCAGCGTGCTCCAAGCTTGTCTTCAAAGCGCCGTGCCCCCGTCCGCTGTTATAGCCTGCAAAGCTGCCATCCTTGCTGCTGGAGCAGGTCGCTACCCCCGCCCGGGAAAATACACTGAGTGCTGCTGGACTACTGTGGGGATTGGTCAGTTTCGTAGGAGATGCAGCGAATCTGCAAATTGGAAGCGTGGGGACACTGTAAGAGGTGCAGGAGGCTCAAATCGAAAAGCCGTGCCTTGGAGAAAATGTTGCTGAGAAGGCAGTCAGAGGCGCAGGCAAGGTAAGTCGTTTTGTTGGTTATGATTTTTACAAGCACATTGAGCCACATCAAGCTTCATGTGTTTGTTACACCTAGTGCTGAGCTGGTCTGACATTTTCTCCGAGGCCCATACGTAAGAGAATGCGGCATAAGCCATACATATAGAAAGGTTGTAAAGTCGGGTTTAACACTAATTAAAGTCCTTTAGAGCAGCATATTACTTTTATTTTATATTTAGTAAGCATATAATAGCTATATTAAGGATGATAAACCTCTATAATGATCATTTCTAGGGTTAATATTAGGAATAATTTGTTAGGTGTGAGCTCTCTATGCATGACTTATGCTCCATTCACTTACGAGAAACCTCCATATGGAGTGTACCACTGGGAGAATCCGTAAATCAAAGAGAAACAACAGGGTGTACAAAGTCAATTGTTCTAATAACCTCTAGGAACTGGCATAGTCTTCGGTATGATACTCAACATACGTTGCCTGTGCTATTGGCAGTTTTCTAGATCGTACCTCTCGAAACATAGTAGTCTTGAAAGATTTGAGCTTGATCTCTTCCATAAGTACCTGGGTTGGTTTTTCTTGGCATTTTGTCAGCCGGCTTTAGGCCTTAGTGCAAGTGCTAGCATGTGAATAAATACTGCATTCAGCCCTAATACATCATGCTTAATTCTCGAAGTCACGAGCCCCTCTTGTAAACCATACATCTCTTCCATTCATCGTCTTTATCTAAGCTTTTTTTGTCTTCAATCATCGTGTCTTCTAGTATGGTATGATTCTAACGAGCCTTTGGATACGAAATTGCCTGTTGCGTAACATGACCTGCAACGTTCATTAACGGCAACATGAGTTCTGCAAATAAGCCTACTTCTGGGCGGAGGAGTGAGCAAGCACCTTTACTTGCAGATGATGCTCTCAATGGCGACGGTGACTCGGATCTCGAGAATGGAGAGGAAGAAGACTCCAAACAGCAAAGAGTCCGGGACGGGCTTGCCAAGGCATGGCATTGGTGCTTGAACAACCTCATGGTAATTGCTATAACATTGCTGCTGATAGGTGGCATTGTTGCGTTATCTGTTTATTTTGCAGGTTCACAAGACACTCATCCCTCCTTATCTGCTGTACTAAGGTTTTCATAGTTATGAACAAACGTAAAGAAACGCCACCAGCGCCCAAGGAAGCCGAAACGTGTTTGACACCTGCTTGCGTTCTAGCTGCTTCAGAAATACTGGAAAATATGTCGCCCAAGTATCACGAGATTGATCCCTGCACTAACTTTGACAAATTCGTTTGTGAGGGATGGACTGAGAAGCATGATCTCCGTGCAGATCAAGGAGGCGTCTTCGCAGCCACAATCATGGCAGAGAATGCACAGATGATACTTCGGCACGTGCTTGAGGCACCATATCCGATTGATGATCAGGTCATCGAACTTCATTCGCCGGACAAGCAGGAGATCTTCGAAAAGCTTCACAGTGGTTATGATGCTTGCATGGGCGAAGAAGCCATCAGAAGCATGGGCTCTGCACCTCTTCTAGATGTTCTTCGGAAAGTCGAGGAGTTGTTTCCAGCCGCGAGGCCTCACGACGATGTCACTACCTTCCCTGGATTCCAGGAAGTTAGTCAGAAAGGGTTATTGTTTGTAGGTGAAAACCAGCTCTCGAAGACTGTGGCCTACTTGACGAGTATCGGTGTCAATACACTTATTTCAAGTTACGTTGGGGTACGTCTTGTTTTATCAATGCTAATGTACGACTGCTGCTAAAGTAACCTCTCCAGGCCGATGACAAAGACCCCGACGTAGTTGTTCCATTCATAAATGCACCTCGCCAACCAGGTCTACCATCAAAGGAGTATTATAAAGACCCTGAACTAGTTGCTAAATATGGCAAAATCATTGGCCAGGTGTTAGAGGCCTTGCTGGCAGAATCCGAGTCCTATTCGAGGGTGCTCAAATTAATGCGTGACCGGTTTTCAGCACAGAATGCTGAATTGGTTGAAAGTTTAGTGGTCTTTGAGTCGAAGCTAGCTAAAGCGACGCCAGCTACAGAAGAAGCGGAGGATGTTACCAAGTACTATAACCCGCTCACTCTAGATGACACAGAGGCCCTGCTGCCTCAGCTCTCTATCAGATATCTGATATCGAGCCTCGCGCCTTCTGGCTATTCACCAAGCAAGCTGATAGTCGGCTCACCCTCTTATTTGCAGACTGTTTCCACGCTTCTGGAGGAAACCAGTAGAGAGACTCTACAGGCCTACTTCGTATGGAAGACAGTACAGGCTTATGCCTATGCAGTCGAGGATGACGCTCTGAAGCCACTTAAAAGATTCGACAATGAATTGCAAGGCAAAGATCCCGATGCGTCGGAAGAAAGGTGGAGGACTTGCATAAAGTTCGTTGACCACGGGCTCGGTATGATCAAACACAATCCTCAAGGAGACTATACCTGCTGACCAAATGGCTTTAGGCTGGATCCTCAGCAAATTCTACGTCGAGAAGGCATTTTCGGCTGAGGCTAAGGACTTTGGTGACCGTATCGTTTCTGATATAAAATCCCAATTCATCAAAAAACTCAAGAAAGCGGACTGGATGAGCAAGGATGTTAGAAAACTTGGGATTGAAAAGGGTATTTCCTAAAGATTACATTCCGGCCTATCTCATACTGGCAGCTTACCAAACACCATATAGTGCACAACATTGTTCAGAAGATTGGCTACCCCACCAAGAGTCCCGACATTCGTGACTCCAAGGCCCTACAGCAATACTACAACAGTGTCAACATATCCAGCACAAAGTTCTTTAAGAACAAGCTCTCGGTTGCTACATTCGAAACCAAGCGGGAATGGTCTGCGCTAGGCAAGCCAACGAATCGTGACGAATGGGTGAGCAACCTTTCTGGAGTTGGACGTGGCATTGCTTCATGAACATTTCTACTAATTTGAAACATCGTCTCCGAAAATGTATGCTGACTAAAAGACAATTAGGGGATGACAGCCGATACAGTTAATGTCCGTGACATGGCCAAGAAGATCATGCTTCACTCCATTGAAAGGTCAAACTGACTTCTGCTAGGCTTACTACAATCCAGCTGGAAATGAAATAGTCTTTCCTGCCGGGATAATGCAATCTCCGGTATTCTATGACCCTAGTATCCCTCAATATCTCAGCTACGGTGCATTTGGATCTGTCAGTGGACATGAACTTTCGCATGGTATGTATAATCGAAGCCATATAGAGTCCTCAATTGATTGTCCTAGCCTTCGACTCCACTGGGAGACACTACGATGAGACTGGTAATTTTACCGACTGGTGGAACGATAAGACTGTTGAGGCATTTAAGAGCAAAGCTCAATGCTTCATCGATCAGTACCATAATTTCACTGTGCCGAACCCAAACGGTGAGCCACTACACGTCAATGGGAGACTGACTCTGGGTGAGAACATTGCCGACGCAGGTGGCTTGAGTGCTGCCTTTGCCGCCTGGAAGCAAATGGATGCGAAAGAGCCTGGAATGCTTCTGCCTGGCCTTCAGAACTTCTCTAAGGAGCAAATATTCTTCCTCTCGTACTCCACATTCTGGTGCGGCAAGATTAGACCCGAAGTAGCTGTCAACCTCGTCTATCGAGATCCTCATTCACCTGCATGGGCACGCATTCTGGTAAACCACACAAGACCAATTATTGTATCATGACAGAACTGATTCTATGCAGGGTACTACTGCAAATTCCCGAGACTTCAGAGAAGCTTTCAATTGTCCGACAAAAGAGCCAACTTGCGAATTGTGGTGATATAGTAGCATCATCCGGTTATGTACATGAATTTCAACCTAATATTCTCGACTCTGCATGTGACAGGGTGGCACGAAGCTTCTGAGAGGCGCTCTACAATAGTTATATATGTGGAAGAAACCACCAGATCACAAGCCGAATGCTAATTTTTGTGACCTTTCCAATCTGCAAGCGTATAGCTAATCAGCAACCAGCTGCTCCTTTAAGATTGAACACTTTAGCTTGCTGTTTGGGCGCTTACATAAATTTCTATCTGGCAGGAAGGTCTCTTTTTGGGACTAGAATAAGTGGAGCATCCGCTTACCGAAGGGCGAATATAATATGCAGCATGCTAAGGAAAAGGACATGATTCATTTCTCGAGCTCGAATACTATATCAGAATGGACGCTCACTTTTTCATAGCTCTGCATACTTCTAGCATGAGAAAAAGGCTGCTATCGAAATGTATTGCACCTGAAACCCTAAGCGTTGCCGAAAGGGTATACTTCGCGTAATTATTCTCGTACCTCGAATACCCCTCATATGTGCCTTTTCTTTGGCATTGACATTCACCTTTCGCTTCATAGCTCTCAAATCATGGAAATTCAAGCACTATCCCCAGAAAAAATTCAAGATACGATTCCCATACCTCCAGACTCCATCCCCACCGACCAAATCGATAGCACATTCTCCACCTGCATCGGTAACTCTCACCCACAAACCCGTTTACCTCGCTTTATCCGATCATACTCACCATCACCTCACAGATCTCATATCCGCTCCGCTAGGCTCCCGCATCCTTGCCTTCACAGATGAGTTCTTCGCCTCAGCCTCCAACCTCACCGCCCCCACCCCCCCAATCCGCCGCCCAGGCTATTTCATAGAAACAGGTGCCTCCTCCCTCCCGCCACCAGCTTCCGCAGAAAGAAGAATGAATATCTAAACGCCAATAGGCGCGTGGTATGATGGCTGGGAAACACGGCGGCATAACCCCAATCCACCTGATACGTGTACAATTCGTCTCGGTCCCGCTGCGGGCATTGTGAAGGGCATAGAGATTGATACCGCGTTCTTTAATGGGAATCATGCGGAGGAGATTGAGGTTTGGGGGGTCTACGAGGTTGGAGAGGGAGCGGACGAGAGAGTGAAGAACGACACGAGCAGGAAATGGCGGAAGCTATTGGGGCGGAGGAAGTGTGGGCCGACTATGAGGCAGGCTTGGCGCGTTGAGCCTGGGTTGGGGCATGTGACGCATGTCAGACTGTGCATGTTTCCTGATGGTGGAATAGCGAGGTTTAGGTTGTATGGGACTGCGGTGCCTGTGTGGCCGGAGGATAGGAGTAAAGAGGTGGAATTGAGTGCGGCTGGTATGGGTGGGGTTGTAGTCGCGCGAAGTGATGAGCATTTTGGGCGCGCGGGCAATTTACTTTTGCCAGGAAGAGGGAAGGATATGGGAGATGGGTGGGAGACGAAACGGAGTCGAGATAAGGGGCATGAGGATTGGGTTGTCGTTAGGTTGGGGGATAGGGGGATGGTGAAGAGGATGGTGGTTGATACAATGCATTTCCGGGGCAACTTTCCAAGGGAGGTGAGGATTGAAGGGTGTGATGCTGGAGGGGAGGAGGTCGTGAGTGGGGAGGACAAGAGATGGGTTGAGGTCGTCGGAGCTCAGAAGTGTGAGAAGGATAAGGAGCATGAGTTCGGCGACGGGATGTTGGTGAATGCAAAGGGGAAGGCTTTCACTCATACGAAGATGACGATCATACCTGACGGCGGGGTGAAGAGGTTTAGAGTTTTTGGTACAAGAGCGTAGAATCTGATATTAAACCGGCCAATATACCAGCATACAGGGACTGTATCATGGCTCTGATGACTCTCCGAGACTGTATTACCATATCCTAGCCGTGTGTAAAGTCTTCACCAGGTCCTCATTCCAATATCGACACACCGCCTTTGCAGATAATGCGGGCAGCCTTGTTAGACTTACAAGCCGCTCTGCGTTCCCCGCTGGTCAAGCTGCAAGTATGCGTTGCAATTGACTAAAAAGGACACGTCAATTTGCGGAGAGGTGGAGGTGTGAATAGATATAGGGTGCGTCATAGAACGTCTTGCGGTATATTTGAAATTATGATTTCCATTCTCGGGGGTATGAAGCAAACAGATCCCAGACCAGCAGTAGCCTCTCGCAGCCGTGACGCTTCTAGTGGAATGGGCCCTACTATGCATTGACGGGTAGCTGCTGTCCTTGACACACGTGGTTGCGATAGCTAAGACCCTGTTAGAGCTATCACCCAGACCCCTGAATCGCCTGCCTAAAGTGATGCCACATGCTCCTCTAGTCAGTAGACTGGAATTTGAGGACTTTTGATATATCTTCACAGTGTCATCCATGGTGCTCAAATAGAAGGACACAAGAACCAAGATTGTTTACTTTTGTGGAACCAGGGACGTGCACTAAACCCATCGTCATTGCCCGTTGCCCCCATTGAAATCTCCGAGCTCGCTAAAAATCCGGTTCTGTTATCTCGTCACCTCCTCTCGTCCAGGCAGAGACCACAGACTTTGCACAACTTCTACATACAGATAGCATCTTTCCCATTGAAAGTAACAAGTCTCAACTCCCCCCTTCTGCATCCTCTATTGGCTGCTTGCCTGTTAGGATGACTGACGCACCACCTCAGCTTGACCAAATTCATCAGAGCTCTGGGTTCAGTGTCCCTACACTACAATCAAACATGGACAACAACACTACCAACGGCAACATTCAAAGTGCCAAAGACACCGTCTATAACAGTCAGGTCGGTCTCAATGTAACAAGGTCCTGCAAAATGTTGGCTAACAATTGTCCTTTCCAGTATCCCAAGAGCTCGCGTGACCACCAACCAACCTATTGACTCAAGTTACAGATGCTCAATCAGCAGCAACTACAGCTCAGAACCACCCTATGACACAAAGCATTAGAGATACAGTCGCCAATGGGCCGGTAGCAGATATGGCTAAGGAGCAACACGCAAAGACATCCTCAGAATTCAGCAACCTGGCGAATTCCCGTACTACTCCGGATAAGTCAGCCGCAACTGGCCAACCATTGACGCATTACCACTCGTTTTTTTACAATCTCCTAAGTGTGAGTAAATACACAGCTTGACACCGTTGCAGGCGACTGACCAGCCTAGTGGGAAAACCCCCGTGCTACCACTCTCTCCTTCATCTCCATCATATTCTTCATCTTCGCTGCTCGGTACCTACCAGCTCTACGCTGGTCCTTCAAAGCTCTGTACATGGTACTCGGAGGTACATCTATCTTCCTAACAAAAGAGAAACATGTCTGACACTGTATTAGTAACGGCGGCCGCCGAGGTAGCGGGCAAACTAGTCCTCTCGCAAGGGCTCACATCTTCCTTCCGCCCAAAGCACTACTATACAATCCCACGAGAGTTTCTCGAAGCATCACTAGAGGACGTTGAACAACTCATTAACTTCTTCGTCATTGAATTCCAACGTGTCCTTTTCGCCGAGAACGTCACCGTTACCATCGCCTGCTTCCTCGCCTCTGTTGTGTCATATTGGCTCATCAAGATCCTCCCCTTCTGGGGCTTGAGCCTCATTGGCGTTTGTAGTATCTACCTTGGTCCTTTGATCTACATGACCAACCAGGAGCTTATCGACCACCACCTGAGGAATGCGTCGGATGCTATGAACTCCCAGACCACCCAAATCAAAGAGCTGGCAGGCCATCACACCGCTCGCGCCTCCTCAACCGTCAAGGCTTACGCAGGAGATTATACCGCCAAAGCCCAGGAGTACATTGGTAACGCTCGGGGACGTTCAACCTCTCCCGAAGTCAGCAGCCCAAAGTCATCGACCAATACCCCACTCAAATCCGAGCCCGGAAGTGCTACCAACTACAGCCCGTCTGACTTCCCTCATGCTCCTAAGCAAGAACCCACCCCTGGCGTCACTTCTCATCAAGAACAGTACGAGAACTCACAGTTTGGCGGCCAGGCTGTGCCAGCTTCTTAGGACTTTCGAAGTGGCTATTCAGCCGCCATGATTGGCTATCGATCATAATCTGCCAGACTGTCATGTGGGAAATGGAAATGGACGAAAGAATGTGGAATGGCTATGGAAATGCACGAAAGCAGTGAATAGACGTGTATAGCGTGGGACAGAAATGAATTCAATGGCACAAGCACTGAATGGGCAAGACTGTTGCGGTCTCCTCAAAACAAATTAGGCGAGCTTCTGAGCGTGTTGGGGTTTAGGTTTTTAATTTCTTCTTGTATCTCTAGCAGAACAGGGCTTCTTTAACAAATTGATTGCTTGCCAAGTCTAAGATGTTTGGAAGCTTGACACTGTGACTCACTGACTTGGAGGATAGACGATTGGGGAGTTGATGTAGCGTCCGGAGCTGGCCCTACTCTTTCGCTTCTAGAGACTTTCACTACAAGCTATTGGAAGGGATCTCTGGACGGGAGATGTCACTAGATGCCAGTAGTGAGAGTAAAGTGTCATAGAGGCGGTTAAAATTGAGGTCATGTAAGAACACTGAAACAGTATCCAGTGCACGATTGAGTTTACTATTTGTGTGGCCCAGCAATTCTGATTAAACACCACCGCATTCTGCTCTCTAATACTTGAATCCTTTCTTCGATTGCTTTTCTGACCCAGCCATAACAAAACCTTTCTAGGAATAGGTACACGGTAATGGCCTACGGTGCTACATGAGAAGCAATACATGATATCCACCAGTGAGCGAGCTTATAACTTGATCCGCCATGACAGTAATGTGTATGGTGACACTCTGATGCTCCACCGAGCCAGCGGCAGCTTGTCGAATAGTGAGTACAGGATGAAAACCCTACGTGGGCATATAATGGACTATGCATAGACTCCACCAACAAGGAACATGAGAGCTTCTTCCGGGATGGCCTTAACACGAACACAAGCCCTTCGCGCTGTTGGACCCACTGCTGTTGGGATTGAAAAAGAGGCGGAAATGCGAAACCAGTCGCAGGCTGAATGGTTTTGGTTTGACTGGATGAAAGAAGAACTGCTCAGGCGTAAATGTACTGCCTGAAGAATAGAGGAGATGATTCCCGAAAGCACTGATCGAACATAGTTACCCCTCCATCATGATGTGTGGTTGATCTGAACATTGTAGAGGTGACTGGCCCGGAAGCTTCCAATTGTTAGCTGGTTTTGAAAGAGGATTACCTGGTCCGTTGAAAATTCATTTCAACAACTTCTGCTCAATCACGGCAAGCGAATCTTCGATAGCCTCTTCGGCCATAGTAAAATGCTGATTAAGCTCTGCTAATTGGTCGGTGACATGCACAAGTTGGAGATGTTCATCCACATCCCAGCGCTTGCGTAACGTCTCTCTGTCAACCTGGAGAGCGTGTTGGCTCGCTCGTAGCTTGCTGGCAATTTTTGCTATGATGCCGGTGGTTTCGCCTTGGATCAGCCGCTCGCGCTGGACATGTGGACGCCGAGTTTTGAAGATCCTGGTTATGTTTCGGGAAATTTGATGGGGGCCTGTGTGTGGACGTTGTGTGTTGAAGACTCTGGTTATGTTTCGGTAATGGAGACGAGGGCCTGTGGGTACGTACGTGACGGCAGGTGCTTCTGAAGTAAGATCAATTGCGTTGGCTTGGCTAGATCCTTCAATGGCTGGAGAAGCTGTTGCGATCGTCTTCGGGCGCTTGTTCCTTGAAGGAGTCTGGCCGGCTACTGCATCAACAGTACGCTTATTGGTTGAGCGTTCGCCAAGTGGTTGGCGGTTCTGACCAGTACCGGCCGTGAACGAGAACGAGACTCGTCGCCGGCCTTGTGGATGTGTAAGACTATTCATTCTCTTTACGATCTCATCTGAGGGTGGTACAAAGGCCGGAACTGATGTAAACCTGTCGAGATCGTTATAGTTCGCCACCCATCTACTTGGATAAATGTCAGATTTGAACGCCCCAGATCCGGTCCATCTATCCGGGTACGTCACCGGTGCTGTGGCGTTGTGAATAGCATTGAGGAGCCGCTTTAACTTCGCCCAGCTGCTACAATCGAAGCCGGCCTGAGCGGCAGCCTCAGCTATGTGAAGATCTTTTGTAGACATCTCAGGATCTATAAGCTCGATTAGACAAGGTCAACTCCATATAAAACCGTTACTTACGCTGTATCTGCATGTATCGAGAGCGAGTCCCGACATAGAGGTGGGCAAAGAGACAATAGTCTTGCGGGAACTTGCACCCTCCATGATTGAACGCGTAGCAGGCAAACATGGAAGGGGGAGAGACGATGCCGGTGATGGCATGCTGGTAGACACACTGCTGATCGCTGCAGCCAGCTGGATCTAAAAGCCATTGACGGCAAGTCAAAGCAGACCCACGGCGATCAAACGTATCCATCCTGTCTACTGGCCACTGTGACCTGACTAGATGTGTTGTGGTTTGAAGTAATAGTCGTTTAATACCATGAGTGAGCTATGACGATATTAGGTCTGAAGATAGCTTTCGAGGTGTAGTGTTGTGAGGTGCGGTCGAGGTGAGAGCACGGCGAAAGATGAAAACAATACAGGAACGCGCTAAGTTGACCGATCGCGTGTGACGAGGCTTACTTTGATACTCTTCACAAGAATGGGATATGGAACGTGAGTAATGTTTCTATGCCATGGAATCCGCAAAAGATAGTATCAGAGATGATTTTACCCACAAGACTCGGCCCTGGTGAGTAAGCCTGACGAAATTCGAAGGTTACTTTGGGTAGCCTCCCTCGTGCCTTCTTCAAATGGTTGCCTCTAATACCACCATGATCTACATCAAAGAAGGTCCGGATCCAAAACGCTTCACCCAGCCTTCCTATCACTCCCTTGCATCCGGTGTTACAGAACCTCAATAGCTTCTCGGAAGCCCCAAAACTCTCTCGCCAACATAGTTCATGATCATCTCCTGGTAAAACTCAGCACCTGAGACCACAGTTCAAGAAAGCCGAGGTACTGACTTACCCTGCTTACTGGCGCGATGCGAGGGACGAAGCACTCCCTCAAATATCTCTCCACATGGTACTCTTGTGCATACCCCATCCCACCGTGAGCTAGTACCTGAGAAGTGTCAGCCTCCTCCGAGCTGGGCACCGACGATGCTTACCGATCTTTCGCAAGCGGTAAAAGCTGCTTCAGCAGCTAGGTACTTTGCAGAGTTGCAAGCCACCCCAACAGCATGAGGAGTGATATTGGGATCTTTGCCACTCGAGTCATAAACCCTAGCAGCATGATATGTTGCCAGTTTGGCTGCCTCAAGGTTCATATATGCTGCAGCTAGAGGATGCTGGATGCCTTGGTTCTGACCTATGGGTCTTCCGAATACTATACGCTCCTTGGCATATTTCGAAGCCTTCTCCAAGGCGGCGTAGCCCAAGCCCAGGGCTTCTCCAGCCAGCAGACAGCGTTCAGCGTTCATTCCATGGAGAACCTGACTATCATCAGTCATTACAGCCATCATAATGCTTTCGTGTTGCTAACAATCTTGAAGCCTTGTCCTTCCTCGCCTATGAGACTGTCTGCCGAGACTCGATAGCTATCAAAGAATACTTCATTGGCATCAACGGCTCTACCTCCCATTTTCTTGATCTTCCTCAGCTCAAGCCCAGGAGCACTCGTATCGAAATCGATGAAGAATAGTGACAGTCCCTCCGAAGGCTTCTTAACTTCTCTCAAGGGAGTCGTACGAGCCAGTAAGATCATCTTCGAAGCGACCTGGGCGGATGATATCCAGATTTTTTGCCCAGAGATACTGTACGAATCGCCGTCACGAGTAGCTCGTGTCTTCAACTTTAGTGTTTCTAGTCCAGTACTGATACTCTCCCCCTTGAGTCAATTCTGTATAAATAATGAAAATTATTGAAGGGAACTCCTGACCTTGGCTCTGTCACTCCGAAGCACGCCTTCCACTCACCACTGATAAGACTAGGAAGCATGTTTTTTCTCTGAATATGCGTTGCAAATTTGGCTACAGGCTGCGTCGCATAAACGTTGGCATGGATTGACTGGGCTCCAGCCATACCAGCACCGCTCTGTGAAATGGTCTGAAGCATCATCGTGGCTTCTGATATGCCAAGACCAGCGCCACCTAGATCCTCAGGCAATGCAATTCCAATCCAGCCATCCTTTGCAAGTGCTGCATGGAGTTCATGTGGGTACACACCAGACTCATCACGCTCCGCCCAGTAGTCATCGGGGAAGTTGGAACAGATCTTCCCAACTGCCTCCCGCACATCCAACTGCTCTTGCGAGAAGCCAGTCAGCTCCATAATGCGGCTGGGACTACTGGCAGAAAAGCGGCGGACAGCAAGCGGAAACACTGTACGTCGAGAGGCATGACGGTAAAGATTTCTTGAGATTGTCATAGACGAAAGGGAAGCTAATGCTCTGACTTCGGATACCCTCATGTCGTTATCACTTGATCAAAAAAGGAATTATATGCTACATAACATGAAATGAAACCATATTACATTAGCGGTATACCGTACAACGGAAGGACATGGAGAAGAGGAAGTTGGTGAAAGTCACATGATCTGGAGTCGTAGGGCTGCTAGCGTGATTCCCATTGTTTTGATCGACACCACAAGAGGAAATAGAACATTGAACTCCATATTAACAAATCTCCCACTCAAGATAACCTACGGCTCCAGGACTGACTACTCTAGCATAACACCTACCAAGCGCTTGCTTTAAGGACCCTATCAATTGATGTTGTCCAACAGGCAAGCGACGTGCCAGCCCTGACCGTTGGCAACGCTCCCATCCCTGCCACACTGCGGAAGCTCTGAGGTGATATCTTCCTGCGGGGAACGCTACTTAACACCAGTGATAAATCCATTCCACTGTCAGTAATGGCAAGCGTACGTTCCAGAGCACCATTGCCCGTAGGGTCTGCGCAATGGATCCACGACGAGAATGATCAAGTTGCCCAATTCTGTGCACAAGAAGCAGAGGACTTCGCCTTTTCGGCTCGCAACGAAGTAGAATGGCTGAACGAACATATGGCTGAGATCTTTAGCAAGAACCAAGTGAATGTTACAGAGATCTTCAAGACACCGGGGAAATTACGAGGCAAGACTCCTCGAACAGCAAGAAAGAGGAATGCCTTGGAGGTCCGAGAGGTACGGTCACAAATATCTGAGAGATCTCACCAGCTGATACTCCATGTAGCCATTGACGGACATATTCTCGACCAATGCTCGACCAAATAACAGCCCGCTGCGCAAAACTAGTCCCGTCAAAGCTGTACCCGCTTTCCAAGTGGCAGAAGACCCCATTGCTCCAGCCGAGGCCAAAAGAATCACCAAGGCGAACACAGACTCAGGCTACCATGGCCTCTCGGAAGATGACATGGATGTTGATCAGATGCCGCTAGTGGTGCAATCGTCAGCGGACACGAATGACACTGTGGAGATATCGCCAGCCTCACATGCTGCAGTACAGACAACCTCAATCAGTCAACTCGAGGGACGAAGCACTACGGAGACATCATTTCATTCTGCTAAGGAAGAAATGACTAAGCGTGATGTTATCAGTGCAGCTTTACAAGAGGAAGCATCTGCGCGTGCTGATCCCGGTGCCTCGCCCGGTTCTACCAGGAATAAGCCTCCAGATTCCGCAGAATTAGGCGCTCAAAATACGCCAGAAGACGCAATGGATATAGACATGGTTGATAAGGATTTCAACGAGGATCTTGCTATCGATGAGTCGCGTTCGCCCTCACAGGGGTCCAGCCCAGCGAGGCAAATAGTCCGCAAAAGCAGTCTCACCTTCGCAGCTCTGCCTGCTCGAGAACCATTGACCACTAAAAAGAGCCTTGGAGCAAACAGAGGCAGCTTCCTGGGACGTCTTACGGGTGGGAAATCAATGGGTGGTTTGAAGCAGTCTGACTCCACTCACGAGAAGGAGGTTAACGATGAAATGGACATCGACATCGAGAAACCAACGCTTACTAGAGAGGAATCTGATGGAGACTCGAAGATGGCCAAGCTTCACAACAAGTCTTCCACACAGCGGCTACACGAGAGGATCAATCTACTTGGAAAGTCGCAAAATGCCCGACCCACAAAGTCTATTCCAGCATCTGCAACTGCAACAAATTCCATTTACCCTCAATTACCGAATCCTGAGCCTCAACCACAAACACAACTTTCCCACCAGTCTTCAGCTTTGCCTTTCAAAACAGCTACAGTATCAGGAATTACGGATGAAGATGATGATGACTGGATTCAGCCGCCTCAGTCACAACCGAGTGCGTCAAGTCGACCGCAACTCGCCAAAAGCGTATCTGTCGACGTCATGGAGGGTGTTAGAGGAAAGCAAACCGTTGGTGGACACCACTTCGGTGTTGATCGAACTGAAGAAGCAATGAAAGGGGCATCTCCTCTGCGACAAGGCTGCGCATCTCAGCCGCATGGGGCTGAGGCAGTCAGAGCAGCATCCGACATACTGTCTGGATCACCTTCGAGACCTCATGAACACGCTGGCATAAAATCTAGCAACGTCGTGGCCCCAGAGCAGTCAACGACTCCGACTGGCAGTCCATCGTCAAAACGGTATGTTGATGGACCTTTGAGCGCTTCTAAATCAAAGTTGCAATCTATCATGAAGACTGCTAGGGGCTTATTTTCAAGTAGTGCTGGTGTCTCTGCTCAAGCGAAGATGGAGACCCTTTCCACATCACTTCGATTGCAAGACGAATTACAAGAGCCTTCAGGACGAAGCATGATAGATAGGAAGGTTCCTGGCGGTGGAGCACCACGTAGTCCATTGGTCAATCCAGCTAGTAGAAAGACCAGAAGTTCCACAGAGAAAGAGGAGAGACGGAAGCTGTCAGAGGCCAAAGAACGCGAAAGAGCCGAGGCAGAAGCCGAACGCGTCAGAGAGCAGCAAGAGCAGAAGGTGAATACGGAAAAGCAGATCCAGAAGAAGAATCCAGCAGCAGATGCAGCTCCACTGCCTGCGAAGCCAACCAGACAAAGTCCGAGAAAGACGCAGAATCAAGAAGGCCCTAAGCACTCAGTTGAGCACGCAGAGGACGAGGCGCCATCACACTCCATGGGACCGCCTCAGCAGTCTCAATCTCAGAGGTCAAAAGATCCGCGGAGACCCATAAGACCTGCTAAGGAAGCGGGTCCGAAGCCCAAACCACAACCGGTTGCTATCCGAGTAGGCACATTATCACAAGGGATGCGATTGAACAACGCTACTCTCTCGTCGAACTTGCAGGAGTCTTTATCTATAACTCAACCAAAACAGCCAGCTGTAGCGAAGAAACCAAGCAATGCCTCCATCCAATCAACGGCTTCTAACACCAGCTTCAAAAGCTCTGCGACATCCGCGTCGACTAAACCGAAAGCACTGATTGCCGCAGAGCGAAAGAAGGAACAGGTGAGTGATGCGTGTCTTTTGCAAGTATATTATTTAGGCTGACTGGCGGGCAGGATGAGAGGGAAGCCCAACGTAAACTTGAGCAGAAGCGTGAGATGGAACGTAAACGGGCTGCCCAACAAGAAGAAGCGAGACGTCAGGAACAATTGCAACGCCAAGAAGCAGAACGACAGCGCGAACGAGAACGTTCTGCTGCAGCAGAGGACCCCAAGAACATTGCTAAAAGGCAACTCATTGAGAAAAGGAGGCTTGAGATGCAAAAGAAGGACCAACAGAGGGCTTCGCAGCGGCCCCCTATGGATCATGTATATCATAGCACCCCAGTGGTTATACGAACCAGCTAATAACGTTCTCGTAGGTTCCTATTGCTCACCAGACACAGACTGCTTCAAGCACACGTCCGGACCTTAATGGACTACGACCTCCATCAAGGCTCCAAAATGTTCCAGATCACAATCGACTCGTTAACAATCACCCAATGCACAATCCTTCCAAACCACCTGTTAAGAGAGTCTTCGACCCGGAGGCTGATGAGGAGCCTATACGACCAGCCCGCATGCAAGGTGGGCCGTCATACCAGCAAAATGAGGCTAAGCGACGGAAGACTGAAGACGAAGATCTACAAGAGATCCGGGTCCGCCCGACGATGGCACCGCCCATCAGACAATCGGGCATTCGTCAAGGTGGACCCAAAGCATCAATCCTTAACAACAATTACGCCACAGCACCTCCGCCAGCGCCTCATCACCACAACGTACCGTCCCTACTGAAATCAACAACAGCTAACCAGGCCTATCAGCAACATGCCCATCAAAACCAAACGTCCCGCCCTGGCCATCACTCTGAAATGGTCAAGTATCAAAATGGGAAGATCCCTTTCGCAGAAGCCCCCAACCCTCCACCAGCAAATCACAAAACTCCTCTCCCCTCCAAACTTGCCCAAACAGCCAGGTCCTCTCCCCAATACATCAACGGCGAAAACATTCACCTCGACGACATCCCAACGGAAAGTGAAGATGAATCAGATTCCGACTCCGGCCCTAAACCCAGACCCGCCAATCTCCCGGATTGGGCTCAGTCTCCCCAACTTCGCCAGATCCTCATGACCCAGGAAGATACTATGGATGCTGATGCGGTGTTTGGGCCTGTACCTAGTCCAAGGATAGAAGAAATGTTCCGAGAGCGCCATCATCGATTCAGAAGCAGGACTAGCAGCGCAAATTGGGCTGGGAGTGATCGATTGACAGAAGAGGAGATCAGGAGGGATGTGGAAGCTAGGCAGCGCTTGAGAAGAGAGGGAGGCTGGACTTTTGGGTTGTGATCCTGCACTACGATTTTATCTGCTTCCCGCATTTGACTGACTTCGGTGCTATGTCTGCGGATTCAGTGGATGAGATCGCTTTTCCTAAGGAGTATCTACTTGCTAGTCGATTAGCCTGCTCTCCGCATTTGACTGACTTCGGTGTATGTCTGCGGATTGAGCTCGCTTGTTTGCTAGCTGGTACGGACTTAGGACAGAGGAGGACGTGTATCTGTGTGGGTGGGACGTGGTGTCTTTGTACAAAGATCGGAGCAAGGCTGATACTGAATCGCTTGGAGGACGAGGCGTCTTTGTACAAAGATCGAAGGAACGCTGATGCTAAGTCGCTTGAGGGTTACTTCCTTTCTGATCAATATAAAATGGGACGAGGAGGAGCTGCAAACGCAGCGGGATAAGGCGTCTTTGTACGACTCGACCAAGGGAAGACTAATGATGGGCTCATTGTGGTTTTGATGCGGCAGCTATGGGGTATTTGGCTACAGCAAGAATGAATGCCTCTTTTAATGTTAGAGAGGCTGGAATTGGGGTAAATTTGGCGTTTTGAGCATCTCTTGTTTACATGACATCTTTAACTACTCGCCTCGGACAGGGCTAAGGTATGGAGCTGTTTTACGGACTGGCACTATCAAAACCAATGGAATTGAATATTTTCAAAACATGCACTGGACAATTTCCAAACCTGAGATTGTAATACAATGTCTCTACATGAGTGAATTGCACAAGCGGACAACTTGCTGAACTCGAAGCGCGTAGCCGCTTGGACGCTTGTAATACATTTTCAATCCCGCATGAGTAGATTTTTAGATAAATCGACATGTCCGCCTGCGCCTGGATGCTGGAAATTTTACTTGCACGGCGTGTTATCGTGTTATGTGGTATGCTACAATTGTCTTACACCGCTGTTGAATAACCTTGCGGTATTATATACTGGTTGGTCATGATCCCTTTTTCTATTGACGTCTTCCCCACTCATATACCCGCCCATACACCCGCCAATGCATGACTCCATACGCTATCGTAGATTTTTCGCCTGGAGCTATTGTACCTGTTGCTATTGCAGTTGTGATTGTTGTTGTTGCTGCTGCTGCACTGGCTGCTGTTGCGCTTGTGGTAATTGTGGGTGTTGCTGTTGAGCCTGGTGCTGCGCTGGCTGTTGCGGAATTTGCTGTTGTGACGCCGACTGCTGCGGTGCTTGCTGCTGTTGCGCTTGCTGTTGCGCCAGCTGTTGTTGCGCCAGCTGCTGCGGTGTTGTCCTCGGTGTAGGTTTCCAATCCGGCCACAGCTCTCTTAATTTCACATAGCCCTCTTTCAGAGCCTCGAATCTCTTATAGTCATCATCTTTAAGACCCTCCGCAAGCCATGCAGGTGGTAGTTCCAGAAGCGCAGGATATTGCGGTTTGGGTGTTTGCTTGCTCTTCTCTTGATTAGAAATCGCAACCAGATAGTAGATGTTTGTTTTCAGACGACCCATATATTCGACGAATTTCTTCTGATTTTGAGTAGGGTTGTTTGATGGTTGTGGTGGGACGAGAGTAGTCGGAGTGGTGGTCGTCGGAGTGGTGACGGAGCTAGGAGTGGGTGCATTCTGGCCCGCTGCTTCCGCTTGGTCTGTAGATGTAGGAGTGGCGGCTTCGGGTTTGGTCTGGGGAGATGAAGCATTTGCTGGGTTGGCCTGCTGGGGCGACTGCGCTGGCGCCTTAAGACCTGCTTTTTGTAGAATCTGGACCTCTTGTAGCAAAAGATTGTTGACAGTGAGAAGAGCGTCAATGCGCTCCTGATCTAGTGCGGTTGACTTGTTGGTCTGAGAGGATGGATCTTGAGGTTGGGAAGGAGACTCAGGTGGCGAGGTCACCTGGGCAGAGGAGGCCACTGGTGCAGCTGATGCTGTCATCGAGGAGACAGGTGTGTATGATAGATTTGTAGTAGTTGGCTGAATGGTTTCTCTTGATGTAGTAGAGGTGTTCGAGATTGCAGGGACGCTAGATGCGGGTGGTTGCTGGCTATATCGGGGATTGAAAGGTGGAGATTGAGCTGAGGAATGTAGAACGACGTCAGCAGCTTGTGCAACACGCCGGAAACAGCAGCAGACGCGTATCTGAGGGCTGCCAAGGAAGGACGGTGCAACTGACCATTATGAATGTACTGCTGTTGCGGCTCCGAGGTTCGTTGTTGGGGAAGATATGGCTTCTTAAAGGGATCATCAGGCACATTGGACGGAGGCGGCATCAAATGCGGTCCACCACTGCCATGGCTCTGGTTAGGCAGGTATGGCTGCCTTGGGACTTGATTCGCTGGGCCTTGTGAGCCTTGTGGTTGGACGTAGGAGGCAGATGGTGCAGGTGATTGAGGGTAAGGGTTCGGATAAAACTGCTGCTGCTGCTGCTGTTGTTGTTGTTGCTGGTGGTGCGGCAGCTGTTGGTGGGAGAAATGACCTGCATTTGCCCCTCCTGAGTTGTACATGTGTGGGTGAGCTCCGTAGCTGTTTTGGTAGGCCATGGCACCTAGGACACCTGGCCGCTAATAATAAAGCGTGAGGTGCGGTACCACGAGCGGATGGACCTAGGATTAACAGTGGGAGGGAAGCCCTGCTGGGGGCCGAGATGACGCCCCCTGGGAGAAGCTTCCCATTGGCCCTAGGCTGCACTGAATGCAGTTTCAGGGCCCTTGCCGGCGCTATGGGAACTTGGTTCCCCAGCCTAAGCTGCATGTAGAAACCCTAATTGATCTTCCTTTGGCCAGAGAAAGCTCGTCAAATGGTAATGTGTGGGTGAGAAAGTGGGAAAAACAGCATGGGTTCGACAACAGTCAGCAGCATACGTTGGGGGTAGGCAGATGCTTCATTCGCCACGAATCATATCACAACACAAGGGCAGAAGGAACCGCTGCGATCCCCCATCAACTTTGTCGAATTGACCTGGTCAAAGCAACAGCCCGTTTCATGCAACGATGCAAGCCAGATACTGTCGGTGTAGGTAAGGCAATACGACGGGCGGTAACGGATACCAGGGCTGTTGTAAGGGGTTTCTACCTAATGCATCCACAACGAGACGGCTCATGCGGTAAGGAAAGGTACATTAAGTCCAGTGACGAACGCACAGTCCCGCCTTTCCACAACGAGGTTAGCGTCTCATGAAAAGGTTGACTCATGAACGTTTGACAATCAATCCTGCCTTTGACCAGCACACTATAACTGGTCACGAGTCACCTTTCGACCTGTCTACGTGCGCGAGACCAAATGTACTAGCATTAGAGCCTTGCAGACGTGCTAGAGTGTAAGCATATTATGAATTCGAACAACATCCGGCTGATAGTTTAGCGACCACAAAGATGATCGGACGAATATTTTGCTTGACGCAAACGAAAACGCTTACGGACCTGCACTGAATCTCAGCACGGAAGGCAAGCTCAAGTATGGAGCTGTTAATGGTTACGTTGATCAGAGAGCCGGAGCAATAGATCTGTTCGGTTTGAATCGCTATCCAGATCCGTCGGTAAACCAACCCTGTGTACTCACAGTCAACTAACGAGTCCGCAGGCACCAGAATGAGTTGAAGCAATTTCTATGCGCTCTGCGAAACACTCACCATCACACGCCTAAGACTCTACTCCCGGAAAATATATTCGTTGGTGTAGGTTCTGATGAAGCCATTTGGTTTACTCCGATGTTTCTGTACGCCTGGACAAGATAAAATACTCACTTGCCCTCCTACATACGGCATGTATGCTGTCAGTGCTCAAGTGAACGACGTGGAAGTGGTCAAAGTCCCACTGGACACAAGCAAGGCTTTCAAGCTACGCCCAGAAGCAATCAACGCCACTCTTTCCTCCGATCCTTCGATTAAGATTGTCTATGTGTGCTCCCCTGGAAATCCCACTGCAAACTTAGTTTCGAAACCTGATCTGCAGCAAATTCTTGAACATCCTACGTGGAACGGATTATTGGTTTTGAATGAAGCTTACATAGATTTCGCTCCGGAGGGCTCGAGTCTCGCAGAATGGGTCAATGAATGGCCAAATCTCGTGGTCATGCAGACATTGAGCAAAGCTTTTGGCCTTGCTGGAATACGACTTGGTGCAGCCTTTACTTCTCCACCAATTGCTCGTCTGCACAACAATCTCAAAGCCCCTTACAACATTTCCAGTCCCACTAGCGCATTGGCATGCACTGCACTACAACCATGGAATTTAGATGTTATGAAGAGAAATCGTGAGAAAATCCTGAGGCAGCGAGATCGGATGTTAGAAGAGCTCCCACGAATTCCCGGAGTTGGCAGGTTCCTCAGTGGATTCGACTCAAATTTTCTACTTGTAGAAATTTTGGACAAACCACGGAATGAGGGTGGCAGACCAAACAATGAGACTGCTATGGCGGTCTACGAGCGTCTAGCCGACACGAAAGGCGTGGTCGTGAGGTTTAGGGGAAAGGAAGTTGGCTGCTTAGGGTGTTTGAGGATTTCTGTTGGAACTGCAGAGGAAGTCGACAAGATGCTTGAGAGGATGCTGTCTGTACTGACAGATTTACTCAGTAGCAGGAGTCGAGCGCCTAACATTCACACCGAGCATGTAAAGGAGCATGAGGCGAACAACGTGATAGCCTGAGTATGCGTTATTCAAATCCACTGGTAGATATTGCCTCATGAACTTGCTCAGGCTTCCTGTAACATGCGTCGGAAGCCCAGCCTCTAGATTGTTTGCTGCTGCCTCCTCCTAAGATCCGACCCGGGCTTATTTTCGGGATAAAGCGTTCATGAGCAAAAACGACGTGCAGTTGTCATCCTGCCTCGCGTTGGCGAAAGGACGTGGTCGGCCGAAGTAAGTTCCGATGGTGCCTGACTGACCCCTCTAGCCCCACGTATTTTCGCCCCGTGAAGCCTATTTGTTGATCCGACAAGTCACAAACAGATCGACCAGCTGGTGGTGCTGGCACTGCATGACCTAAAAGCCGTGACGCCCAATAAGACCTACAACAAACATACTACTCCATACCAACGGGTGATTCGCCGCCTCAACTCCAGATACTCGTCACATACTCACAGTCCGCCACCAGCTGCAGGTAATTGTACTTTACAGTCGCGCCCTTCGAAAGCTCACCTCAGTTAGCTATCTAGTCCACGGCTCCTGGTATTCAACCCCAAGGCGGTTACCCGTTATAACTCACTGCCTCACTGCTGTAAGATCTGGATCTGACGCAGGTACCAGACCGCCACGGCCTCCGGAGGGCGTCATCTTTCCAAGCCTCCGGTTTGCACCAAGCCCCCACGCACACACCAGTCTTGCACTCAATCAAAACCACCTTGCTCCCATCGCGGAAACAGATCTTTGACTCTACATCCATGCCATCTTTTGTCTCTTCATAACATGAAGCCTTGTGTTGCGGATCTGTTGAGTTGAGCCTCGTTTGGAACTCGCCGTTAATCGGCGGTGGCTGTTCACAGCATGAAAGCCGAAGCAGATCGCGATCTTTATGCTGACCTCGAAATCAAACCAACAGCTGATGCAAACGAGATCAAGAGACAATTTAAAAAGCTTGGTATGATATGGTGCATTGCTGGTAGAATATGCTTCTAATAGATCTCCTGTGACAGCTCTCAAATATCATCCTGACCGCAATCCCGGCAAGGAATTGGAATATAACTCCAAATTTCAAGCTATACAGTCCGCCAACGAGATACTTACAGACCCGCAACAACGGGCGAAATATGATGCAGCACGCATGCGAGCAGGGTTGCTCTACAACTTCACCAGTTCCCCATCACCTCCGACCAAACCAAATGTGCCTCCACGGCCTACGGCAACCGGATTCCCACCACCACCACGTCCACCTCCAGCGCCTGCACCAAAATCTCAATACCCAACGCGGCCTTCAGGAGCTCAGAAATATGCACATTTCAATCGACCAGAATCAAAATCCACATGGGGTACCTCAGCGAGCGAGGAGGCGAAGTATAAAGCATGGGATCAAATGAGACACGGGCAAGGCCCGCTTCCTCCTAGAAGGACGGTACCGCCCAAGGTGCCTAGGTCGGCTACTGCTGCTTTCCAGGCAGGACGCGAACCCAATGGCGCTGCTCCCAGAAGCTCAAGCCGAGGGCGAGCTGATTGGGATCGATTCCAAGAGGGCCACCCTGGAGTTTCTAGAGCTAACACCTCCCGTGTTTCACCGAAGAGAGCCGGGTTTGCTCCAGGTACACCTGGCGAAGATGAGCGGCAAGCGCCTTCTTCCTACTTCAACATTTCAAAAGGGGAGCGGCAAACAAGCTCAAGAGTCCACACCAGCATGCAACCGCCTCCGAGTCCTGTGCCTACTAGCAGAAAACCTGACCCTTTGCACGGTTTCAAGGATAGGGTGTTTTCGAATGAACCATTTGGCACCAAATTCCGCACCAGCACTCCTTATAAGACGGATGGTGGCGAAAGGACGTATTTTGAAAGTCCGGGCATGCACCGAGCTGCGACATCCGCAATCCCTCAGGACACAAAGCGGAATACTGGACTCTACGAGACCCCTCATGCGCGAGCCACGGCTGCTGCTAATGCTAAGCTTAACGGCAAGGGCTCGCTACAGAAGCGACAACCAAATCTGGCTGGGATGTACGTATCCTCGTCTTCATCAAGTTCTTCATCCGAAGATGAAGAACCTTCAGCGAAGGCTCGACCGACACAGGTTCCTAAGAGCAGACGAGGTCGTATGCCGGCAGGTGCACACCGCCAAACGGGCTTCAATCCTTTTGCCAGAGTCGAAGATGCTGGTGATGAGCCAATGGCGCCGCAAGCAGGGCTTGGAAGTGGATACTACACGGGACATCGGAGACATTCAGCAATAGACTTGGAGAAATCATCAGACTTCCATAACGATGATGCAGAGCATGATACCAAACAATCCCAGCAAACGTCCTCAGCTGTTCCAAGTGGCGGATCCGGATCGCAAACAGATGGATCAAAGCCCCCGCTTTCGAGATCAAAAAGCTGGCAGGAGAAATGGGAAGATCATAAAGAAAAATGGGGATCTCCGCCACAAGACAAGAATTATCGTCCTGCTACAGGCGACCAGGCTAGAACTCCCATGTACGCATCACAAGGGTATACCCCAATTTCTTCACACCAGTCTTCTTATCCCCCATTCCCGTTAGACACATGGTCGTATTCATGCTATTTGTCAGCCCCAAAGATCGGAGTAAGAAACAGCTACATCCTTCGCACATAGGCCAATCGCATCTTGTCTTCCTGCCTTAGAGGAAGGATAGACTCTCTGGCTCTCGCCTATGCAATTACCTCTACCCTATGCTATTCACCCAATGGTTGTTACATGTGCTGATCGTGAATCCTTCACTAGATTTCATATCCCAGATTATTCGGAACGGCCTTCAGCCGGCACACATTCTTTCCGCACCGGAAGTACAGAAAACATTGACACGAATTTCTCTCCCAATGGATATCAACCCAAGTTCTTTGAATCCTCTCCAAGTCGTACTGGGACGCCTCTACGCACGGTATCACCAACTGAAGGCGACGCGTCTGATCAAAAGCAACAAGCAAATGGCAAGGCACATACTGTACGCGATGGCACATCTGAGCCTCACAGCGCCGCTAATCCGCCACCTCCGCCGCCTGTTGAGGGCTCATATTCTCCAGAGAAATGGGCTGCGCACTTGGAAACCCTAGACTTCGACATGCAAAATCCGCCTCCAGGACGTCCACGAAGCCGAACAACTCGGAAGCGACCCAGAGCACATGGGACCAAGCCAACAAAGTTTCAAGCAACTGTTAATGGCACAGAAGATAATTCTACTGCTGCTAGTACCGCTGGTGAAAGTCTGGACAATAGTAAGGAGAATAGCGATGTGGATCCCATGGATCTTGATGAACCCACTCCCCCGGCCTCTTCCGCTCGTACTAGTGACCATCTGGCGAATGGCGGAACCACTTCTCCGAAGCAAGCTACCTATGCTGGGAGTGGGCCCGGTCGAGGTCCGTCACTACCACCACGAGCGACAGGCCATAAGCAGCCAGAAGCTGACGCAGATCCCTTCAACCTTGGCGATTTCAAGAGCACTTTCCCCTTTGCGCCTAGCAACGAAGGTCTCGGGAACATGAGTGACATGGCGACAAATCTCCCTTTCGAGTCTCGTGCTTCACCTACGAAACCAGCCGCCAATACATCTGTGTCACGAAATGGTCTTCCGAACCCACCTATATTTCCTTCAGCGCCGCGTAATATGACACCAACCACCTTTGAGCACTATCTCAGGCAATTACGTGCCTACATGGACGCATGGAACACTTTCAATACACACATGATAAATGCGTTGACGAAACGACAGGCTTTTATCGAGGAGAGTTCGAATTGCAACTGGCTAGATGTCAAAGGCAACGGGTATGATGATTACATGAAAGGTTTGGAGGAGCACAAGAAGGCTAGAGTGCATTTAGACTTTGCCTATGAACGTCACGAGGTGAACATGAAAGATTTGGGCTACATAAGGGACGAGATAATCAGGGGTAGAGGCGGAGCCGGACGGAAGCCCTCTGAATTGGTGGACATGCTGGCGGGATTATTGTAAGTGAATGTTGGCTTTCGCCAATGACACATATTTGAATTTCAACGAGCGAAGCGAGCAAGGTGTCGTTGGGTGGGAAATACCCTCTTCTTAATCGATTCCGGACATCGAGTACAGTACGTGTCCCTTTTTCCACTCTAAGGATTATAACGCGGAGAATTGTGATATCATAAGAGTTATGACCAGGTTTGGCATGGCAAAGGGTGGCAGACTGCTTATGAAAGGCGCTTCATTTTCATGGATTTTGTTTCCCACGTTGTGAGTGCGATAGCTATCTACTACGAAAAATGTAAATGCTAGCTCTTCGAAGAAATCATTTTGGTAATGCATTTTCTTCACATGTAAAGGAAACTTTTGGAGATGATATGGAATGAAGCTCTCAATCCAACTACGTAAAGGGACACGTCGCCTAAAAATTGCCGCGCGTAAGTTTCAGGAGATCTGGCTCAGAATTGCCTGTGCCAGATAATTTAAGACAATCCAACCAAAATTTATTCTTGCGCATATCGTCCTACCTACATGGAGCTCCCGATGGGTGCCGCGCAATAATAACTTTAGGCTGTAATTCTACGACTTGCAGACGCACAATCGTAGTTCCACGCCAGTTCGGTGCTCAAGGTCTGTCACCTCTTCCCAGGCCAGCTTCGACTAAGCTAAACCAAACGTCTTTCTAAGGACGAGCTCATCTGGCTCTACTAACTAGGATACGTAGTGCACGAAATTTGTTCGCTATGTACCTCCGCAGCTTGCCCGCGTCATGCGCGACGCTGTCGGCCCTCCTTTTCTCGAGTAGTGTCTCCGCCTTTTACCTACCTGGTGTTGCGCCAACGACCTACAAACAAGGTGACAAGGTCGAGCTCAATGTCAATCATCTTACCCCTGCGCTATCTGAAGACGACCCAAAATTACACTCCGTCTTCTCCTTCGACTACTACCACCCAGCCTTCCAGTTCTGCAAGCCGGCAGATGGACCAAAAGAAGCTTCAGAGTCACTGGGCAGCATATTGTTCGGAGACCGAATATTATCGTCACCTTATGAGCTGAACATGATGGTGAATGAGAGTTGCAAGGCGTTATGTGAGGCGAAGAAGTTTGATCAAAGGAACGCGAAATTTGTGAATAGGAGGATATGGCAGAATTATAATATGAACTGGTTGGTGGATGGACTTCCCGCTGGACAGCCATATAGGGATCCTTCAACGAATACGGAATTTACTCTGCGAGGTTTCCCGCTGGGTATGGTTGATAAGAATCAAAAGGCTATTTTGAACAATCACTTCGACATTGTCATTGATTACCACACGGCAGGCAGCGATCAATACAGGGTTGTTGGTGTGCTAGTGATACCAACTTCGCGGAAGGGCTCAAAGTGGCTGGGAGACGGCAAGGCAGATTGCGGTGATCCAGACCAACCTTTGCTACTCAATGAAGATGGCGAGACATCAGTGACATGGACCTATGGCATATATTGGCGAGAATCTAAGACTGCGTGGGCTACGCGATGGGACAGCTACCTCCACGTCTTTGATCCCAGAATACACTGGTTTTCGTTAGTCAATTCGGCAGTTATTGTGGTCTTCCTATGCGGTAAGTCTGGAAATACAAAGTATCACTGCTTGGGAGACTGACTGAATTGCTCTAGGTATGGTGGCAGCTATTCTAATGCGAGCCTTAAAGAAGGATATTGCCCGGTACAACAGGCTTGACTCATTCAACTTGGACGACCTATCAGGCACGAATGGCGACGCAGAGGATGGGGTCCAGGAAGACTCAGGCTGGAAGCTCGTCCATGGCGATGTCTTTCGCACGCCAAAGAACCCCCTTGTCCTGAGTATATTTCTAGGCAATGGCTCCCAACTATTTGTCATGGTTGGCACAACCATTACCTTCGCCCTCTTCGGTTTTCTCTCCCCTTCAAATCGTGGCTCGCTCGGCACTGCCATGATCATTCTCTATACGATCTTCGGATTCATTGGTGGCTACGTCTCAGCGCGCGTCTACAAGTCATTCGGTGGTGAAAAGTGGAAGCAGAATATTGCCCTGACACCTATCATGATCCCAGGAATCGTATTTGCCACCTTTTTCCTTCTTGACCTCTTCTTGTGGGCTAAGAGGTCGAGCGGTGCAGTGCCATTCACTACCATGCTTCTTATTCTAGTTATATGGTTCGTCATAAGCGTTCCCCTTAGCTTTACAGGTAGCTGGATGGGCTTCAAGCATGCTGTAAGTCGCTATCTTTGGCCGAAGAAATGCTCTAAAAAGCGAGTCTAACCAATCTCTCAGCCCGTCCAGCCTCCTGTCCGTGTCAACCAGATCCCCCGCCAAATACCTCCTTCAACAACCTACCTCCGCCCTATCCCTTCCATGCTCCTCGTTGGCATCCTCCCCTTCGGCGCCATTTTCGTTGAGCTCTACTTCATCATGAACAACATGTGGTTTGGAAAAGTCTACTACATGTTTGGCTTTCTCTTCCTCTGCTACGCCATCATGATCATCACCTGCGCCGCCGTCACAATTCTCCTCGTCTACTTCCTACTATGCTCGGAAAACTATCATTGGCAATGGAGAGCTTTCTGCACGGCTGGAGCGAGCGCGGGATATGTCTTTGCGAATGCCTTGTTGTATTGGATTAGCAAATTGAGCTTTGGGAGCTTTACGAGTGGGGTGCTTTATGTGGGGTATAGTTTGTTGGTTAGTTTCTTGTTCTTTATATTGACTGGTAAGTCTCTCGATCTATTTGTTTGTAGTCCTAATGAATGCTAACATTGAGCCTAGGCACCATTGGCTTCTTTTCAAGCTGGCTATTTGTGCACAGGATTTATGGCTCCATTAAAATTGATTGAATGTGCCGCGTTGAAAAAGGGGAGTTAAGTGGTCTATTCGTGTAGAATTCTGATGCATATAGGGTACGCTAGGTGTTCAGGAGACATAGTTATATTCAAGATTTATTTTTCTGCACGATCAATTGGCTGGATTTCCACGTAAGGCTAACAGCCTTGGCGTAAGCCCAATGGTATACAACCAACATGACAGCCTAATTGATCATCCAAACGTTCTTCTCAAATGACGGGACTTTTGGCACTGAGGCCGGAGGTTACTGTTAATGTAATCTGAGTTGCTTGGCATCGAGGGGTAGATCTCAATACTGCGGCTATCAAAACTCGCTAATTCATCAACCATTGCCGTATATTATTAGGAGGTTCCGTCTTCTCTGACTTGCTTGAAGGGCCTTGAATTATACTACCAGTTCATTGCTCAATGAAAAGAACCCTAGAAATTCCTTGATTCTCCCCACGAGCCGTAGATACAGTCAGAGTAGGTGCAAATTACGTGCTACAGCCTTGCCGTAGCTCCTTTATGCGAGGTTCTGCTTGGATTACTCTTTTCTCTTAAGCAAGCCTTAATTTTCCCAGACTAGTTATGCACCTTCACACACAATACGGGTCTTTGACATATATACATAGTTGTAGGAAAACCTAAGAGAGCACTTACTTTGCTAGCTCAACACTTAGGTGTCATACGCTAGCGGGTAGAGTGCAAAAAGTCAAGCAACAAACCCAGCCTTGCATTCTCTCGTTTCCACCCAATACAATTCTATGAAGGTATTATTGTCTTCTAACTCCTGTGCTAGCCTGACCGAGCTTATCTAACATCCACGCTTTCCCAGATCCTCGAAACCCAGTCCGCCGTTCTCTCCAACTATGAAGTCATCGCCCATATCAAAGCCTCCACCGCCAAACCCCGCACCACCCCTCAAAAACACACAAATGTCTCCACCGTCATGAAAGAGGTAATTTCCCCTCAATTTACAACCCCGAACTCTCTCTGCAACTCTATTGACGTCCTACAGATTACCGACTACCTCTCCCCTCCGATCGATTCCCGCTCCCCCATCCCCCATTACCAACACCCCAACTACAGCGAAGCAACCGTAAGAGCTCTCGTGACGCGCTTACAGCCATTTCATTTGACGAAGTCGGAATTGTTGATGGTGCTTAATTTACGGCCTGGAGAGCTGACGCTGTTGGATTGTGTGGTGGAGGAATGTGATGAGCGCTTTTCGCAGGAGAAGCAGGAAGAGATATTGGCTATTATTGGGAATGTGTTGGGTACAGGGGAGAGTGCGGCTGTGTGGGCTGAAGGGAATAATGGCGCTAATGGAGAAGTAATGGATCGGAGTGGTGGGTGAGGCGTGAGGGTGAGATCGGAGTGGTGCAAATAGGCTATGGTGGTACAGAAGTTATACAAGCTGTATCTCTTCAAGTCATTCAACAGCTGTCATGAGACAGTGGGTTGCGTCTGACTCTCATAGTGAGAAGGTATGTCAAACGCTGCGGTCTTATATCTAGTGACGCTGAGAGTAATCGAAAACAGTACCTGAAGTAATTGGAAATATGCATCCTAATCGGGGCGAACCGGTTCGAGCATAACCATTTAAGACAGAGACCGGTCAGATGTGCACCGATCCTATTTCCAGCAGTGACTGCGTTGCGGCTGGCCGCCGTCGTAAGTCTTTTCTGGTTCCCCAGATTCTTGGTGCAATGCTAGACCAACCATCTACGACATCCCTCGGAATACCCCTGGCTTCGGTGAGATCTCCGAGAAAAGTATCTGCAGGTTTGCGGAGTTGGCGACACGTCTCGGCAACGGTGCTCAGCTGATCTGTCAGTGGACTGAGTGGCAATTTGCCCTCTATGGTCACCCAGTTTTCGTGCGTGGAGATTTGGACCTCGTACGTTACTTCATTCCGTGCTAGGTTTAAGCGTATGTCTCCGGTAGCTCGTTGAACGTCGAAGGTTCCTGTTGGGCAAAGGAATTTGACTATTTGGATGAGGACTTCGTTCGGGAGGTGGGTCAAAGACACTGTTCGGTTGTGACCCGGCATATCTCGCGGATGGTAGTCCAAAAATTACCATATATCAACATGCAGAAAAAGCTTGGCTTGCAAATACATATCTTTCAGGGCTAGGAGACAGGAGTGAAGCAAACGGGGGACAGGCAACCAGCGAAGCCCATATCGATATGCTATGCATCGTGGAAAGGGGTTTCTTATTACGGCTCCTTTGCACCATGTATTGCATTCAAATGCAACATCGTCTCGATAATCTTCAAGGCGCATCCTACAGCACGTTATACGTTGGAAAGAACCTCATGACTTCCGCCATTCCGTCTTTCCGCATCAATCATGAGCATGATTGGGTCCTGGGCTATTCACAATCATGAGAGCGAGGTGGACGGACTGATTTGATTGATACAATAACTATTCCCGAGTGTACACCCGAGTACTTCCAGCCAGTAAGTGGGCTCACCCAACTGGGATTAGAAATACTCAGCTGCAAAGCACAATATCGTTGATCATGCTTTCTGATGAAGTGGTAGTATGTTACCTGAACCTATCGTTCGGTTTCCGAAATTATCCACGTCATGGGGTTATATCCAACCAAGACCTCTCGTCCGGAAATAAGCCAATTGACGCATTTTGCTGGGATAGCTGGACATGAGCCTTCAAGTCACGGCACCAGCAGTGGATTTGGAATATGTCTTGCCACGTCCGTGGTGTTATCCAATTCCTACTTGGAGGTGCCAATCCACCGAATTCCTCGAGAAGGAGGTCGATGATAGCGCGTGTTATGTTATCCGAGCGGGCTTTTTCTGTCAACTCAAGATCCTTTGTAACAACAGCGTCCCAATCAATGTCGAATAAAGCCGGCAAATCTAGATGGTTGCATATGAACGTCCCAGGTGGATAGCTTTCACGTACCGCCGGTAGACAAAATCGGGCCGTCTCAACAGCGTGGTCTGTGTGCATAAATAGTCCTGCAAGAGTATACTCCTCCATGACAGAAAGGATATGTAAAAAGTGCTGGTAAAAACCTTTGTCGAGTCGAGCAGAAGCCGAAGGCTCAGAGACCTCGAAAATTCATGTTGAGGAAGGACTCACAGGTATGGAATTTGCGAGGATTAAGTGGTCTATATAGCTATTCGGAAAGTCGACGACAAAGCAGATACTCAAGCAAACAACGTCGTTGAGCAGGTGCTCTAGGACGTGGTTCCATTGATCGCCTTTCGTGAGACTACGGAAGCATAAGCAAACTGCTCTTCAGCTCCACTCACGAACCAGAATGAACCCGCAAATTCATATTGCCGCAACTTCACTCATGATGAAGTCATATACAGAGGTCTCTGCTGGTTTATCCTACGGACGTGCCGTTATCCCCAGCTTGTGTCATAGGAAGTCAGCGGAACAAGATAGATCCTTCACTATTATATTCTCGTTCATGCATTGGAGAAATGTCCGCAGCTCGATCTCAGCCCAACAAAATCCCCCTTCCCGCATCTTCCATCGATACCTCAGAACTGCCTAAATCCTTTACCACCAGTGACCATCTCCTCGCCCATCCTCCTGTGATCATCTCCCGGCTTCACCCAAGCCTCTCTCGCATCCCTAACCTCCCCCTCCCCAAACTTCCCCCTACAAAACTCCATCACTGCCTTAATCTCCCTCTCACTCTCCTTCTCCAAACCCTGCCTATCTCCCTTCCCCTTCTTCACCAAACCCTCCACCCCTCCAATAAACTCCCTTGCCTTATCCTCGCTCTCCCACACCTTTCCAAAGACCTCGCTCTCAGCAACATTACCATACCAAGCCCTCGCATTATCATAATCTCCCTCGATCCTGTGTAGTATACCATGTAAGAACATCCCCTCATAAGCAGGCGGGGCTTGCATGTGGCGGACGAGGAAATGGGCGCTGGGGAGGTCGTTGTTGAGGATGTGGAGAGCGGCTTCGAGGGTGGGGTGGAGGGAGAGGGAGGAGATGGATGCTGTGAGGGAGGGGGAGGTGGGTTTGGGGGGTGGGAGGAGAGGAGTGGGGAGGGTGAGGATGTGGGTGTAGAGGGAGGTGAAGGTCGGGTAGGAGGGATTGGGTGTTGGGGCTGCCATTGGGGGCTGAGATCATGGGGTTGTGAACGCGGGAAGGGGTGGGAGGGAGGAGATGAGGACTGGAAGGGATGCGTGGTATTGAAGACGTCATTATATCCGTAAAAAAGCTATAGCTCGCTAGGATGGATATAGATGTCTGGAAGCCTAGAGGGTCGGGGCTTATTTTGACATCGGGACGAACCTAGGTTAATGGCACCTTTCGATTCCAGGACTTGCGAATCGATATGTGTACTGTAGTAGACTGAGCCATGAACACTTCGAAAGCTGTCAAGGTAGAGTGTGGTCTGAAGTCAGGCTATGCCGGAGGAGTCAATGCTTGGAGCCGGACATCTTGAGAGTCAATTCTCCCGTAACCCAGATATGGCGGTCGCCAGATGCAGCCTGTGCCCAGAATACGGATTCTCAGAGAAGGCTGACTGAGTAGAGCGTGGTGATAAGGAGCTAAACCGATCTCACCTGTGGACCGAGTCGCCTTCCTAGTCAAGACTTAGCATTGTTTCATTGGTAGTAGCGCGCTTTGGTCAACGCGTAATTATAACGTAGGTTTAAATACTAAGACATTTGCCTTTCCACCAGACACAAGTTACTTTAGACTTCGTGGAAAACTTAGGCAGTTTTGCGCGCCATTTAGTCTTATGGCTGCGCTACGTTTACAGCTTACCAACGTCTCTTGTCAGCTCCCGCGTATTTTATTCCAAGCCTTTTTAGTGGTAACTGTCGCCTCGGCCTCGGACTGCTACTATTCGGCCAATGATACCATATTACCAAGTCCTGGCTATGTCTCCCCCTGCGGGACTTCGAGTAATTGCTGTGCTGTACAATCTGAAAATGTGTGCCTATCGGACTCAATCTGCTACATCCCAGGTTCGGACACCTACTATCTGAGCCCATGTACGGACCCAACCTACAGCGCTCCCGAATGTCCTCTGTACTGTAGTATGTGTCTCTAGTATATGCTATCATTCGAAGTTCACACCAATTGATTTTCGGTACAGGTAATAGAACTGATATAGACGAATTGAACATTGTCTACAATAGCCAGGAGCGGCTCTGGTATTGTTGCAGCACAAATGCGGACGGTAAAGCCAACTGCTCTGATCCGACGAACGAGACTTTCTCGGGCCCACCACCTAATGAACTCTCCACTATATTCCCTAGCTCCTCTAGCAGTATGTTGTCTTCAGCTTCATCAGGTGTAAACGTTCCTGCCTCATCAACACAAAGCACCTCACAAAGCACCTCACAAGGCACCTCACAAATCACCTCACAAACCTCACAAAGCACCCCACAAAGCCCAATCTCGACAACTAGTAATCCGGTGACGTCGCCATCCTCAAGTACAACCATCAACAGGAGCGGTGGGAGCGGAAATGGACTCAGTAGCAAGGGAACGATTGCTCTTACTGTGAGTCTTGGCGTACCTAGTACAGTTGCTGCCATTGCTGGAGCGTACTTTGCCTACCTCGCAGTCAAAAAAAAGCGTGGAAATCTTCCAGTCGCTGGCTCAGCAAGACCTTCCCGACCCTAAGTATCCTAATTACATTCTACTTATAATTACGAAACTCCGTGCTTGGAGGGCCATTCGAGGAAGCTGAACCATAGGCGGTTGTGTCCATTATGTAATTCGACAGGGTTGGATGTAAGACGAATAATCTCGAAACGGGCCTCGCTGGCCTGAGCGCCCTGAAAAAAAAGCAGGAAAGGAGCAATTCCAGCATAAGCTTGTGGTTCCTGTTCGGTATACATCATGTAGACATCGACTATCGAGATTGCTAGCAGTCATGGCGAAGGAGAAGTCCACTCTCCTACATTGTGTTTTCTTCGGGACCAGGGTAACCAAGCATATTGATTTCCTTGATGGTGATAAATGCCAGCAGAACATGCTCGATGGTCATGGGAAAGGAGAAGCAATATGAGGTCTTGAATTGATTCATTCCTCCGCTACCCCCACGGGTAATGAAGTTTGTATGGAGGTCGAACAACCCAGCGAGGCTGCCAGTGCAGCTTAGACAGCATACGTTTTTGGATTACTTATCGCGACGTTGACTCGTGTTTAGAGAGCTGCTGTACCTCGTCAGCGATGTGTATATCCGCTGTCTGCCGACCTAATGTTTTTATAAAGGCCTAGAATATGATAGACTAATAGTACTTTGATAATGAATCAAAAACTGCTATAAATCGTCATCGAATTTACACTAGCTCAGGGCAAGCGCCTTCAAATTCCAATAGAAAAGTAATAGCTCTTACTTTACTTTATATTGCAAAATAACACTCAAATTTTGTAGAAACTGTCCAATCCGCAGTTGAAAATTAGCAACGTGGCGCAGCGGAAGCGCGCCGGGCTCATAACCCGGAGGACGCTGGATCGAAACCAGCCGTTGCTATTTATTTTTGCCCAGCTCAATTTCCTTTTTGTGAAACTGACGCATTCGCGATCCCAAAGCCTTTGTTTCTAATTTGTATTGACCAGTTTGCAGCAGAATTCTTGGCTTGGCAATCGGAGAGACGGAACGGACGCTAATTGTTTAGCGAGCGGGTGCTGGTGGAATATAAACCTCTCGCGTTCACTGTTTATGTGTTCTACTATCTTCCATCCTTATTTCATAGCGGCTTGATATCATCATTCAAGCTGAATTTAATTGCAAATCGCCATTCGACAGGCATTGATCGTGGAAGTCAACCATCCTTCAGGAGTTCTCGTCTTCTCTCTCCATAGACATTTCTTGACTCGGTATCGTCAAGAGCTGTTGGCGAACATAGGGGTGTCATCGGTGAAAGTTATATGTCATTTGCTGAAGAAATGTCTCCATGCTCATAATGCAGAATCGCAAAAGATGGCGAGCACGAATTACCTTAAAACCGTCTTCTACTTCTGGAACCAATGACGGATTGAGAAAAGTATACGTTGTATAGGTCTATGTGAACGTAGTTTCGGTATTTGAATCTTTCAATTCCACCACTGAATTTACGTTTAACATTTTACATTTAATATTAGTGTTATTCAACCCTACAGCTCAACCCTGAAGTGGAGCGTATATGTCCCAGTCGAATTCCAGCCGTAGTCTCAGAGATTGTGATCATTAACGTAAATACATATCAATATATAGGATGTGGTCGAGGCGATGTGGGCCCATGACCATAAGGCAATCAGATATAGGGGGCCGTTGAGCAAAGTTCGATCGCACAGCGTCGCAACCAACGATTTCCTCTGACAGCGAGTACATGGCTCATCGATGTGCCAGCTCTGTGCCCACACCCTCAGCGTTTTCCTTCCTGTCTCGCTCATGCTCCTCGCACAGCAATAGGATCATCTTCGCAGTCTCCTCATTCTCCCATAACTCAGCCATGTGATACGGAGTCTGCCCATGGATATCTTTCTTTCGAGGGTCAGCGCCTCCAGCAACAAGTTTCTTTACTAGATCTCCGGTCCCCCACTGCGCAGCCGCACAAAGCGCGACTTGCAGCCACTTGTTGGTTGGCCACGCGCCATGTTGAAGTAGAAGAGCCGCGAGGCTATATGAGCTGGTCCTATGTAGGCTAATAATCAAGGGTGTCTCTTGAAAGTGGTCTTCGAGGTCTACTTTAGCACCTGCGTCGAGTAGGCATTCAGCAGCGGCGTAGTTATCATGTAAAGCGGTCCAGTGTAAGGGCGTGCGCTGGAGACGGTCGGTAATATTGAGGTTTACGGTTTCAGCTAAAACAAGGTGTCCAAGGATCTCCATGTGGTCATGCTGGACAGCGTAATGGAGGGCGCTATGGAGGTCGAGGTCGGCCATATTCAGATCCACCGTTGGATCTGTTTGTGCGAGAAGGATGTAAGATTGAATAGTTTCAGTCATGCCGAGCTTAGCAGCCGTAAGAAATTCATCAGCACCGTTGACCGAGGTCTCAACATGTTTGAGACGGCGGCCTTCACTCTCATCACATGCAGATTCCTGTTTGCGGAGGTTGGTGAGGAGTGTCAGAGCAGCAAGGTTGTTCATATCCTTTGCCACGCCGAGAGGGGAGCGGCCGGCGTTGTCGTGGATGTCCGTTCGTGCACCGTGTTCGAAAAGAATTTTGATCGTTGAGCAGCGGTTGAAATAGGCTGCGTCATGCAAGACCGTCCTTCCATTATTACCTTGCGCATTGATGTCCACGCCTGTAGGTTTCTCAAATAGGATACGCAGGATCTCGTCTTGACCATTAACACCGGCACTGTGAATTATGGTACGGTCGTATGCGTCAAGAACACGTGGGTTAGCACCCCGTTCAAGGAGGAGGCGCACAACTGCAGCATAACCATAGTCAATCGCACGATTCAGCGGCGTACCGCTTTTACAGTCCGGTCCTTCTTGTATCTCGGGATCAGCACCATGGTCCAACAGAGCCTCAACGACGTTCAAAGAGCCAGACTGTGCGGCTTCTGTTAGGGCAGTACACCAATGATTCCTCTTATTGACGTCGACGTCTGGATGACTAAGTATCTGACGGACTACTTGCGGGTCGCCTGTACTTGCGGCAATGGTGAGTGCTGTTGACTTGGAGGGTCCCGGTGACCGTGCATTCACATCGAGACCAGGCTTGTGCAGAATGATCGGCAAAATCTGAGTCCGTCGAAGAGTAGCTGCCAGCATAAGTGGTGTAGCATCGTTACGGCTGGTGTCGATGAGGGCAAGGTCGATGTTTGGTTGATCGAGGAGAAGCCGAGCTACGTCAACGTTGTTATGTGCGATCGCTCGGTGCAGAGAAGAGCTACTACGTCCACAGACCAAGTTTGAATTAGCACCTGCTCGTAAAAGTATTTGCACAATGGATATGTGGCCGCCAGATGTTGCGTGCATAAGTGGAGTCGTTTCCAGGGAGTCTCTACAATCAACAGCAACGCCCGATTTCAGAAGCTTTGATACCACATTGGCAAGGCCACAATATGCTGCTAAATGCAGAGGATGGATACCACTTTTGACATCCCAATCTGCAACAATGGGACTATCAGAGTACCATAAAGCTTGAACAGCAGAATCAAGATGCGGTTGACTGTTCAGGAAATCCAAGGCCTTATCAGTCAAATCGTCCTGGTGATGAGCCCGTGAAGCGTGAACACCCCAGCCGGAGCAGCTGTATTCCAATAGAGGATATTGCACACTTCGTCGTTTGAAGTCCTCGCTCTCCGTAGGTCCCGAGCAGGGGCCAGCTTCGAACGCTTTGAAGGACAAGTAGGTCAGACAGTCTCGAGCAAGGGTCAAATCTCCATGCGAAAACCACCTCTCACGGTTATCCTTGAAGTAGCTCTGCGCCGAGAAATGTACGAGACGGACTATATCACTGGCATCGACAATGACAAGTCCAGCGCACATCGAAGTTAGATCACTAGCGCTGAGGACTTCATCAGGATCGATATCTGACGCTCCCTTGGTTATTGACGTGGCATGCTCAACTTCTGCAACACTGAGAGGTCTTATAGAAAACGCAATCCAGAGCAGGAAATTCATAACAATTCTGCGATCGTCATCATTGGTGGCTTCAATACGCTGCATGGCTTGATCATAAGTATCTCCAATCTTTGTTGGCAGGTTTTGGAGAGCTTCGTGCACTGCTCTCGGCGTCCGCTTGTTGGCTAAAGAGTCCATGTGTAGTCGTGCGAGGAGAAACCTACAAAACGATTAGCAAAGGTTACTAGAGTAATGCATATCGTTTGCAACAGGCAATTTCTTCTTTAGCTGATGTTATCCAACAAGTGCCCAAAATGATCTATTTTCACTCAATTCATTTCCGTGAATATTATGCTCCGATGTGATAGTATGCCTCGGGCTAAATGTAATAGCTCTTCCATGCATACGTGACTCTGTGGCTCTGTGACCACTGTTTATCGGTCTGAGAAAACAAAGATCGTGCTTACATTCCGTTGGCTTGTTGGACAATTATACCCGCTATTTCTTCCCTTAAGGCTTTTTTCTTGTTGACGCTGTCAAGGAGCTTCGCTTCGTGTTCAATCCGCCACTGTACATAGTTGCGAACGTCACTTTCAGTAGCCTCTATTTCAACTTGGTAAGCACCAAATCTCTTCACGACATAGTGTCCATCTTGAGGACAAGTTTTGTCCTGGCCACGGCATGCTTCGCAAAGGTCGAAGCTCAAAGACAGACATTGTTTGCAATGATAAATGAAACGCAGATTTTCTTCCTCGCAGCCGTCGCAGCTAATATCGGTAATCAAACCGAACAGGTCACGAATACTGTCGAGGGGTCGAGAAGTGACCATGATGTTGACCTTGCCGTGTGTGAGCGTTTCCAGCAGAAGCAGACGTTTCGATTCCTCTAGTATTTCGTCGAGCGCATCAACGACAATGAAGCATTTGTCGAATTTGGCGATCTCAGTACGAAGAATCCCGGTCAGTATCTCAAGCGATGGGAAGACACCCGTCCTTAAGTGAGTATTATACAGCTCGTGAAGCTCTTTGCTGACGTCTGAGCGTAGCTGCAGGACTTGTTTGATGAGAGACGCGATAAGATTGTTGATCGACTGGCTCTTTGCGTCATTATAGCCGCAGTAGATAACAAGAACGGCAGCATTCTGCCACTTGAATGTTTTCTGCATGTACTCAACAGCGATAGAGGCCAGAAACGTCTTGCCTGCTCCCGGTATGCCGGGACACCTGCAGGTTTATAGTGTCAATATTCCTAATCCAGTAGAAAGCAAGAGCAGATCTAGATCATAGGAACAAGTTTCCGGGAAGGGGCAATCCATGGCATATAATAAATCTTACGAGTAGTGAGTTTAAGATGAAATGACTCCAAACAATCTTCTTTTCAGGATAACTCAGAACACAACGACAACCTCTGAAGTGCGGCTTTCGCAATGTCAAAGCCAGGAGCTAAGAAGGAGACTATGGAAGGAGTGGCTTTAATAAGAAGTCCAAGGGGCAGCGCAAAAGACTGCCCAGACTTCTAGAGTGATTTTCATGCAAATACACACTTGCCAACATACGTGGACATGATAATTGTTAGGAAAATTGAAAATGGAAATGATGCTCACCATAGCATGGACTCGTCCTTTGATGCCCATGTTAGAAAGTCCTGGCGTTCGAGAAACCATTCACCAGTGCCTTCTCGTGCTTGATTGATGAAGTCATCCTGGATATGTCAGTCGATTGACGTAAGGACCTGACTACACAAAGAGGATGTACTTGTTGTTTCAAGAAATTGAGACTCGATATCCAATCAATGATTGCCTTAACTTTGTCTTCTGCGACGGAAAGCTTGAGGAGCTTCGTATCGTTTTGGATCTCCCGAGAGACAGCCGCATTCATAGAGTTCAGAGCAAGATTGACAGAGCCTTTCAAGCGCTCAAGATGGGCTGTTAGAGCCTCAACGTCAGTTTTGTCAAATGGCCATCTAAGGGTCTGTGCAACTTTGCGGTGACCTGTCTTCGGTTGTAGGCGGTTCATAAGCTCATCGAAAGTAGCTTGTATCTGGTCGAAGACGCCGTTCTCTTCGTCAAGAACAGCAATAGTCTTTAGCCATGGCTCCCCAACGTCGCCTTCCTCCGGATCAAAGTGGCCCTCAACAAGTTTTAGGACCATCCATAGTGAATTTAATTCCGTGAACAGCCGTAATCTCTGTTTTCCGCCCTCCCTAACTGTATTGAGATAGGATACTAGCTTGAAGGCTCCCTCTGCAAGGTTCTCGATGCTTGCCAATAGACCTATGGCTGTAATAGGGTCCATTTGCACAAGGAATATTGACCATAATGTCTGGATATATTGAAGAGTCAGCAATATTGTAGGCTTGACATGTCTATAAATACATTATATTTCATGCAATTGATCGCCCTGCGTTACAGTAGAAACGTTACACGTATCCAAAACCGCAAGACAGAGCACATTAATACGTGAATATGGGGTTACCAGGGGAGTTGTTTGAGATGCCTTGATACTACCACCAATGTCATCACGTGACGTACGATGATCTACTAGCGCGTCGCCCAGTCCCATCCTGCCACACTTTGAATTCGGGTCTTCTAATGGCCCCTGCAAGACCGTCATTGAGTGAATGTGTGATTGCAAGATGCTTCTATCCCAGGATCTGAGATTTCTACTGATTGTTGAACGTTTGCAGATGTGATAAATGTCCGCCTGGTGGTGGGCGAGTGGCCACGTCGATCGCTTGAGTGAATACTCTGCCTATGGAAGGATAATGCTAAGCGGAAGATGAAACTCTCAGAAGAAGAGTCCAAGAAATTTGAGCGCTTCGTTCAGTAGCTCTACTTCCAAGAGAATAAATTCAGTGAAGAGTCAGAGGCCGGAATGGCAAGAATGCCAGGGCCGCTGCACCTATACGTGTGAACAGAAAAATGCGATGTTTTGGAGCTGAAGAACAACAACCGCAGGCTTCTGTACGAGGACAGTACCACCCATTGTCTTGGCGTCTCAAAAGATGCGGCCACACAAGCCTATGATGCTCCGCCCCCCAAAATATTCAATGCGCTGGAGGATCATGCAGGACCCAGTAATATTGGCGGATGAGTAAGATAAGGATATCAGTGGGAGGCCTGATTGCTTGGTTCTTGACTAATTCGGTCAACACAAGAAAGCCAGTCCGGAGCATCAGCTTGAAAGAAGTGGACTACGCCAGCCTATCTCCTGAGGCCTTGATATGAGCAGTCCTAATCGTATCGCTGTGAACTTGAAAAGGAATGGGCATGCGGCTGTCTAACCCTATATTTGGCCCTGAAAAATGCATAGCAGCCTATCTGGCTGTGGTTCCTGTCATCCAAAGCGTCTACGGATATGACATAGCCTACAATTCGATCGCCATACGGTCCCAACCTACTTCAAAAGGGAACATAGCATATAAGCGGGGAAAGGAAAAAGGAAGGAAGCACGAGAGTGAAGATATACAGCAGCCATGAGCATAGCATATAAGGGAGAAAAGGAAAAAGGAAGAAAGCCAAAAAGTGAAGATATGCAGCAGCCAGGAGCTGGTTGTCACCTACCAAACTACTCAATGGCTGACCTATATTCTTTGGTGGTAGAGAGGAGGGTATGCTAAGTACATCACATTCTATGGCTGTATGTCCTAGAAGCATATGACCCTCGTGTACGCCACAAACATTGCGGAAGAACCATGTTACCACTAAATAGCGTTGGGATTAATTCCAAGAACAAAATCCCAGCCTTGCCAAGAGTTCTTCTATCTTTTCGACACCCTTGATATCACTCCATATCACCCTACACTTCTCCCATAAACGCCGTCTTCCAAGGAGCCACCCTTACCCATATCATACACACACGCTTCAGACCCCCTGAAACACACACCGCTAAAGCCCCTCAACAGTATCATTCCGTGCCATCCTCTCCGCCAAAACCGTCGCATTCGCCAGTCCCCTCACCGAAAACGCCCCCTCCCCGACTACTTCCAAAAAGTCAGTGAAATTTCCCATTGCCTGGTCCGCCACATATTGCAACTTCGTAACCAGAAGCTGTCTCCACTCGAGCCCGCTCGGCTCAAGCCCGTGCACTTGCCCCTTCCCTTTGGCATTCCGCCCGCCGTACACCAGCTGCGGCGAATCAATTGAGACTTTGATTAAGTCTATCAGTGCTGAGTCGGCGTTGGGGTTGACTCCATACTTGGCTATCAGGGCTTCGAGGACGGTTACGGTTGTAGTTCCGACTCCGGGGCTGATGACGGAAAAGATGGCGGATTCGGAGGAGGTGGCGTTGAGGGCGAGGGCCCAGGAAGCGATGAAAGTGTGAAGAGAGTAGACGTTCCATCCGCTGTACCATTGCTGAGCTTGATCTACCGTGATGTTTGTGAAATTACTCGATTGCGGTTGTGGACAGGTTGTTGAATTCAATGTTGCGCAGTCAAAGGGTGTGCATGTGCTCGTTGTGTTTGTGACCATGGTGCAATTGACGCCTGGTGCCATGTAGACTTCGCGGAGGAGACAGGTGGACCAGAATTCGTCTGGGGCGCAGAGTTCTGCGAGGGTGAGGTTGAAGTTTAATAGGTAGGAGGATTCTTGCAATTTGGTGTAGCAGGGGATGTTGGGCGCGTAGGCGTAGGTTAGGTTTGTGCAGGATGGAATATTGGCTGTAATATTTGGGTTGGAGGAGACATTGAGGCCTGGGGAGACGATGATCGGAATGCCAATGGAGAGGACTGACTGAAGGAGGGTGGTGAAAGCGAATGCACTGAGCGTGATTAAGTTGGCCATTATATTTTAAGGATAGTGGTTTCTATTTGACAGCACCATTTGACGGAGTGGGGACTTCTTTATAAGGAAAGACGCCTGAAAAGGTAAAGCAAGGGGTAGCACCGGTCAAATACACCTCAGAGAAGTGTGGGCCGGAGCGGAGCTGTGTAAGTCTGAGTGTTTCGTGCATACAGCCTGACCAAGAGGCTAGAGGCCTGTCTTGGTTATTGCCGCTGTGCATGCTCAAAGGTCGGGAAATAAAGCCATTCGCGACAGTAGCGATTAGATAAATCTGAAACGCTCTGCTGATGCTTTCCATGGCGCTATGTTCTCAAATAGAGAAAAGCCCCGACGACAATTAGAGATGGGTGGTGGGCTTTGGCCGAGCGCCAAGCGCACTGTAAGAGCAAGGCTCACAACGAAAAGAACCGAACAAAGCCGCACAGTGATCAGATCATGCATGCAGCCTTGTACGTAGGAGAGACCGAAGCTTTCAGACAAGAATCACATGGATGATATTTAACGATTTTATTCAGGACTCTAATGTTGACGGTATCTTGCACCCGCGACTTCAGTCTTCTTCATGATGTCTTCTAGTTCTTTCAACTCAGATTCATTCAAAGTTACCTCTACTGCGTTTTCGATGACTTTTTCTTTGGTGGTCGAACCTGGAATGGGGATTATAGTCGGAGATCCGCTCCGGCCACTGTACGATCGTACCCTGGTAAATGAGATTAGTATTTGTCACGTTTGCGTCTGGAGAAAAAAACTTCATCCAACGCCGCTGCCTTCATATCGGAACATTGAAGGATGACTTTGAAAAGATGACTCACCATGCAAGAGCTATTTGGGCCGGAGTACAACCTTTCGCTTTCGCTGCTTTCTGAATTTCGTTCCCCATCTGTGCATTCTTCTCCAAATTGCCAGCTGCGAACCTGGGTGAATGACGTCGGACGTCTGAGGGATGTATGTCTCCAATCTTGGTAATAGTAGCCGTCAATAACCCCCTTCCGAGGGGCGAGTAAGCAACAATGGGTATTTTCAGCTTGGCACAGGTCGCAACAACGCCGTTCGTAAGGATATCGGGCGTCTGAAGGCTCAATTCAACCTCCACCGCAGCAATTGGATGCAGAGCAGCAGCCTCTCTGATCTGATCTGCGGTGACCTCGCTCAGTGCTATGCCACCAAGCTTGCCCTCTTTCACGTATTGTGCAATTGTATCAATGCTCTCCTTGAGCGGCACCTTGGGATCCACACGTGCTTGCTCAAAGATGTCCAGGAACTTCTTGCCATCGAGAACCTTCAAGCATTCATCGATACTCCTTCTAATACCTTGTTCACTACCATCAGGCCTCATTTCGCCGGGTGCAATTGCGCCCTTTATGCTGAGAACTACTCTGTCGGCATCTTCGGGGTACTTGGTAAAGTATCGGTTGAGGAGATGGAGGGAGTTTGCGTGCGGTTTGCCATATAGCTCGCCCCCATTCCAGAAATTGCATCCGGAATCTAATGCAGTTTTCATGGCTGCGAATGCCTGCTCATCTGGGACAGGGGGGTCACGCCATGTAAGGTCTGGGCAATGTATCAGCAGCCGAAGTCTATTCAAAGTAGATAGAAGAGTAGCGGACTCATCATTCCATAGCCGGTGTGGCCTACTGGCTTCCCAGTGAGCGTTGCCATCATATATTCAAAGACGGTGTTGATTAGCTAAAAAAGATGAATAGAGGATCAATCTGTCATAAAGTGAAGATTGAATGCTTTGCAAGGTCGGCAACGACGCCTTTTGTATTGAAACTCTGTACTATCAGAAACGTCATGTCTCCTAACTCCGGCCCACCATAATGCCGGTTTTAGGCAACGAACCTCGGGAATTGACTAAGCTTTCGCTCGACATTGCGAAAAGCTTCCCATACACAGAGCAGTGCAGACAGAATCCCCCAAGATACAAATACCTAGAGTCGTTGCGAGCGATATCGTGGCATTTGCTTATGGGAGAATGGAGAATGGTAGATAGAATCAGAATCGTGTGTACCTTAGACTTAGCGGGCTACTAGCGCCGGCTAAGATTGCGCCTCCCGGGTAAATTACCTGCGCCAGCATGTTGGGAAATAGTGACCACGCTGCAGCAACGATAACTTTCCTTCTGCCAACTAAAGCTCTCTGATCCATCTCCCAATGCTCTCTCCCATCATCACATAATTGCGATATTTTCTATCGCAATTCTTTCGCCGTGTTTCGAGGCGGCAGCAACCCCCGGTCAAAGCCCTTTGACGTCCATTCGTTTTTCAGCACTCAGCTCCAAAAGGTCAACATGGCCGATCCTGAGAAATATTCCGAGAAGGAGCGCCTTTCTGCAGACATTGGCAGCCCAGTCCTCGACACCTCTGCGCCGATATTGCCGACAGTGAATCCGGAGGTTAGGAAGGATGAGAAGCCGGGCTCAAACATACATCCTGCCTTCTATGTTATGTACGAGCCTTGCCAGAACTGCCCGCAATTGCACGAGCTCTGCAGCCTCAGAGCCTATACTAACAGCTACTTTTATCAGGACATGGATCACCCTGAGTTCAAGTATCATTCTGTTCAACAAATGGATCCTTGACACTGCCAAATTTCGTAGGTTCAACCCTTAAGATTGATTGATAGAATCCTTGCTAATACCGTGTTCGCAGACTATCGTATGTTCGCTTATGTCCTTCCTCGCATACAAAGCTAATACTCAGCCCCTAAAACAGCTGTTACCTTGACTTGCTGGCATCTTGTGTTCGCTACCGTTATGACACAGATAATGGCTCGTACTACGACTCTTCTCGATGGGCGAAAGACCGTGAAGATGACGGGAAGAATCTACTTGAGAGCTATTGTTCCAATCGGCGCGTTCTTCAGCTTATCCCTTATCTGTGGAAATTTGACCTATCTCTACCTGAGTGTAGCTTTCATTCAGATGTTGAAGGTTTGTACAACTTGACTCCAACGCCCAAGCTGTCAACCACTGACTATCCACCACCACCAGGCATGCACTCCCGTTGCAGTCTTGCTCGCCGGCTGGGCCATTGGCGTCGAGAAAACTGATCTCCGAACTCTCATCAACGTGTCCTTCATCGTAATTGGTGTTGTCATCGCTTCCATTGGCGAGATCAAATTTGTCCTGGTTGGAGTTCTCTATCAACTCGGTGGCATAGTCTTCGAAGCCATGAGACTTGTTATGGTCCAACAACTACTGAGTTCCGCCGAATATAAAATGGACCCTCTGGTTTCTCTATACTACTTCGCACCCATCTGCGCCTTTATGAATTTCTGTGTTGCGGCGATCTTTGAGATTCCGAGAATACAGCTTTCAGAAGTGTACTATGTGGGTCCGTGGATACTACTCGCAAACGCCATGGTGGCATTCGCCTTGAATGTGTCTGTGGTCTTTTTGGTAAGTCAGATTGACTTCATTGTGTGACCTGTGCTGACAGCTTCAGATTGGCCGAACCTCAGGCCTGGTGATGACTCTCTGCGGTGTGCTAAAAGATATTCTTCTGGTCGCAGCCTCGATCGCTATTTGGGGCACCCCAGTCTCTGCTCTTCAATACTTCGGATACAGTATCGCGTTGGCCGGCCTTGTCTACTACAAGCTCGGTGGAGCCACCATTAAAGCACAATTTTCGGAATTGAACCGAGCTTGGGCTGAATATGGAGCAAAGCATCCCGCGGTTCGGAAGGTCATTGTTTTGGGCTCAGTTTTGCTATTCCTCTTCCTGGTGCTTGGGGGTCTCGCACCCAAGGTTGGCTACGATTCAACATATTTGACTTCTGTGATTAAAGAGGACGACAAGGCCACATGATTTAGAGGGCATTCAAGGGTATGCAGATGTGGTGAGAGGATTCTTCCAGGAACGGCTTTGCTCAATCAGCTTCTCGGGATCTGCGTACGATACGGAACGATAAATTAATGTATGCATGGAGGGCTATAGAAGATACAATAGCAAGGGCTTGTTTACGGCGTTGATCTGAGGTTTGTTTCTTCATATGATATTTAATTTGACAGAGTATCACTGTCTTTCAATAGAACCCTTGCAGTACAGGACCAGTTGTCTGTAGTCCACTTCCGAAGCTGGTGAGCATCTGGAACACACGCGAGGGGATAAAAGCAATATTTCACCCTCCAAAGGCATGATGGTCTTGTACAGCAACCATATATACCAACCAATTGGAATCGATAATTAGCTGAACACCTCACCTCTGGCTTGAACCCCAACTCTTCGCACCTCTTTGGACTATTATGTAGGAGCCATCGCCGATCTTTGCATTCGTGAATGTCAGCTCTTGTGGGATTTACCGGGGCCCAATAGGGATCGATTTTGAAGCCCATGTTATCGTACATACTTCTCGGTTCCTTGGAAGGGCATGAGTAAGAGGACAGCGCAGGTCTGCGTGCGACTGAACATATGAAGAGCGTATATGTGTTGGCCGTTCGTGAACATTACGCTAGACTAGCTGGTCGTAATTTACGCCTTGCTGATGTTGTCTTGCTCAGTCCATGCCCTCTTTCAGATATTTACGGTTAACGGAATGATTAGGAACCTTTGCCTCTCCAATGGCTGCCATCGGTGCCGGCATTGTAGAACAGACGTTTAGAATTGTACGTGCTCACATACCTAAGCGCTTTCTCTGATACGAGTCTTTTCGTTAGAAGAAATATCTGGATCTGGTCCTTAGTTATTGGAACTGTTAAAGGAAATCTCTCCCACGCTCGCGCAGACGGAATGTTCAAGATCCGGAAAAGATTTTGAGAGGTTATGCAGAATGACTGATGGAAAGTCGGAAGAGTTGCCTGTTCCATTTGATGCGTGCTTGGGACTTGTGCGAGGCGCTGTTCAGTGGAACGAAAGTGCAGGATGTCTTGGCCGCGCCGGGGATGAGGAATCTGGCTAGGGATGTTGTGGTGGGGTTGATGCCCGGCGGGGGGAGATAAATGAGCGTAAAGTGTGAGAGGCGAAAAGTTATGATCTGGGTGATGTTGTCTGGGCAATATCATATGTGATGCGGGTGAGCCAGCGTTCGCGTGACATGTCTCAGCCTGTCAGCAGGTCTTTCGAAGATTGATTGTGCAAGCAGGTATAGATGTATTGAGCAAAGCAGGAAGTATTCATGAAAGGACATGAAAATGTATAAATCCGTGCCTGACATTCAACCAGCCAAGTTGAGGGAGCAGCATATGGCGGCGAGTATTCTCCTACAATTCCGGGTCTGATTTGATCATGGCTGTGCTATTGAGCCAAGGAATCTTCTCGTAGCTGCTTCTATGACTCAAGCTGCTGAAGTCGGAAATCAAGGGCAATAAATCAGCCGCAATCAAAGTATTTACTGACACTAGGAACTATCGAAGCTCTGCCTCGAAGCAAAGAACACCTCATTGGATTGGTAACCTAGAATAATAATGTACTAGTACACCTTAAATACAGAAGGGTTGATATCCCCGTCCAGTAATATAATATACACGAAGATAGGAAGCTATTCACCAATACTGTAACCTGCTTCTAGCGACACCGTGCCGATCAGCTCGAGCTTACAATCTGAATAGGCGATGGATTCTCCAGATTAGTGCTCGGTGTCTTAGTATTGTTTGCAAGTATGGTTCCCAGGGTAACATTCGGAAACACAACTGCCTCGTCCTCATGGCGCTCGAGTAGCCACACCATGAGATGTCCAATATCGCCTGATATATAGTCAGCAAGCATTGGCAAGGCAGAATCCAGAGAAGAAAGAAAAGTTACTAACCTGCGCCTACGAGACTGCCTGCGTAACCATGTCTTACGCACATCCCCTGGATAGCAACAGCATACCCCCAGATATGATACCACGTCTCTGCATCTCTAGTTGATGCGGGAAGATCCGGCTCCAAGGTTATTGCAAGAGCGCAGTTATCAGCTAAAGGTCCAAGTTCAGTCAGTCTTGACAACATTTTGAGAAGCCCGGAATCTTACATTCAGTGTAATGGGCATATGGGAGGGCTGCAGTGACGCCCGGAGCACCGGCGGGGCCAAACGTATCCCGGTCATCAATCCCAGCTGGCATGGTCTGCAACAACGCATCGCAACCGTCTCCGAATGGGGGATCTGCAGGCTTCTCTTGACATTCCACGGCGCTTCCATCGTAAGGCCTCACAGAGAGGGAAAACTTGCCATTCCACCCTGCCAGCGAACGATTTAGTAGAGATCTAGGATTTCGCACACGCACTTACCAATATCTGTTATCACACCGCCTACTCCATTACCCTTAACGACACACTGATCCACCAGTTCCGTAGCGGCGGCGATCAACTGTTTCGGAAGAGCCATTCCATCTCCCCCGGCCTCTGTTGGAAATACATCGATTACGCAGCGACCATCATCCGTGGTTTAAGTCAATACTTCACGCCAGAGGATGAGGATTGCAAGAGCGTACCACTGATCCATCTCCATGGGAGGAGGTAATTGTATCCCGCTTGGCCTCCCCGTGGTCCAATCGTAATCCATCCAGCAAATGGTTGTATGAATGAAGCTATGGCAGAAGTACAGATGCTATATGTCAGACCACGGCCATAAGATCCGGAGCAATGGATCTCGTTGTTGTCGGGACCATTATTGGATGACACATCCAACGTGAGGTTCACCTGCCCATTGACTTGTGCGTCAGCAGTAAGGTTTGCAACGGATGAAGCTCCTGGCACAAGATTGAACAAGGTCTGGGAAGGGACTATGGCCAGTGTTGAGGCGGTTGATATCAGTAAGAACCCACCGCAAAGGAGGTTAATGGCATACATGATATGCCCTTGAACAAAGAGGAATGTGTGTCGGCATGCCACATTCAAATACCTCCGACTCAGGTGTGGGGAAAAAACACGTGGGGAAGAATACCCCAGAAATGTGGGTCGAAACATCTGACCCGGTGGAGTAAGACGGCCTGGAGGTTTCCATGTGGCTAGCCGACGGAAAATCCGTAGTCAATATTTGCGCTTGAACAAGCCGCCTTTCGCTTTTAAACAACCTTGCGGTTAAATTGACATCGCTTGAGTGTAACAGATGCCATTTCCGCCAATGTATTTCGACTTGGCGAGCCTTAACATATAGACTTGGTGAATTTTGACGGCACATGAGGTGTCCACTATCCCTCATGCAAGGGATCGATTGATATTCGCCTCAAGCGATATGCGGTGAGCATATAATCCACCATTTGAGACAATGATTACGCTTGACATGGAAAGTACTTATTAGTAAGAAATGGCTCACAGTCTTTCACCGCCAGATGATCGAACTTCGATACACCCTGTCCCCTCACGTGGACAGGCAGGGCAGATTACTATCCTGTTATGGATCAATAACTAAGCGAGAGCACTGCGACGTATCGTGTCAGACATTTTACCGTTTGGTCGTTCGGGAATTTGCTCGGAGGTTACAAAAACGTAAGACAACGGGCCATTGCCTACCTCGGAACCTCCAAGATTGGCCTCTCCAAGGGAGCTGAGGGTTCATATAGAGGGGGTTGCTGATTCCTCAGATGGCTAGATATGATCCATCATGACATGATTGTTTCTTGAACAGGGCAGCACCGGTTCACTGCTCGGGAAGTTTATCAAATCTTAAATTCACTACATTACTGTCTCGTAATGCACATGACCCATGTCTTCCACGTCTATCCCATCGCCCCCTTCGTCTGTTTCTACATCTGCCTGCTCCTCAGTGTCCATGCCTTTGAGCAAAGATTTCATGCCGTCTTGCACATTCTGCTCTTTATCAAGTGAGCGAGCTGCTCCGTTATGTCTCTCAAGAAAGGCTCTTGAGAACGTTGCCCCGAGGACTGGCGCAGATCCGAGTAGGCTTGTTGACGCCGAAGCTGAATGTCCCGCCATTGATTGTGGTGGTTGAGCAATGCTCATAGAATCATAATCATCCTCAAAGGACTGGGGCGCAGTTCGATAGATTTGTGCTGGTGAAACGCCCTCTTCCAGGGAAGTCTTCATGGCTCTGACCAAAAGCTCCCGGTTTTCCTCAATCATTGCAGGGGTGATTCCCTCTGCCCTCAGTAGCCTACCAAGATTCATCCAGGTTTCTCGTCCTTCTGGCGAAGAGGCATCCAAGCTATAAGACTTGGCCGAGCCGTGACCTCGTTGCTGAGACTCCAATAGCGCGGTTATTTGAGCTTCCATCCTAGCTTGGCCTTTTTCCAGCCGCTCAGTAGCTGATGCGGCAAAGTTGTGGTTGTTTTCCAGATATTGATATGTCCGCGTCTGGAGTCCATGCAGATCCTCAAGAATATCTCGATCATCAATTTGAAGCGATCTAGAGAGTTAAAGTCAGCGTTCGTTGATACCACTAGCAGCATGTTGATTACCGAATCATCAGAACTTGGAGGGACGTCAGCTTCTCGATTACTGTCGAGATTGCTGCCCGAATTTTGGGGATTCTCCTGGCGAAATTCCTCTCTCTCAATCTTTGACGTAACAGATGTGTCAAGGTAGGCTCATATATCTTAGTGTGAGCTCTGACAAGTTGCAGCTTTAAGACGCCGCCTCTACTTTCAACCAGTCCTTCCGTGGTCAAACATATGGCGGCACTATCAGCACCAGCAATTTGGACAAACAAAATGTCCTTGCACATATCGAGGCACAAACCAAGCGTAGCTTGCTCCGCTCCGTCGAGCACGTGATTTCCCCGGCTAATCAAAGCCTCAGTTTTTAAGATAATTTGATGAAGGAGAAGGAGCTCTTTAGCGAGTGCTTGACAGTCGCCAGCTGCCTGTTTGAACTCGGTATAGAGCTGGTAGGCTAGCTGACCACAACATAGAAAATCCGAGATACTGAAGCCGAAACTCATGCTAGCGTCCACCTGAAATAATTGACCATTAAGGTTAGGGAATTGCGCTTGGTGGTAAAGGGTCGAAGATCTCGCAGGCACGAACGATGGAAGTTCGGCCTCACCATGAGCGGTACGAAAAAGACGCGAGAACCCAGAATGTCTGCCCACAACTCTGTAGAATAAGAACCGTCAAGCTGGTCTTAGCTTTAAGTGGTATTTGTAGAATATCTTTAGATCAACAGAGATTGCGAGGAGAGCATCATATCAGCTTCTGCTGCCTCCCGAAGGCGGGTCCAGCGTTAGGATACGTCACCTCTCAGCCTCGTACAAGCAGAGCTCACGTGCCAACCGTCTTTGGCACTTTGCGCATGCCCATCTAATAAATCTTGAGAGCCATGTTCTGGATACAATAGAGATACCCTACCTTAAGATTGGTCGCTTAGGCGCTCGGTAAAGTCTCGGGAACTAGGTTTCATTGTTCCCAAGAGCCCACCTTAAATCTACCAAATTCGGAAGCTTTGGGGGTACATCTTGTCATTTAGGCAACTAGTTTTAGGGCCATGTTAGGGTCCTTTTGTGGCCTCTAGGCGTCACCCCTGTAGAGCTCTACGGGTCCGGGTGTATGCGGCTTGGGGGTAAACTCTTCTAGCGCAGCCGCATAGCATTCCAACTGAGTCATCTACGAAGTAGAAATGTCTGAAGATTAGTAGCATCATGTAGGTCTCCACAAGACAACCCCACCAACCAACATGATTTTAATACAAGGTTGAGGAAGAAAACAGCCTCACCGTGGGCGCAGTTTGAGATGCTGGCTCTAACAAGGAGTTCCGCAGGGGGCTCCGGGTCGCTTGGTACCTTAAGCATAGGACTACCATTAATGATACGAAAAGGACAGCAAAAATTACGTATCTTACAACTCAGCTCCCAATACTCGAGTCTTTTTTCGCCCACGCAACACGAGCATCGACAGAGAACCAACCTGTTCCAATCCACATATGCTCCCCATCCCTCGACTTCACCAATCCTATCAACGCCCCTACCTCCCAGATTCCCCATCTCCACCCGCCGCCATCCCATCGACATGCCCCCTCCACCCCACCAAACCCCCCAAAGCCGCTCCCAATCTCAAGAACCCTCCATATCCAGCCAAACCCTTACCCAAACCCACACCTACACCGACACCCCAGTCCTCCGTCTCCGCGCCACCGGCCCCTCACCCAACACCACCGTTCAAAACCGCGCACGCATACAATGGGCCTCAGACGTAATTGACAACGAAGGGTTAGGTCGGAAGAGATCGAAAGGCATATACTCTCCTCTTTCTTTCTCATACTACCAATCTCCCGTCTACTGCCGTGCCGAAACCCTCTAGCTAGCTAGGAGAACTGACGAGTGCTTTGCGCGACTGATATAGTGTGCTGCATCTACCACGCCCCACACGCCGTCGGCGAGTCAAGCGATGAATCATCCTCATCCTCGTCGTCGGATAGTAATAGCGGTTCAGAAAGTGACGGGGGTGGAGGCGATGATGGGAGCGCGCGGATGAGTGGGAAGGGGAAGGGAAGGAGGAGGAGGGGGAGTGCTGGTAATGGGGAGGGCCATGAGGGGTGTGAGCATGGACATGGACATGAACATGAACATGGGAAAGACAGGGGAAAGGGAAAGAAGAATGCATATGAGACGGTGCCTCGGAGGAAAGGCGCTAGTGGTGGTGGCGATGGTGGTGGTGTGGTCAGGAAAGGGGAGGCGAAAACGTGAGCAGGGGAGTAATTGGTAGTGAAGGTCTACAATGGCATAAGCATGGGAATGATATTAAAATACGATTACGACACCGAAGAGTATTAGGCGCCGTTGTGGCTACCGATAAGTAGCATGTACGATTATGCCATGATCGTCACAGGTTAGATATCGCATGCATAATGACGATCAGCAAAAAAGGAAATCAGCACGATGCTGTAATCGCGCATGAGGATGATAAATTTTTGGATTCGGGAGATATAGGGCCAAAACCGGGGATAGGAAAGGAATGGGAATGGGATAGTATTGGAGCAAATGGGCAGAGAGAGAGAGGGAAGGTTACATGCACATGCATAGCATAGCATCACAGGACATGCCATATTTTTTCGAGCACCGATCCCTTTTTTACTTTACTTTCACGGTGGCGACAAGGATCTCTATTCGATACTATCTAACAAAAGATGTTCGTTCGTTCGTTCGCTGGAACGTCTCGTCTTCGTACAAAGAACTTAGAATGCAAGTACTCGTAGGCAGTGCACCCTGGGGTGGCGAATTTTCAAGGTAACCAAATGTATATACATCAATCCGCATCAAGTAAGTGGTCATATGAGAAGGGATGTAGACCGTCGATCACGATATCCCGTAGAAGAAGGAAGAAGCTCATATTACAGCGTTGGAGAGATATGGCGTATGCGTGCATTCCCGGCGATAAGCAAGATCGGCCTTGGACAGCGGTTGGCTGCAGCGAAGAGGCGTTCGGCTGCAAGAAGCTGAAAGTGGAAGGAGGCATGGAAGTTTAGTTCGACCACAAAACAACTGCACTGGCGATTTGTGGGAATTTATGTCCAGGATATTCATTTGTTTACTTTGAATGTTGGCTTTCTCATGCTATGTAGAGTAGGTGAACGCTTCAATAGGAAAATGCTACTGCTGTTCATATGCTGATGCGCGAAGTACAATTGAAGATCCCAAGTCTGTACAACGCAGCTTGGTACCCCTGCAAGATTATGCAACGAACAGGTACATACAATCCGCGCCTATCAACAAGCCTCGGACCGCCAGTGATCATGTCCGGTGAGATAAGGAAATATGCACGCAAGAATTAGACACTTATTTAGGTACGGTGACTGTATGCAACCTCGTTATTCCCGCTCATCATCAGAGGGAACTTCCTAAGTGGGCTTGGCAGCAAAGCCGAGTTGGGGCGGGCTCGACATGTCGAAGACAACGAACTGCGACTTGAGGAAGATGTCGCCATAGATAGAGAATCCAATGCCTGTATTGGACTGGATACCACCGAAGCAGGCTGCGACACGTTGTTAGTTTCTTTGTAAAATGGTTGCGCACGAACAGTGGGAGGAGGAAAACTTACAGCTGCCGGTAGCCGGGGCGTAGTTAATGTAAGTGCCTGGTACCACGGCTCTGTAGGATCCGATACCGAGGGTGATGCTCGGGAGAGTGGCACTGCAGGGGAAGATATAACCGCCTTCGGAGCTGCTGTATTTCGCGCCAGATACTTTGGCGTAGTATGCGGTGACTGCAGCTGAAGGTAGGTAGAGGAGAGTAGTTCCTGTATCAGCGATGGCGTCGATGGAGGTTGAAACGAAAGAACCACTGCCGACAGCATAGCCGTCGCCGGTAAACTCCCAGAATCCATTGGCGGTGTTAACGGTAACATAAGTGATGGAGCCCGTGTATTCCGAGGTGTCAATGTAGCCGAAGTTATAATTACCAGGCTCACCTTTCTTCAAGTTCGCAGTGAAGAGAGGTGCAGCCAAGGTGGGGATGGCATTCCCGAAAAAGGTCTGTAGTCTGTTCGGAGTTCCTGTATTGATTGAATCAAACGCAAGACCGAGGAGACCATCACTTTGGGTATCGTCTTCAAATTCAGAGCTGACTTTCTCCGCAAGCTCAACTGCTTGTCCGGTAACAGTTGTTGCGCCAACACTGACTGTATCGAAGTAGACGTTGCCTGATGCAGAGCTGCCGTCTCCGTAGGAAATGCTCCATGTCTCTCCACTGTCAAGCTTGGCAGTCTTGGATTTGGAGGGATTGTAGAGAGTATGACCACTTTGTTCGTTCGCTGGGAGTTCGGACGAGAAGACCCACCTGCATCAATGTTAGAAAAGGAGTGAGGTAGACTGGTCGGATGAGATCGCTTACAAGTCAGATGAACCAGTATCGAAGTCCAAGTTCAAGGTTTGACCCCCAATAGTGACAGGGCACAAATACTCTGAGTCGTACTCCTCAGGAGTTGCTGTAACAGTGCCGTCGTTGTTCGCGGCAGCAGAAACCACATCCGCTGGTGCGGCGGCCTTGAACTTGTTGTAGGTGTATAGCATAGCGGAAGGACCAGACATCAACGGCTTGGGGATAGACTGGTCGAGCTTGAAGGCCACGCCACGCTTCTCAAGTGGTTCATAGTCGACTGGACTGGCAGAAGTGAAGGCAACCAGGGCCGATGCCGCTCCAAGCTTTGAGAAATGCATGGCTATAGATAATGACGGGCCTTGAGGGATGCTTGAAGGACTGTTAGGAAGTAAACGATAGTGAAGAATTGTTGACTTTAAGATGAGACATTCTCGTGGGGATCAGGATATAATTTATAGAAAAAGGATCAACCATCCCTTGGAGGTCCACGAGACGCCGCGAGGCCTGCATGGCAGCTGGAATGCAGTTGCTCATAGGACATGCCGAACGTTCCTGCAGCCAGAGTGGCAATCCATTGGATGGACTTTCGTAGCGTCGGGCAGGAGAAAACTGGAGGATCGTCGTAAACAATTTGATAGATACTGCAACGGTAGTGGTCCGTGAAGAGAAGGTGCTGTGAACTACTCTTTTCTGGTTTCCTTAGCTGGGTAGCCGTTCGCCTCCTGAACGAGCCGGAGGGGGTGTATAGTCAGTGCGTCTGCGTCTGTTGAAATTGCACAAGTGTCTACACCAATCAAGGTGTTTGCAGCCAATTCAGATATGGTCGTACTTGAGGCACTTGAGGAGCAGAGACGAGGGATTTCCTTGTTTGGAAGCTGGGGAAATAGGCTTGGTCTTGGCGGTGGAAAAGTCTGCCATGATAGCACCAAAGAAAAGGAGACGGTTCTGATTGGGCGTCCACGACTGGTCCAGGCTCTTATAAGGTGTGGCTGCAATGGGGTGGGAAGCTTGTATGGAAACCCTGATGCTCCTATAGAAACATAAGATCTGATTGGGAGTAAGTTTAATGAGTGTGGGGGAGGAGACACCAGTTGATTAGGTAGTGCGGGAGACCAAGGTACAAAGATAAGCAATGCCCGACGCGCTGAACCGTCATTTTCATTACCGCCCTGGTGGCGGACCATCATCATCACCGGACCGCTCCGTTATGGCCGCAATCATGGGGGCAACAGCGAACCAAACCAGGATGATGACTGCTGCTGACAAGGCTGGAGACTTCTAGGTCTGCAGCGACATTGTATTCAGCGCGCTCTAGACACATGTGGCGCGAATCATCCCGCTTGTGCCCACCACTAACCGTGTGATCAGCTGAAGATGGCCATGTTGGACCGCCGACCCAGGGACATCAACGTGGTGGGTCATCGCAAGATGAGCTGTCAAAAGAGGTCAGAGAGGAAGGTGAGGGGTCCTTCCGTCACCGCCTGGTCCCGTGTATGGCTTCATTATTCTTATCGTCTCACTATGTGTCCTTATCTCCGTCGATCAGAATGATAGGGTCCTGCCTTTGTTTGTTTAGTGGTATGCAATACTCGTCTACTAACAATCTTCACCTACGACTGTGTTTCTGTCTAGAACAATAATCTTCCATGCAGTTGCCCAATTGGGTTTGGATTAGGTCCTTTCTTAAGCTCTTTGACTAGGCAATGGGAGCTTGCGGTACCACCCTCATCGGTCAGTGCGCCGGAAGGATGTGACTGGCTGAATAGCAACTATCCTCCGAGGAGGGCACCAATCATTGGACATACCTCGGCTATGCCAACTACTTCCTTGCAAGCCATCACACTAGACCAGGCACAAGCGTATGAGCACACGATATTCAAGCATTCTTAATTTATTTACTTCTTTACCTATGAGAATAGTATGGCCGGTGCTGAGCACGCTATTCGCCTATCCGCTTTCAAGCACTATACCAGCTCGTCCGGAGAAACAAACCAATACGAGTAGCTGCCTCTCGTCTTTGCGTACCTCGTCTCCCATCTAAAAATACAAAAGCTAACGAAAAGGGTGGACCTAGATGTCCCGGTGAGAATGTGAGGGTAAGAAATCGCTGTATCCTCTCAATGCTATCTCACATATCGAATGCAAATTTATCCGGCGCTGGTTTTCAACATCTCGATTGAGTATGGCCGGTCATTGCTACCCCTGCCTTCTCAATCCTGTGTGCGCATTAGCAGGTATATGAAATGTTCGAGCTCGTTCTATCGCTTGAATATCCCCAATGCGGCTTTTCATGAAGCTAGATTTCGGGCAGTCTCGCAGGACTGATGCGAAGCATAGTCATCCTCAGATAGGTATCTGTAGAACGGGCACATTTCCGGCAGATAGAGAAGTATGATTGCTCGTTTTGGTTGTTAATGACCTGATGAGATTCACAATTCCAATTCCATACAACACGATGAGGAGATAACACTCATTAGCTCCCCTCCCTGACAAGGTCCTAGCTTTCCGCTAGGATGCACTCTTTTTTCACCATTAGCAAAGTGGGTGTAAAGGATGTAAAGACAGGCATTTTGGCAAGTGGCCAGTCCTTCGTCTACTCTCAGCTGGACATCAATTTTGTGTGGGGTCTATGCCAACTTCCTTTCACAGGTGATCAAAACAACCCAATGCTCGAACATGAAAAGAGCGCCAAGAGAGCCAGTTTCCCAACGGTCCCTGGACTAAGGTAGGCAACCAAACAAGTAGCCAGAGATCACACAAGATAGTGAAGACCAGCAAAATGCCTAAATACGGGCGGTCACGGAGGCCAGCCAGGCATTAGCTTTAGCAACAGAGTCAGCGGACTGTAAACTTGGCAACACCAGATTGGTCTATTGGAAGGTGCTGAGGATTCAACTTTCGACATCAAAGTTTACAGAGACGTTGAGGATCACCAGTCGTCGTAGCATCATGAAATCGCTTCGGCATGTCACATGCTCCTTAACATAGTCCAAAGTGCTTTGAGATCGAGAAATCGCACCTTGACGCCGACTTTCCAATCGATAGTCACTTTGGAGGGGCCTTACCCGTTCGACAAGTCATCGACGCAGCGGATTTCAATCCCTGCGTTGTGTACCCTATTCTCCCATCCCGGAAACACCGCACGTGCCCACAGAGCAAATCGGTCATCTTCCTCTGCACGCTTCAACATATCATGCTCCGCTCCAAGCTCGATGACATAATTTTCAGGATTGAGCCCAGCATGCCTGTTCCGGTGCAGTTCGTACCTGGTCCGTTCCTTCTCCGCCCTCAGATCTTTCTGCCTTCACCCTGGACATTCTTATCGACTTGGATCCGGACAGTCCCCTTTTTTTCTTAGTGACAGTCCCCATTTTTAGGCGAGATTGCCGCAGACCTATCAGCTTGCTTGCTCACTACCACCACCACCACCACCACTACTAAGTACCTCGCTGCTACCTAGCTGGCGACGATAACTTATTACTACTTATCACTACCTTTACTATCTACAGCTCTTATACCTATATCATGATTACTATAATAATACAAGATAAATAGAGCCTATTTATAAAGGTATAAATAGATTATAATTTAACTTAGGAGCCCCTTAGGATTTAAGCTTACTATAGAGTATAAGACTCTAATAGGACCTCCTAAATTGATTCTTTAGCTATACGCTTAGGGGTGATCTGTATAGCTTTAGGGCTAAGCTTATAAGGATAGGTTTATATAACAGTTTAGAAATATAATAGAAGGGTTCACCCCTCAACCGTATAAACCCATCAACCGTATAACCCTATAGGGCTGGACCTAGAGCTGCTGAATCGGGCCTTGGAGATACCCTAAAACTAGACGCTATGGGCAGGACGCTACGGGGACTTTCGGGGTGATCTTTTAGGGATGGAATAAGCAGCTCTAAGTCCAGCCCTATAGGGTTATACGGTTGATGGGTTTATACGGTTGAGGGGTGAACTCTTCTAAGATGATATTAAGGACTAAGGTAGCGGTGATACTTATAGCCTGTAGCGATATGTTGTCGACGGTAGTAAGGTACTGGCAGTGAGGTGCTTGGTGATGGTGGTAATGGTGGTGATGGTGGTGAGCAAGCAAGCTGATAGGTCTGCGGCAATCTCGCCTAAAAATGGGGACTGTCACTAAGAAAAAAAGGGGACTGTCCGGATCCGACTCGCATTCTTATCCTCAAAACGGGTTAGGCCAGCCTCGAACCAAGTCCAACTACTTCCATAAGTGCCATGATCCTGAGGATAGTCGCTCCATCCTTGATCCTGGCTGCGGAAAGAGTAGACGATTTTCCTTAATTTGTTGATTACCTGTGCAGAGACTGGATCTGTGACGAGTATCTGCCAGTCTCCGTGCTGCGGACCGTTGCTTCTGCATCTGAGCGGCTCATGCGCCGCGACTGCTCTCAAATTTACGCAATGGACTTGAATCCAGCGACTAGGATGGTCAAGGATCTGTAGAATGATCTCGTTTGGTAGGGCAGGTCTACGCGGGGTGGAGGTGGAAACTCATCGTGGCTTAGGGTGGGGGCGCAATGTGCGGGGCTTACTGCCTATGGAAGGCTTAATTAGCGATGAAAGTCGCATACGTTGAAGCATGTGCTTCCGTGCTTCACGGCATTGTTACGAAGGTGCTAATAAGAAAGGCTCCTTCTTCCCTATATCGACTTCGTCTTGCGCCGCTTGTCTTTACTATGATACTTATTTGAAGTTGAAAAGTTGTCGCAATGAATGGACGATTCTGATGGATAAAAACTGCATTGCCTGACTAGATGAGCTCTATGGAAGGAAGCGATTATATACATAAAGCTCTGCAGGGTAGCTGCCATGGATTAGGGGTAGAAGGTGCTAGAATGGTGAAAGATGAGGAAAATGAGATGGCTGATCTAAGATAAGCAAGCGAGCGAATGGCCATTTTGCAACAAAAGTCTTTTGATTTCTGGCTCCCCATCGCTCAGCCTTATGACATCCTTCTCGCGGCATCTTCTGCGGCAACCAAAGTACTGCAATGGAGCCAGCCGGGTTAGCCATCGGTGCAATTGCTCTAGCCTCTCTCTTCACAGAGTGCATCGAGTGCCTTGATTTGATAGAACTGGCTCGTTCTTCTGAGAAGGGGTTGAAGACTCAGGTGTGCAAACTCAGCATTATCAAACGTCAATTCATGGTTTGGGGGGAAAGCATAGGTCTTCTGAGTCCCGATGAAGGCAGAGATGTCGTCTTGGATCAGGTTCAAGGCCGTCAAGAGATCGAAGATGTTCTGCAGCAGATATCGATCTTGCTACAAGACGCTGAAAAGCTGAAAACACAGTATGGAGTCGAGGTAGACGGAACGGATGACAGTCAATCAGATTGTATTGAAGTGAGCAAGAGGCGAAGAGTCGTCTTCAAGCAAAATCCAATTGTGGAATTTATAAGCCGTCTTGCAGCGCACCAGCGAAGATCCACCATCATTAGCAAGACCCGGTGGGCAATTCGAGACTCGAAAAAATTCGAAGGTCTTGTCAAAGACCTGGATTGGTTCGTCACCAAGCTTCTCACAATTGATGTCTCGCACGAGACCCATATTCGCCAAGAAATGGTTACCCGCGAAGAGGTCGAGTCCATCCTCGATCTGTCTACCTTGACCATCATGGAGCAGACCTGCAGAGGTGCTAGCCGAAGCTGGGCTGCAGCCGCAAGGATCCACAGCGAGTGCCTATCGAGCGCTGGTTCCGTCGTCGAGAGGAGCCAACGAATCCGAGATTGGAATGCCCATCTTGAGAGTACCGGGAGTGATAGCCAAAGCATGAGCATGAATGAAAGGACGAGAAAACGACAGAGGTATGAAGTCTTATCACCTCCATTATCGGCGACGAACTTCATACGCCCTGACTCGCCACCACTTATTCAAAAAAAACCAAGTAAGTTGTACTCTCCAACCTATGGTGACTGACTAATGCTTTATAGATGCTCCAGATCCTTACACCAAAGTCTACGTCTTTTGCTGTCATGAGCCTTGTTTGCAAGAAGACACTAGAGAGAATCTACTCTCGCTGAGCAGGTTGGCAAATCTAGCTGATGAGTTGGGATATCCTTCTACGCTTCCAGATATAGGTGCTTATTACAACGCTCGTGAAAAAGTCGTATCGAAGGTCATCGATAATAACGCTTTTTCGGGTCGGTATTATTTGTCGAATGGAGAATACAGGAATCGTATTAACACCGAGGCTCGTGCTAAAATCCATGTGTTCTGCCCTCCTTTGATGCAATATATCAAATTTGCTCTCGCCCTTGCTTTTCGAG